>CM076074.1:29590000-30072500 GCA_038088235.1 Zacco platypus | reverse complement strand
GGGGTGGAGGACAGCGTCATCACTTTAGCCTGGCTTCGAAACTGAGCGTTCTGCTCCAGAAGCACCTCGTTGGTGGCTAGCAGATTGGACACCTTAGAAACGAGAAAGGAAAGCAATTTAAAGAATTTTGAGTGTACTGGTATCAGCCAATATTAGAATTATTAATATTTAACAACACAGGCCCAATTTTTACATTTAGATTACATTTATCACCATCTAACGCTCACTTAAAATGTTGAATGTAATCTTTAGCAAATCTTAAAATGAGTATTAATTTTTCACACTGCACATTTTAATGTTGTGATGCCCAAATTCACTCACAGCATTCAAAATGATTCGTTTTCTATTTACTTTATTTTAGTTTTATTTCATTTTTAAGTTTGGACAAAATAGTACAGCATTTTAATATTGGTGCATCCCTATACTAAAAGCTGTTAACTAAAACCAAAACTATTAAAAATTATTTTTATTAACTGAAATAAAGCGGAAATAAAATAAAATATTAAACTTAAAAATTAGAAATGTTGAATAAATTGAATAAATGAGTTGAAGAACTAACATTACTATGACTGAAATAAAATATATTAATGCTAAATAGAATTTTTCTTTTTTTAAAAAAACTAATAAAAATGGCAAATAACAAAATTACTAAAACTTAAAACGAAAACTTAGAATATATAAAAATAAAAGCTAATTAAAAATATTAATACATGCTATAATATAAAATATACATTATAAAACAATACTAAAACAACTCTGCAAAAAATGCACAAAAAGTCTATATGACTTTCGCGCTACATCTTACGATATGTTTTGTAAGGAACAGTTTAGTTTTCTCTGTTGTAGTTCTCAAAACATATTTGATGTCATGATGTGAAACATCGGTGGTTCTTGTGTTGTCAGGTCTTTCACAACAAACTTGGCACAATGAATCTTGAAGCATCTGAACAGAATGAGATCAGAGAACTAAGACAGAGAGGAAGATTTTCAGAGACTTAGAAGTACAGCACACAAGTTGCATGGACTACATCCACAGGACTTTGTTGTTGTAATTCCAGCTTGGAGACACTCTGAAATATATCTTCCTTTGTATTCCATTGAAGAAAGGAAGCTTAAAGGGATAATTCACCCAAAAATGAAAATTATCCCGTGATTTACTCACCCTCAAGCCATCCTAGGAGTATATGACTGTCTTCTTACAGACGAACATGATCGGAGAAACGTTTAAAAAAATCCTGGCTCTCCCAAGCCAATGGTAAACGGTAATAATGGTAATAATGAAGGAGGGCCAAATTTTGAAGCCCAAAAACATTAATCTATCCATTATAAAAGTAATCCATACGGCTCACGGGGGTTAATAAATGCCTTTTAAAGTGAAGCAATTGTTTTTTTTAAGAATAAAATAATAAAATTTTATAAATTCAAATAACTAGCTTCCGGTGGACGACCGTACACATACTGCGCAAGTCGACTTGCGCCAAATGAGTAACCCCCCGACGTGATGTATGACACAGGATGTAGGAGTAGCGTAAGCTTAGATGCCTCTCACAGCGCAAACAAACAGGGCTGGGCAACAAACTCAAGCTCCTCTTCTCTTACATCATCATTTCTCTTTAAAAACTGTCATTTTAGACTTCTAATTTGTTACTGGTGTTTTGTTTTGCTCTGTCCTCTGCGCTTCTGCTTTCGTCATTGCGTCATGCGTCAGGTCAGAGGTTACTCTTCTGCTGCAAATCGATGCGTACAGCTGTCTGCCGGAAGCTAGATATTTAATATAATTTTAAATATGGATGTTTTTCTTACAAAAACCCATCGCTTCGCTTCAGAAGGCCTTTATTAACCCCTTGGAGTCGTATTGGATTACTTTTATGATGGATGGATGGATGCATTTTTTTTTTTTTGGCTTCAAAATGTGGCCCCTCCTTCACAACCATTATAAAGCTTGAAGGAGCAAGGATATTTTTAAATATATCTCAGATTGTGTTCATCTGAAAGAACACTTGAGGGTGAGTAAATCATGGGATAATTTTTATTTTTGGGGTGAACTGAGTACTTTCCCTACCTGTTTCTTCAGCTCCTCCACTCTTTTCCTCAGTAGGGCGTTCTCCTCTTCTAGTAAGCGATACTCTAGCGGTCGGGTCGGCAGGGTGGTCTGAACCCCCAGGTCGTAATGTCCACTGCTTGTCCCATCGGTCAACCGCAGCCCTTCCAAACGGCGTCTCTTCAGCTGGAGGGTTGTGTGGTCAATGGGGGCCTCCACCGGCCCGGCTTCAAACATGCCATTTTCAAACAGGGGGTCGTAGACGGAGCAGGGGCCCCTGTCGTAGCGCCGATGACCTGCGGTCCCCATTGACATACAGCCGCTCATCGAGCCTCCACCTCCAACTCCAACCGACAGGCCCTGGTCTCTGCATCCGCCCATGTTGGGACATCCCATTCCCATGTAGTTACCTACGCCGCCGCCAACGAGGCCAGACATCCCACCGCAGGCACCACCGACACCAACCGCACCGCCGCCACCGGCGTTCACCATCCCGCTCACACCACCGGTGACACCCATCATGCATCCGACCCCGACCCGGGGCGAGGCCTCATAGTCGTAGTCCTTCCTGACATGTCGGAACTTGCACTTGTTGCCCCGCTGGCACTCTCCTTTCAGGTAGTCCCTACAAATGGGCACCTCTCCGCGGCTCAACGGTAGGTCGGTCGGTGACAATCCCAATCCGGCAGCCACCTTCCCCCTGAGCCGAAGTGGAAGCTCTCCGGTTTTCTTATAATAGTCCTCGTCTTCCTTCGAGCCGTGCACGAATCGGCAATTGGTGCGTACGCACTCTTTGTTCTGATGGTCATGGCAGAAGATGAACTCGTTCTTCTGCACACCCAAATCGGGAACTTCATTGAAGTCCGGATGGCGGAAGCGGCAGCGTTTGCCGCGCTTGCACACGTTGCGCAAAAAGTCCCGGCAAACGCCATCCAGTCCCAAACCGCCGCCGGCTCCGCCACAGCTGTTGCCGTTTCCTAACGCCCCGCCGCCTCCCATGGTCCCAGGACCTCCGTTACCCCCCACACACCCCACTGAGCCGCTCACCACTGTCGCTCTACCTTCTCCTACCCCTCCGCCCAAACCCGCCCCGGCCCCTCCCTCGTCCCCGACCCCAGTGCCCACACCGGTCCCACTACCACCCCCACCGCCACCTGCCAGGTAGGTGCTATCCCGGTCAGGCATGGCGCTCGGCCCGGCGGGAATAGAACGCTGCGCTCATGTGGGTGCCAGAGAGATGGAGGTCATACAAGTGTTCAGAGTTATAGTGCAAGAAGGACAAGAGCTCAGACTGTAGACAAATGCAGATCACGGCTCCACCAGGGCACCTGTAAATATCATGCAAATACAATTAAATATTATTCCATAATTAAATTATTTAGTGAATTTTGAGTAAAAATATGTTTGGATTTCATCATCCTTTTCTCTAGATCAGGGGGTTCTCTGTTGGTTTGTGGTCACATGAGATGTAAAAAAATAAAATATTTTTGCATTTTTTAGTGTTTTATTTGAAAATATTTTTATTTTATATTTTTATATATGACTCTAGATATAGGCATCTGCTTTGGTCATTACATAAAAAACCATTGCTTAAACCATTGCTTATGACAAAAATTTGTCTATTCAAATTTTCTGCAGTTAATTCAACCCAAATAGCATTACATAAGGAAGGACTGAACTTTATTGAGCAGAGATCATTTCAGCCTTAGGCATGCCGTACATATTTGGCTTTTGAAACTTTATATATTTTAAAATTAAAGCCATACAAATGGCATTCAAGACCAAAGATAAAACTTTGACGCTAATAGTTTATAATATTATATTATGCTATATATTAATGGATTCCTTGCCAGCATTAATAATTCCTCCAGGATATAAAAATCCAACATATTATGCAGTTTAACAAAAAGTATCAAGATATTACTTTGGTTTTATTGGTAACACCATGTTTTGATCAGTAACTGAATAGCATTCTCTGAAATACTCAAGTACCATTTAACTAACATGATAATAATACATAGTGTATATATATTATATGATATATATACATATATAATTTAAAAAATCTAATAATAACGTGTATTGTATATGTACAATGTATATATATATATATATATATATATATATATGTATATATAATGTATATATATATATGCACACACACACACACATATATATATATATACACATATATAATTTAAAAACTAATGACGTGTATTGTATATGTATAATGTATATATATATATATACACAATTTAAAAACTAATAATAACGTGTATTGTATATATATATATATATATATATATATATATATATATATATATAATGTATATGTATATATACACATATAATTTAAAAACTAATAACACAGTATATACAATATATACCATACATATATACATATATAATTTAAAAACTAATAATGACGTGTATTGTATATGTATAATGTATATATATATATATATATATATATATAAATGTATATGTATATATAATGTGTATATATACATATATATAATTTAAAAACTAATAATGACGTGTATTGTATATGTATAATGTATATATATATAAATGTATATATATATATATATATATATATATTAAAAACTAATAACACAGTATATACAATATACACCATACATACATATAGATATTAGTTTTTGACTAATAAAATTAATATATTAATTATTTTTCCTAATCTTCAGTCTCGTATATAATATAATAGAAGCGTATCTAGTAATATACAATAATTGTAACAATTTGTTTACAAGTAAAGTGCTGTCATGTCAAATCTTGAGGGGCGCCAAATACTCTACTCGATATGCATGTTTCCTACAGACTGTTACATAAGCAGCCAAATATAGTTGACTGTTTCTTATTATTTAGACTCAATACGGAATATTTAACTCACAAACACAAAGTAAAACATGATCTCTGGCACAAAGGCCTGGATAACGCGCTTGGACAAAGCGCAACGAAAATAAACTACAACCATTACAACTAGTAAACAACTCACCCAATGTACACAAGCAGTCGTATCAGCGAGATTAAAGAAAGTGTATCTGCACATTACTAACTAGACGCATAAAGATTGAACTGGCTGTGTGAAAGCCTACATTAGAACAACACAAGTGGGTCCATGAATAACTACTTCCGCTTTTCTTCCGAAGTACTTCCTGTGCGGTAGAACACTGGGAAACTGCACTTCAGATTAAAAGGCCTCAAACTACAAAAAATATGGTACAGCGATGATGGTATTAATATGTTTCTAAGAACACCATGTAATTACTATTATACAATAAACACAATTAAATAAATTAAAATAAAAATATTAAATATTAAATAATTAAAAAAAGGACCATTAGATATTATTCCACTAAACATTTAAATCACATGGATCAGTACACTGAACACACAACAAAAGTTCTTAGAAAACGAGCTAAAGTTGACAAACCACATGCAGTAAAAGCGAACATGGATTCCTATTCCTCCTAAAGACAAATTGTGCGTTTAAGTGGCATTTAAACAGTTAATGTTACGAAAACATTCAATTGCAACAAACACCTTCGCAGAAACAAAATCACCACCCAAACACACTCATAACCCGCCGAGTGCACGGAAACATCGAAGAAAAAAACTATTCTAGACATGACTGCTGAATTCAGTTAGAATTTAAGCTTTTAACTCCTTTTTATTGCAGAAAATAATAAACCATGTCACGACTAGCTCAAATTACACTTTAAAACACAACATATTTAACATTTATTCCAAATCCCAATAAGTCACTACAGCATGATGGTTGTCAACAGTTTATTTGTATCTTAATGAGAACATCAGACATCAATGTTCATATCCAATAATCTTATAAAGATTCAGTCGTAGAGCAGGAATGCAGGGGGAACATCTGTAAAGAAAGAAGAAAAGTGTTTTTACATTCAAGGAAAGACACCACAGGTGAATAATAACATCACCACACTTTCACCGGTTGAATAATCACAGTACATTACTTTGTCGTATCACAAGTTTTCAACTAATTTGCATAAATTCTGACTGTTTAAATTTTGTTGGCATAGGTTTTTACTTCGGATCTCTTTTTAAATCACTCCATAAATAGTTTTTGGAAATGTTATATGTATATAGACAGGAATAAAACTGTAGAGTGTGGTATATGTAAAGCTGCTGACGCGATTTCAGGCTGCAGAAAAAAGAAATACTTCAAGTAAACTGCCTTTAAATACATGTATTGTATTTGGAACCTAAAGATGGAAATAAATGATAGACGTATAAATATGTATTTGGATGTTTTCTATCCATTAGACTGAAAAAAGGCAAGCAAAATAGCCTAAAATCTCAACCAATACCTTTGAAACAAAAAGCATGTTGACTTGCGCCGACTGAAAAAAGCACTGGATTTCATGGTAGAACGATAGAATATTTAAAGCATTTCATTCACAATTTCATTACTATAAAAAAAAGCAATAATCCATATTCATCACATCAGCATCAGAGGAGATAAAATTCACCAGGGACTGAAAACTGCTTGTCGAATATTATTTAACACTGAATATTTTGAAAATGAAATGGTTTATGAAATGCTTTCATTTCAAATATTCACAGCTTAGATATACAATTTCTCCCTTTTTTGTTTCAAAGACATTATTTTACTTCCATACCAGAGCATAAAAGCGACATTAACGACATTCTTTAAAAGATTACCGTCAAGGACAGAACTCAGGGTTGTTCAATATTATGTTTACTGAAATGGCGAGGCATACAGAGAGCAAAACGACGCTTGCAAAGCATTACAAATGAGATTTATATGCACTTGAAAGGCCACTCACGCTACATTGCTTTATTCTCCAGAAGGCCTGACGCTTTGAAAAACACCAGCTTCTCTCATGGCGTTAAACTCCTTCATGGCATCATACTGTTTGTAGAAGTCAGCATACGCCTGTTTCCTGGGCTCTGTTACTGTGAACTGCACAAACACAACACTTTCTCAGATTAAAGGAAAAATGTCTGTGGCAGCTTGTAAAATAGTTTAACAAGCTTGCCTCAAATATGAAAAGAGTGAAAGATAGGGATGAAACCAAATGAGAAAAAAAACAACAATCAAAAGCTATATTGCACGAAAACTAATCTTAAAGACTATTGAAGTTACATCACGACACACATTGAAGAGGTGCACTTTCTTTTTGAAAGTTAATTCAATGAAACATTTCTACCTACACAAAAGATGAAGTACCAATCACAATTTTTAACAGAATTGAAGACCACAAAGGTCCAACATAGTGCAAATAATCTCACAAAACAAATTGATCTGACAAACACATTACAACTGACCTTGAAAGCGGCTGCAGCAACCAGGGAAAGAGCAAATGCGATGGGCAAATGAAACCTCAACCGCTTGGCAAGGAGGCCCCTCATCGCTGGCTTTGCAAGTGACATTGTTGACTCCTGGAGAGAGAAAACAATAATGGATTTATTTGAAAAAAATAAAAAAATCAATTGAAAACCTTACACTTACAATAACATTATATCACCCTTTAGTACTACTACGTGCCATTCTAACCATCTCAAATGGATGTCTTGCTGACTTTCAAGACAAACACTGTTGGTGACATTTTCTAGCTTTTTCCTCACGGATAGAGACTGAGGATAATAATATGCAATATACTAATATGCATGTTTTATATACAAATGTACTTTTCAGCTCAGGTCAAGGAGGTTTAGATTATATGAAATTTGCATGTTACTTCTCTAAACGTGATAAAGCGCAAGCCAAGCAATGAATCTTTGCTTTGTTTTTAATGTGACATTGATTCACAGTGCTTTCTGAGGCACAGAACTGCCGGTCTAGCTAACACTAGCTAGCAATGACGACCAGCGGCAATGTGTATTTCTAAAACGAGATTTTTTTTAGGTAAATTTAAGAAATTAAAAACTCTTATTGGGTGTTAATAAAAACATAACACGATGACATTATATTTAGCATATACATTTTGGTTATAAACGGATAGCAAGCTCGATATTTACCGTTTAATACGCGACCTTCAGCACGCACGTCCGGTGACTCAGACAGGAAGGCGTTTATGTGGGGAACAACTACGGAAACTGTCGAAGGACAAACAACTTCAGAGCAGTAAGATGTCATTGTAGTGACAACTGCCGTCTAGGGTTATTATAGTTGATTAAAATCATAAAAAACAAAACAAACAAACAAAAAAATATTTTTCAATTAAATAAAATATACAAAAAATATATGTAAATTTTATATCTAGCTAGTTGACAAACTTGATATAGTAAAATAGCTAAAACTAAGATAAAATTAATTTAAAAAAATTATTAATTATTAAAAATGACAAAACACAGCAAAATGCTAATAACTAACTAAAATGAAAATGAAAACAGTAAATATAAAAATAAAATAGATTTAAAATATTTCTTTCAAACGCTATAATAGCATTTCAATGAATCTAAAAATTATATTGTCTTGAAAAATATGATAATTATTTTTTGTTATAGGATGTAAGTGTTATGCGTTATAAAACAAAGTATTACATTTGTTTTCTAGTAAACATTTCACATTTTCTGACTGCATTTATTAGTATCTATAGCTACTATGTAATAAAGTAGCCTAGCCAACTGTTTTTAATAAAAAAGAAAAATCTGAATTTACAGCGTCTATCAATAATAAAGACAAAACAATGCATTATGTTAGAGAAAATAAATGCGTTTTTAAATGAAAATTGGGTTTCGTGAATGTAAAATATTTTACTCACTTGCAGTTCGTATTATTATTAAAAATAAAAAGGAAATCTTTAAAAGAAACAATACTTTAACTACAATACTTATTCATTATTTATTTAAAAAAGAAATGTTTAGTGTTTCAGGAGCATCTGGCAACCAACGGCTTGGCGTTACCTCACTTGCAGTTCGTATTATTATTATTAAAAATAAAGTAAATCTTTAAAAAAAAACAATACTTTAATTTCAATACTTATTATTCATTATTTAATTAAAAAAAGAAGTTTAGTGTTTCAGGAGCATCTGGCAACTAACGGCCTGGCGTTACCAGTCGTCAGGGGTTGCCAAGTCCGTATAATTAAAATCAACTTTTCTCTCGTATTTGACGTGATTTTCTCCTCGGATCTGGCAACACCAGCTTGGGTTACAATCACCCATCCCGATCTTCAAATAGCAGCACACCGGAGCTCGACAGCCGCTTCAGCACTGAAAACTGAAACTGAAATTCAACACCGATTCTTTAGAGACTCAGCCGGTAAAACGTGCTGTTTATCCCGGCTCGCGCGCGTGTATCGGGAGAAGACGCGGATGTTCTAGCGAATTCTAGAACGACGGCTGACGACTAGTTAGACGCGAGGTTATAAAGTTGCTTGTTAAAAAACAATAACTGCTAACTTTAAACAGGCGGAGTTGAGCGATCACCACAGCCCTTCCTTCAACGGTTAATACTTTCCGGGTTTTCCAACATTTGACGGTAGGTTTAGACGTGATATTGATCTTGTTCGTGATGTAACATTCATAAACTAAAGTTAGCAGCGGTGAAGCTCACACTGACTGATCTTTGCAGCGTCATCATGCCTCAGAAGCGGCGCTCGCAGTCGTGGACCGAGCTCAAACAAGCCGGTAACGAGTGCTTCAGAACCGGTCAGTATGGAGAAGCTGTGACCCTCTACAGCCAATCCATCCAGCAGCTGGAGAAGTCTGGTAAGAGTCGAATATAATCATATGACCAATATCACCAAGGTAACGAGCAGCGTTACAGTGTTACCCCCTTATATAACTTGTTTTTGTTCATGTACCATGTTAGCACCCTGGTATTCTAGCACTAGCACTTCCACAAAATGTCCCATTGTGTTCATGGGCAATGAATTTCAGTACTGGGGTTTTCAAAATGAGTGTAAAAATAGAAATAATATTAAACCAAATTCATTTAAATTAATAATTAATGCATCTAACAGTACAGTACAGCACTATATTGAGCAGAAAAACACCAGTTTTATGTAATAAACTAAATATTTTCCAAATTTTATACGTGGAGATATATATCACTGCCTGTTTTGTCATATTTTATTGGATTAAATTGAAATAAATACAGATTCCATGATTCATTTTGTTATATGCATAAAATAAGTAGAAGAAAAACACCAGTTTTATGTAATAAACTAAATATTTTCCACGTTTTATACATGCAGATATATATCACTGTTTTGTCATATTTTATTGGATTAAATTGAAATAAATACAGATTCCATGATTCATTTTGTTATATGCATAAAATAAGTAGAAGAAAAACACCATTTTTATGTAATAAACTAAATATTTTCCACGTTTTATACATGCAGATATATATCACTGTCTGTTTTGTCATATTTTATTGGATTAAATTGAAATAATTACAGATTCCATGATTCATTTTCTGTTTAACCAGCACCCCTTCCCCAGCCTGTTAATATATGATGCGATCACATTAATACACACTTCAGTTATGATACAGTGCATTAATGATTTCAAGTGAAATGGTCCCTTATCTTGTCAATGTTGTCTTGCAAAAGGTATCTAGTTCATTCCAGATGTAGGGCAGACATCAGTTCCTCAAGCCATAGTTTCTTGGCTGTTATTAGACTATAAGTGAAGAATTTGTGAGCTTTGTTCAAAGGATGTGTAGAATCATAATGTCCTAAAATAATGAGTTTCACATTAAGGACATCTGAAGGCAACTTAAAAACCTCACACCAGAATCCCTAAAATCTATGAGCTAAATCAGCATCCTCTGATTTGCATTTATCACAGAGAGATGAAACATTGGTGAAAGTTCTGCGTAATCTCTTTTTTGAGAAGTGCATTCTATGTCTCATCCAGTTAACCATAATATAATCTAGTATTGACAGACATCTAAAAAAAAAAAAACCTGTACTATCTGACAGAACCTTGAAACGGGGATGGAAACTGATAGTAATGTCATGGTACTATCATTATGGCAAGCCATTTTGAATTTTATTCATTCTCAGGATATCAACAAATCAATTTTCACTAGTTAAAAATGCTAATTCTTGATATCAGGAATTACATTTCCACTAGTATAAACGTTAATTCTTTATATCTGTAATTGTATTTTCACTAGTGAAATCTCGCCATAGGCTGCCATTCAAATTCAATTGTTGATATCAAGAATTGATTTCTTACTAGTTGAAATTCCAGTTTCACATATCAGAAATAAATTCAGAAATTCTTTCTAGTAAAAATCATCATTTTTGAAATCAATAATTACATTGTTACTAGTTGAAATGTCTATTCTTGATATCAACAATTGAATTTGAATGGCAGCCTATGGCGAGATTTCACTAGTAAAAATACATTACAGATATCAGGAATTACAGTTTGTACTAGTGGAAATTGAATTGTTGATATCAAGAATTAACGTTGTTACTAGTGGAAATCTAATTCCTGATATCAAGAATTAACATTTTAACTAGTGAAAATGTAATTGTTGATATCACAAGTTCATATCCTGAAAATGAATAAAAGTCAAAACAGCTTGCCATACTATCATAGCATGTATGATAGTACCGTCGATGTTCTAAGAATACAATTTAGATGCTATATTAAAGTTTTTAAACAAGTAACAATAGGGTTGCCATAGCCAGTAGGAAGATTTGAAACTATTTTTTAAAATGACTGCTCAGACTGTACTAGATGTAAAGGAGCATTTGGTTTTAAGGTAAATAAAGTACCTGTTCTGTTCACAGGTCAGAAGAAAAAGGAAGACCTGGCTATTTTGTACTCCAACAGGGCCGCCAGTTACCTGAAAGACGGAAACTGCAATGAATGCATTAAAGACTGCACAGAGTAAGTGCAACTAACGGAAGGTGCAAAAATGGCGTGATGATGCTCTGTGTTAAAAATCCTTATATTTACCTTTTTAAGGTCTCTTGAATTGGTCCCTTTTGGATTTAAAGCTCTGCTTCGCCGGGCGTCAGCTTTCGAGGCCATGGAGAGATACAGACAGGCTTATGTGGACTACAAAACTGTTTTACAGATAGACTGCAACATACCAGCTGCTCACGATGGCGTCAACAGGTAATTCTACATTAACAGGGTCCAGAATTACACTTTTATTAAATTAATGAGCACAAGAATACTAAAATGTACCGTATAACACATTGCTCCTTCCTTTTAGAATGACCAAGGCTTTGACGGATATAGACGGACCATCTTGGCGAGAGAAACTGCCTCCGATTCCCACCGTTCCAATGTCTGTGAAAGAAAGCCTAGCGCAAGCCACCGGCTCGGCCTCGGCCTCCAACTCACAACAGAACGGTGTGATTGACAACAAGAAAAAAGGTATTTACCTGTGCTGTAGAGCTGCACGATTCTGAATAGACAATACAATACAGAAAATAGCAATACAGTATATTAAAGGCACACTATGTAAATTTTCGCTGCTAGAGATCGCCTATTCAAAGCAAAGGCGTAGCTTGATGACGCCGAGATTGAATCATGGGAGATGTCGTCACCTCACTGTTGGTGGAAAAGAATCCGACAGGACTTGGGCAGAAATCATGTTCATGGATGAGATTATTAACATTACTATAATATGATGCAGAGCAGGGCCGAGCGCTGTGAGAGCGGAACGAGGCTGCAGGAGCGATTGCTAATGAGAGAAAAACACAAAACATTCGAGAGCGGCGGAACTTTTATTATGCCACAGTCGCCGTTTCCGGTCAAGCTTGTGTGGGGTAAAGCAGCGCTGTTGAACATATTAGACACATCTGAGTGTGTTGAAAATTGTTATAGTGTTACTCTGTGCGTTTGCTTGGCTATCTTGCACACTGCCGTATGACAAAACTGGAAATCGAGGGTAACACAGATATGATGTCATTGATAGGCGACACATGGACACGGCCGTGTCCTGGCTAAAATTGCTTATTTCTCTGGATTTAAACATTCTTGGACACCTCTGGGATAATGTAAATACACGTGACAAAAAAAATTGTTCTTGTGGTTTACATATTGTGCCTTTTAAGATTTTTTTTTTATTTGAACCACAGTGCTCAGCATAAATGAGTACAACCCCTTGGAAAAGTAACATTTTAAATCAATATCTCAATGAACACAAAAGCAATTTCCAAAATGTTGACAAGAGTAAGTTTTATATAACATCGGTTTAACTTATAACATGAAAGTAAGGTTAATAATGCAACTTAAATGAGACATTTTTCAGTTTTACTCAAATTAGGGTGATGAAATGAGTACACCCCACAACAAAAACTACTACATCAAGTACTTTGTATGGCCTTCATGATTTTTAATGACAGCACCAAGTCTTCTAGGCATGGAATGAACACGTTGGTGACATTTTTCAAGATCTTTTTCCATTCTTCAAGAATTACCTCTTTTAGAGACTGGATGCTGGATTCAGAATTCCCCATAGGGGTTCGATTGGGTTTAGATCAGGAGACATACTTGGCCACTGAATCACTTTCACCCTGTTCTTCTTCAGAAATCCAACAGTGGCCTTAGATGAGTGTTTAGAATCATTGTCATGTTGGAAAAGTGCACGATGACCAAGGGCACCATCTTTACTTTCACTATAGAGCAGTATATCTGTGAATTCATGATGCCATCAATGATATGCAGCACTCATGCAGCCCCACATAAGGACACTGCCACCACCATGTTTCACTGTTGGCACCATGCATTTTTCTTTGTATTCCTCACCTTTGTGACACCATACAGTTTTGAAGCCATCAGTTCCAAAAACATTTATCTTGGTCTCATCACTCCAGAGTATAGAGTTCCAGTGGTCTTCATCTGTGTCAGTATGGGCCCTGGCAAACTCTAGGCAGGCTTTTTTGTGCCTAGGCATTAGGAGAGGCTTCTTTCCTGGACGGACCCATGCATGCCATTCCTCAGCAGTGTACGCCGTATTGTGTCACGGGAAATAGTCACCCCAGTTTGGCTTTCTACTTATTTAGAAAACTGCAGTGAACTTACATGCCGATTTTCTTCAACCCTTCTGATCGGAAGACGCTCCTGTCAAGTTCCGTGGACGAGATGGTTCCAGTTCCATCTTTTTTAAATTTTTGTACCAATTTTGCAACCGTATTCTAACTGAGAAGTAAAACTGTGCTGATTTTCTTGTAGGCTTCACCTTTGTTGTGTAAAGAAATTGTTTTCTTTCTCTGTCTAGCGGTGCCATTGCTGACAGCATGAAATGGGAAGGTGACTGAGACCACAGAGATTTATGGTCAACTGTCTGCTGGACACCTGTGTAATGAATAATTAGACTCATCTGTGGTTGAATTCTTGTTAAAATAGACATTTGTAGTCTAAAAGTTAGCTTTGCTCCAGAGACTTTCTGTGGGGTGTACTCATTTTTGCATCACCCTAATATGAGTAAAACTGAATTTTGTTCTACAAGTTATATTATTAACCTTACTTTCATGTTATAAGTTAAACAGATGTTATATGAAACTTAGTCTTGGCAACATTTTGGAAATTGTTTGTTCATTGAGATACTGTTTAAAATGTTATTTTTCAAAGGGGGTGTACTCATTTATGCTAAGCACTGTATGTTCAAATAAAAAAAAAAATCAATTTGGGTGAATGATTCAATGACTCGCTCAAACTTCTCTTGTCTCATTAGTGAATGAATCAACATTTTTGAACAAATGTTTTAAACAGTCACTTGACACCACCTACTGGTGTAACATGTAATTGAAGCGTTAAAAAGGTGATTTACTCCATTTTGATCGCTACTGTTAACATCCGAACTATAAAATTTATTCCAGTACTTCTGTGATATGAATAAGACAGAAATAATGATACTGTAAGCCATTTACTAATACCTAAACACGACCACTGTTCTCTTTGGCTCAGCGGCAGCACAAATGCAAATCTGAATGTTCACTGTGATCATAGTCAAAGGTTTAATAGACAAAACAGAAATTTACTGTCATTTAGGAATAAGATCACATGGGTGTTTGCAGCTCTACTGTGCTGTACAGAGCGGATCCATCACACTTTGCTTCCTTCAGCACATTATTTTCAATTTGTTTTATTCAAAGCACCAGGACCTGACGCTGTTAAAAAGGCCAAAGCTCTAAAGGAAGAAGGTAATGCGTTTGTGAAGAAGGGCGAACACAAGAAAGCTGTGGAGAAGTACACGCAGTCGCTCGGTCACGACCCCACAGAAGTCACAACCTACACAAACAGGTATGAAATGCAACAGAAACGGGCCCTAGTAATTATACTGCCAAACATCAGGAAAATTTCAGGGGGTTTTATAACTGAATTTGAATTCCTAGGCCTGGAAAAGTTTGGTTTGATAATGTGTTTAAATGAATATTGCTTGTAGGGCTCTCTGCTACCTGTCATTAAAGATGTACAAAGAAGCTATTAGCGACTGTGATGAGGCTCTTCTATTGGATTCTGCCAACATTAAGGCATTTTACCGACGTGCCCAAGCATACAAGGAACTTAAAGTAAGTTCAAATGAGTGCATTGTCTTGAAAAACTATGATCTCTGATTGGTGTATTGTTTTATAAATTGTAATACATTTTTTTTTTCTCCTAGATTAAGAAGTCTTGTATTGAAGACCTCAACAACGTGCTCAAAATTGAGCCAAACAACGCAGCAGCGCAGAAACTCCTGCAGGAAGTACAGAAGATGAAATAACAGTGATTGTAAAGTGGACATGAGGAAACTTTCCGCAAGTGCCTCGAGTTTATTTGCCGCTCAAAGCTGTAACGTTTGCTACAGACTTCTGCTCATCCTTCTGATATCCACATCATAATATCATTTAAAAAAAAAATAAAAGGAAATAGTTTGAGTGTTCATATAGGCACATTTGACTGGGTGTATTACAGTCATTAACACGGCAATCAGGTTTCCATCTGAAACTCCATCTGTTTGTTTGGCCAGACTTGTTAAATTAGTCCATTTAATCAGTCTTTAATTGAATCTGATGATGATTTGGCATGTGATTATAATGTTTTTATTGCTCATTTAACTGGCTTTTTTTCCCATTTTAAACAATTTCCACTGAATACACTCAGTTTTAGGGCTGTATTTTCTACAAAACGTGTTCATGTTTCACACTTACCTGTAGTCTTTTCCAGAGGAAGGAATCCGATATGTTGTATTGTTGTGGGTTAATTCCTGTCAAAACCATGTAATGTTTATATACATTTGTAAAGACTTGACACCTGTATTTATTGATGTTTCGTATGCCATTTTGCATCAAAACAATGTAAACGGGTCTTTAATTTAAAGTAACGCATCTGATAATAAAGCAATGTTGAGTAATTTTGTATTTTCTTGTCCAGTAAATTGTCAGATGTAATGCTACTTTGTAGGAATTAAGACGAAAAACATTAAAATGCTATGCATAAAGGTAGCAAGCCGTCAATTACCAGACAAAATCGAATTGTTCCTCAGTTATTTTAGCTGTAAATGTGCCTTAAATTCGAGATAACTTCACAGACAAGTCATTTAAACGCTCGTCTCAGACCTCAACTGCAAGTGTTTGTACAAACTGAGGAACAGATGATTGAGGTCAACTTGTATTAAACTTGCTTAAATCATTCTTATATGCTTATTTAAATATATATTAAAACCTCATGCCTTTTAAATCTTTATAGAACAGTGACTAAACCATGAAAATTTGCTGATTGTTCTTTGAATTGAATGTACACCACTGCGAAAAACAGTACAGCGCAATTTGGAACTGATAAAACTTTTATTTCACTTTAAATTGTCTTTTACACTTTCCTGATTATAACATGTAAGGTGAAACTAGAACTGTTTTAAAAGACATACACAAATCTAGTATTACGTCAATAACCAGGTTGGTTTTTTTTTTGGTCATTTTGTCATTTTTTTTCCCTTAAGCTAGTCTAAATTTTCACAACCACGTGCGCGCTAAGCAATGAAACCGTCACAGAAGCTAACTTTAGGCAGAATACTGGTCAGTAAAAACAAAGCAATTGGAGATACCAGATATACAGACAGGCTCGGCTCCACATTCACTACTGTATTTTTTTGTAATCAAGCGTAGAATAACTGCCATTTGTTCAGCTAAGGGGAGAGAAAAAGATTTTGTCTTCAGTGCATGAACATTGTCTTCAGCTCGAGACAGATGAGTTCTACACCTACGTGGAATGTTATGGTGATGTGACAAGGTATTGTGACACTGAATGAGTGGCTACCTCCCTAGTAATGCTCGGGTCCTTCGACTATTTGCCAAATCTGATCTCGTCTTGCGTTTCACTGACTTTGGGCCAAGACTTCAAAGCCTCCACTGGTCTGCGGCACTTTCCTGCACAAAAATCAAGTCAAATCCAGAATTTCTCACGCTGAACTGCTAAGGTCTTACAGAAACTCATCTCTTAACAGGAAAGAAGAGTAGTAAAGCTCAAAGTCAGTCTAAGGCCCCAAAGCTCCTCCTGAATTACAATATCATCATTTGAAGAGGGAAACATCAAGCATAGGCTTCCTATAGGGCCGTTCGTAAGAGGGTTGAATAGTAATAATAAAAAAGGTGTTTTTGCAAGCAGGTTGACAACATTTAGTTAAGACAAATTTATATTTACCTCTAAAATGTTTACAATTTTACATATTTAATAAATGGAGGTGTGGTCAATACGCAAAAGGAAGGGGGGGGGGCGTACAGAACAAACCAGGAAAATCGTTTACTGATGTCAAACAGCACCTTTATGTTGACTGTCTTCTCGACAGCACATTAGGAAACTCTCCAGTTTGTTCACAAAAGGTCTGTAATCGTTAAATGTCACATACTGATGGAATGTCTTCAACTCAAAACTGAACAGACATGGAATGGCAAACCTCGGGTCCCTTTTGTCGTCTTTAGCCGTGTACGCAAAATAAAACGGCGCACATGACAGCAATAATAGTAATGCATGTTAGTCAGTGTCACAATACAGCCTGTTTTCATCCCTTCTGTATGAGATCGCAACAGAATTGTACTGCTACTCGTACTGAAACCATTCAGATTTCCATTAAGCACAAGTTATCCAGGAGGAAAAACTAAACATCACAGTGTTTGTTAAATTAATGGACAGTTTAATAATCTTTTGAATAAAACCAGCATTCGCCAGTACACTATTGGAGAGAAAAAGACATTGAAGGGAAAAATGGGTGGAGGGGGGGGGACACTATAATGCATTATAACCTGCTAGACCGGAGAACATATACCTTTTAAAAATGTTAGGAGGGATTTTAGGAAGGGAAAAAAAGATGGAAATCGTTTCCACTATTCAGCCTTTTCCCCTCGTCTGGGGGAAAATACACAAACAGACATGTTTGAGACAAGTCAGCCTTGGAAAAACCAAACTTTACCCAGCCGCTCATGGCTTTGGGGGTACAAACTTGTAGGTCAGATACAATTCATGCTGCTCGTCATACAGAAAGGTGGATAAAGGTGAGGTGGATTGGATGGAGCAGGGAATTATGGGCTGTATATGTGTAAGATAAAGAGTGTAGGTGGATTTAACAGTGAAGTGCAACGCCTTTAGTTCTCGCCCTCGCCGGCATCCCCCTCATCACCCTGGTTTTCTGATGTCCACAGCTGTGGAAAGAAAGAAAAACGTTAATTTTGCAATAATCAGGCTTAAAAGGGTTCAAATTTAACTTTTTTACCGCAGCTACCAATGGCATATTAAATATTTCTTATTGGCAAAATTTTGCCTTTTTAAAAATATACAAAAGGTCTGATGCTCATGATATAACATGCAAATGACACCGCTGTACTACTACATTTGAAAAGTGAAGAGCAAAAATTTAATTAGTGGACTTTGACCCCTATTTTTCTTGCATTTTAGTAACAAGGACTATTCTATGCATGTTTCCACCTTAAAAAAAAAAAAACTTTATAACTAGCTAAAACATTCTACGCAATTTTCTTTAAACTGTGCGAGTCACAAAAGACGTTTGAATATTACATCACAGCTCAGACTTTCATTCTGAAGATTTAAACCACGAGTAATCTAGTGTCTAAATTAATTTTGCATAGAAATGCACAATTAATTCGCCACCATATCTGTATTGGCCGATATGTTCATTTTTAATGTTATCGTTATTCAACCATTAAGAAAATTGTGTCGATATACTAAAGCCGATAAATAACGGATTATTTCCTTCAGCCGAGACATTTCAGATGCGCACTGTCCACCATGATGGTCTTGGATTGCTTAAAATATGATTGAAATCACTTCAAAAAGGAAAATACAGTTAAGTGCAACATGTTCAGCGCAAGTCTGTCATATTGGCTACATAAAATTATAATGAGAACGTCATAATTGTCTGCTTGGGACTTGGTTTTTAACGGTGAAACTTATTTATAATCAGGCTATCAAATTATATAAAAATTTGGGTTTATCAGCCAATATATCAGTTATCGGCTTTCAAATATAAAGAATTATCGTTATCGGCCAAAATGTTGATATCAGTGCATCCCTAACTTTGCATTAATTTGAAGCAAGTGTTAATTTTGGGCCCTGTCTATACCTATAAAATTGGCAAAGATTTAGAGGAAAAAAAAAAAAAAAAACAGTTTGCACTCACAGTGAGGTTGTCCCTTAGTAACTGCATGATCAGGGTGCTGTCTTTGTAAGAGTCCTCGTTCAAGGTGTCCAGCTCAGCAATTGCCTCATCGAAAGCCTAAGATGAAGGTAAACATGAGGGTCAGAGGTCTGTCGTCTTCCTGTACACTGGAAACGCACACTCTAGTATTCAGTATAAACTCACTTAGTTTCAGGTGCCGAAACACTTTTTGAAGATATTCACAGAATGTTGCATAAATAAGATGAGATAAAAGAGGAAATAGTACATTGCATGTACTCAAAACAAAAAAATTCAAACAAGATAATAGTCTAACCGTCTTTGCCAAACTGCAGGCCTGCTCTGGGGTGTTGAGGATTTCATAGTAAAACACGGAGAAGTTCAGCGCTAGTCCCAGCCTGATGGGGTGTGTTGGCTGCATTTCCCTTTTGCTGATCTCAAATGCATCCTGGTAAGCCTTCTGAGAGCTTTCCACTGTGGCTGTAATTTGATAGCAAACATAAAATCTGATTCATGACCATTAACATCACAGCCTGAATGCCTTGATGCAGTTTCTTTGGCTAGCATCTAATTATTCATTCTTAGGACTTGACCTTATACTGCAGCATTATCACATTAAACTATATTCACCCTCAATGACAGATGAACCATAATTTTAGGAAACATCCTTCTTGTTTTATATATAAAATGAGCTCACTTTTCTTTGATTCTCCGGATGCCACCTCGGACAGGTATCTGTAGTAGTCTCCTTTCATTTTCAGGTAGAAGACTTTGCTCTCTGCCTGGCTAGCGTTGGGAATGAGGTACTTCTCCAGGAGACCCTGAGAGAACGGAAGAAAGGCCGATATCAAGCTATGAAATTAATACAACATGAATAAAATGAAAAACATTAGCTACCAGAAAGAGGAAGGAAAAAAAGTGTACATTTTTGGATTGATCCAAATTGCTTTTTTCAAGTGATCACTTTCATATTACAAATACAATTTTGGTCTGATCAAAAACAGTGAAATGCTTTGCTGCCTGCGCAGGCAGCATTTGAACTGAAAACAACTATATTGAGTGGTTTATTTGGAACACTTGAAATAGTGCATCATTCATTTGAAGCTTTGCACATGAAGCAGACTTGACACAACAAAGGCAATAAGAGATGCGACAGAGTTTTAAAAAGCATAAATATACATTGCACAAATTGTGGCTAAAAAGAGCCATTCTTTAAAATCATCCGACACTTCGTTGCTATAATGCCTTAAAGGATTTAGTTCACTTAAGAATTCAAATTTCCTGTTAATTTACTCACCATCATGTCATCCAAGTTGATTGTCTTTCTTTCTTCAGTCGAAAAGAAATTTAGTTTTATTAGGAAAACATTCCAGGACTTTTCTCCATATAGTGGACTTCAACAGTTACCAACAGGTTGAAGGTCCAAATTGCAGTTTCAAATGGGTCTACATGATCCCAGAAGAGGAATAAGGGTCTTATCTAGAGAAACAATTGTACTTGCTCTGCGATGTGCCACGCATTACGTAATCACGATGGAAAGGTCACGCGTGACGTGGGTGAAAGTACCGATGTAGGGTGAAAAATCTCATTTTCTCCTCCAACTTCAAAACCATCTGACATCATTTTACCTTCTTTTGTAAAGGGCGTTTGATTTAGTCTTTGCACATTCGCATTGTAGACGCTGGATTGGTACCTCTGCCTACGTCACGCGTGACCTTTCCAACATGATTACATAATGCGTGGTGCAGAGCAGTGCAAGATGAGCATTTGTAGTTAAAATGCATATCACTTTATATATATATATATATATATATATATATATATATATATATATATATATGTTTTGTTTTTTTTAGAAAATGACCGATTGTTCCGCTAGATCCTTATTCCTCGTCTGGGATCATGTAGAGCCCTTTGAAACTGTAATTTGGACCTTCAACCCGTAGGTAACTGCTGAAGTCCGCTAAATGGAGAAAAATCTTTGAATGTTTTCCTCAAAAACCTTAATTTCTTTTCGACTGAAGAAGGTGAGTAAATTATCAGGAAAATTTTAATTCTGAAGTGATCTAATCCTTTAAAACGGAGCAGAAACATAGCACCTAATATATAACAGATATTATAAGTTAATAATTCAGCTGCAATTCTAACAAATTAAATCAGTGTCGAACTGTCGCATCAACTGTCAAATGTTTTCTTCTGTTGTAAACTCTCAGATTCACGTGGAGTCTCTCACCAGCACGTCGTTGCAGATGTCCTGAAGCTCGGCCTCGATCTTCTCACGGTATTCGCGTGCCATCTGCTGTTTCTTCTCGTTGCCCTCCGTTTTCTGCTCGATGCTGGAGATCACGCGCCAGGACGAGCGGCGGGCGCCGACCACATTCTTGTAGGCCACGGAGAGCAGGTTGCGCTCTTCGTTGGAAAGCTCAACGCCGCCCTCCGTGACGGCCTTCATGGAAGCAGCCATGTCATCATAGCGCTCGGCCTGCTCAGCGAGTTTAGCCTTCTGCACTAGGTCGCTCTTGTCCATGATGAAACTAGGGGAAAAAATGAATCATTAGATAACAAAATGCATGTTGCTGATGAGTTAGAGGTTTGATTAGTCCAGCGCATTATCCGGCCCCCGGTGCCTGTATGCATTTGATACAAATAAGTCAAGTTTGATGTCGCCAAGAGAGGTTGGCTGACCTCCTTTTGTTGTAAAGAGGTCAATCTTCAAGTTGGTACCTATTTTGACCTGCACCAGATACTATTATTAAATTTGGGTCTTACAAAGATTTAAGTCATACTGAAGGCTACCCATGAATGATTATGTAAGAGGACAAAGGCATGTTTCAGTGGTACGTCATTCACTGACTGTCTTTTTATCGCAATGCATTCATCATTGAATCATCGTTTTGGAGTAAAAAATATCAATAAAATCCCATTTGAGGTTAAAACACTTATTGAAAGTATGAAATTACAACATTATCTGAACCATGCTTGTTATACAGAACTTCCTTAAGATTGATTAGTTGACTGAAAATATGCAGTTTTGAACCCTAAAATTACTTCAGACCCCGAAATAATGAAGCACTCAGTTGAATTCAAAGAGCACACCAACATTAAAGCTGAAACAAAAAAATAACTAAATCAAGTGTCTTTTCTCTGACTAAAATTAACTTGAACTTTGGTATGATGCATCTTTTTTTATTTGTCAAATATAAAGTCCTCCTGCCATAAGAAAGCTCACCATTACATATCTTAAAATAAACACTTTAAATACAGTTTGGGGGTTTCAATGTGCCATATAATGCATGGGCATCTTTAAAAATGATTGTATGCATCATAAACCAGGCTTATCCATGGTATTTGCAGAACCTAAAAGGATCATTTCTAGTCCAACTTTGCATTGGGTGTTTTACATTTGTTCTTGGGTCATGTTTACCTCACACTGCACTGCATTTCTGAAATATAACCCAATTGAAAAAGTAGGCCAAAAACTACTATTTCCAAAACATCCAATGGCTTATCCACGTCTACATATTATATCTGGTCAAAGTCTAAATCAAAGCCACTAGAATGGATCACCTCTCCTAGATCCCATTTAACCCCAGCCTAATATTACATGTACCCATTTGACCGTCTACCTTTGTGCAAGGTCACGGAATACGAACAGGAATCGTGATTCCACCAGGCCACAGTGGCAATTCCAACCCTGTCAGCTATCAATACGTGTGTAAGTGCCAACGCCCAGGGCGTTGAAGTCTCCGCCCGAGTCCTGAACCGCAGGTAACGGTGTCAAGGCGAGTAAACACCGCCCGTCCAGCTCCAGGAGACCAGCCCACCTGAGTGAGCTCGCTGATCGGTTGCCTAATATGACCGAGGGGGCTGGAGTACAAGTTTGATCAGCTAGTAGATGACATAAGCCGCTGTCGAGCTAAATTTATTTACATAGGCCCTCACGACGCGTCCTGACGACAAGTCCGCCATCCGTTAAAGCGACTATTTTATGAGATCCCAATCAGCTGTTGTGTCAATAAAGCAATTTGAGTGACTTAGAAATGCTAAAACTACGAATTCGAGCTGCATTAAGCGCCTAACCTTGCTAATACTGCACTGCAGCATATTCAAGGCTCCTCGCGCGAGCTAACCGCGTTAGCCAGCGATGCAACGCCCTCTCTCTCTCACGTTCCCTTGTGGAATTTAATCGGACGAGGCGATTATTCTCGCCAAATTTAACTGAACCGTTAGTAGCCGCGATTCCCCAACGCGTCTCTCGTGTATTTGACTGTTGACTGGTTAGCCGGTTAGCTTTCACGACGGCCAGGCATTGAATAGACGCGGGAGCCGCTGGTCATTCCTCCCGTGCGGGTGAGGGCTGTTTCGCGCGACGGCACTTTGATTAAGCTCTTACATAATGAAACGCGCGCTCCTGCTACAAATCGGAGGTAATCGGGAATAAATCGGCAGTAATCGTTATTCGTCGCCCGCCTCGGCCTAAGTCCTTGTACCCAGCCCCAAACCACAATAGACACCTTCCGCCATTGACAATGATGAGGGGGGGCTTACATGAGCAACAATACAGCAAAATGCATCTCTAATATTTATAATATCAAAAGAGCTGTCTTAACGGGCAATGTAACTCACATTTAAATATATTTCGACTCCTGATTTGTGTCTGTTAACGATGGGAGTATCAAGCTGTCCTCCGTTTCGCTGCTCGGGGTATTCAGGGCAGTACCACTTCCGCTTGCGCTGACACTTCCGCTTCCTCTAAACTCCACCCCTCCCCCCCGCCAGTATCCATGGTAACCGCTATCCGGGGTTTCCTACACTGTTTTACACGGTCCCTCACGTCACAAGGACCATGGCAACCGAAGTCGTGCGTGACGTAGTTAGTCACCATAGCAACCGTTGCCAGGAGGCGCTCGACAGCTTGCTGAATTCGAAATGGAAGAACGATTGGATTCGCTTGTGAGATTAATAATAATAACGAGCAACAGAAGATGTTTTTACTCTAATCATGCGTTGATTCCTCTTTTCTCCAATGCACATGCTTTCTAAAACATGACACAGTATTTGTCATTTCTTATTTCTGTTTACGTTGATCATAATATCAGTATGTAATATTTCCGGTTGTTTAGTAGCACACATAAAATGCAGCTCAAAGTGATTTGCATGTTGGAATTTAATAAAAAATAATAAAACAATCTAAATTAATAATTAAAATAAAAGGAATTAACGCACAAAATAGATTAATCAATAGGCCAAAAAAAACGTTGATGGAAAAAGTCACGTGATCAGTGTCACAGAATTACTTAATATTTTAATTATTTTTTTATTAATTCCTTATTTTTAACACTTCAGTATCAACAATATACATCGACAAATACTCTAGAATTATTTTCCATCGAGATTTAGTGTTATGCATCTTTGTCGGAGTACAATGATAAAGACGTTTTCATTCTTCTTTTAAAAATGTACGCAAAGTTGTTCCAAACCCGTGTGAATTTCTGTCTTCCGCTGAACACAAAAGAAGATATTTGTCGGTAACCGAACAGTCGATGAACCCCATTGACTTCCATGGTATTTTTTCCATTCTGTGGAAGTCGATGGTTACCCATATTCTTCAAAATATCTTATTTCGTGTTCAGCAGAAGTTAGAAATTCACACAGCTTTGGAATTACTTGAGGGTGAGTAAATGATGACAATTTTCATTTTTGGATGAACTATCCCTTTAAACAGAGTTTTATAACACTGAAACCCCAAATCAAGCCAACCAGCACGTGTGATACACAGAAGTCACCAGTAGGGTGTAGTGTAGATCTCTCTCACTCGAACAGGTCAGTCTGCTTTAGTCAATCAACATGTTATTCTACGATGGCTGGTGTGGTGTGGTATTCTACAGTGGTGTGACTGTCACCGTCTGAATGTTTACCCAAAGTAGAGGGGCGACTTTAAAATGAGAGCGCTGATCTCACAACCTCTAGCAGCCAGAAAAATATGAAGTTGCTCCAGGTGAAATATCAGTGCAGTTACTATGGCAAGCCGTCTTGACTTTTATTTATTTTCAGGATATGAACTTGTGATATCAACAATTACATTTTCACTAGTTAAAATGTTAATTCTTGATATCAGGAATTAGATTTGCACTAGTAACAACGTTTATTCTTGATATCAACAATTCAATTTCCACTAGTATAATCTATAATTATTGATATCAAGAATTGTATTTTCACTAGTGAAATCTCGCCATAGGCTGCCATTCAAATTCAATTGTTGATATCAAGAATTCATTTCTTACTAGTTGAAATTCCAGTTTCACATATCAGGAATACAATTCTTACTAGTAAAAATGCAAATGTCTGATATCAACAATTACATTGTTACTAGTGCAAATGTCTGTTCTTGATTTCAACAATTGAATTGCTACTAGTAAAAATATTAATTTCTGATATCTGAAAATGAATTCCTGATATCAATATAATTTCTGATATCTAAAACTGCTTTCTTACTGGTAACAATCACATTCATGACATCAGAAATGAACAGTTTTACTAGTAGCATTTCAGTTGTTGATATCAAGAACAGACATTTCAACTAGTAAAAATGTAATTGTTGATATCAGACATTTGCATTTTTACTAGAAAGAATTGTATTCCTGATATGTGAAACTGGAATTTCAACTAGTATGAAATTAATTCTTGATATCAACAATTGAATTTGAATGGCAGCCTATGACGAGATTTCACTAGTGAAAATACAATTCTTGATATCAAGAATTATAGATTATACTAGTGGACATTGAATTGTTGATATCAAGAATTAACGTTTTTACTAGTGGAAATATAATTCCTGATATCAAGAATTAACATTTTAACTAGTGAAAATGTAATTGTTGATATCACAAGTTCATATCCTGAAAATGAATAAACGTCAAAATGGCTTGCCATACAGTTACTGCTTAATGGCAAATGACATTTGTTATATGATGGTATGATGTCAAGCCCTATAACCTGGTTTTCATTTGTTAAACAAAAGAAGCACAGCATTGCAACTTTGCATTCATGCTCCCTCATAGGCACCATGCATAATAATCAAGTCTGATGATGTATGAAAATTACGTTTTTCCATCAGTTCCCAAGCATTACGTTCCCCCTCTACAAGAGCCTAAATGTTCATGTACAATGTAATGAAAATAAGCATGCAAAGACCTTTTGAATTTGAGCTGCAATCTCATTTTTAATATAGTCAGCAATTTCCCAGAAACAAACAAACAAAAAAATTGTCAGGATGTTTTGCTAATGTTCCAATTAACATTTCTGAATGTTCTCTGAATGTTCCATTTTTTATGTTTTAAAGTGAATGTTAAGGGAACATATAATTTTGCAAACATTTTGGGAATCTTTAGTTTTAAATGTGTGAACGTTCTGCAGAAAAAAACATTCCACGACGATGTATGAATGTTTATGGTAACATTTTAAGAACATTATTACAACGAATGTTCTATTAACATTACTGAAAACAGTTGCTCGATTCCCTGTTAGCTGGGATTGCTTTAAACCACATGACATGACGTAAGACCTTATCAATACCAATGATTTTGTGATTATCTGTGGCAAAAATCTATCGGGCAGCTATCAGGATGGCCTTTGACCTTTCACACAGAGGTGAATCACATGTAAACCTTCCTTAAAGCTTCTTTGTGAATGATGTCCTCTTTGTAATTTCATACATGCATTTGAGAAATTCATCCGCTCACAACAAACTACAGCAACCAAATTTGATGCTTGAATAACCAGATTTATTTTCTCAAAGTATTCGGAACAAAAAAAACACTTATTGTTCAATTAAACAGATACTGCTGCAATGTGTAAGAATGTTTCAGAGACCAATTCAAAGCTTTTCAGCCATGCTATATCATGTATGAGTCAGACACAAAATGAGGCTGGGTTATTTTGGGACAGCAACCCAGATGAGTGAAAAAGACAGCATGGAATAACTGAGCATGGTTATTTTTAAAATATCTCTTTATTATAATGAACGCTCATTAATAATCTAAGCTTATCTTTAAAATACCCCTCAACAACACATCGGGAAGCCTAATTTCTAAACTTAGTAACCTATTTAGCAGACAAATATAGATGTATAAATTATATAAATGAGGGGAAAAACAGTTTGTTTGAAAGTCTATAATGGAAATGTCTTGAAATAAACCTAAAAAAAATCGAGCACAGAAGAGGCTGGCTGCCGTACAGTGACGAGTCTATGTTCCCTGAAGGGACTTGAGAATAATATCTATAGCTTTGGGTCTCCAGGGAAATCTATACAGATCTGCTTTAGGCATGTTCAAGCAGATTTGTTTGTTAAGCAATAGAAGCATGTGTTGATGCTGACTTGGTCACCTATTCATAAATCAAACACAAAGAGCGCCTCTGTATGTGTTGTTGTTGTTGTTGTTGATGAAGAAAGCTCTGCACAAAAGCTATACTTTAGGGTTAAGAACACAAACCAGTGTTATTTTAGTATTATTTATCGACTAATATAGTATTTATTATTAGTTGAATGAGCTTTTATATTTATATTTTCAGTTTTCATTTTAATTTTCGTAAAAAAAAAATTAAAGTTCTAGCCTAAATGTAAGTTTAAATGATTTATTTATATATATATATATATATATATATATATATATATATATATATATACAGGGCTGGGTAGGTTACTTTTAAAATGTATTTCACTACAGATTATAAAATACATGGTTTAAAAAGTAATTTGTAATGTATTTCATTACATTACTCAAGTTTAGTAACTTAATCTAAATACTTTAGAACACTTTGGAATACTAATAAGTGGAACAAACACAAAAAAGGTAACTGCAAGATTTTTTATCTCCCAATTCTGACTTTTTCCCTCAGAATTGCGTGATATAAAGTTGCAATTGTCAAAAAAAGTCAAAATTATGAGATATAAACTCGCAATATTGAGAAAA
The DNA here is from genome assembly GCA_038088235.1 of Zacco platypus. Taxonomy (NCBI): domain Eukaryota; kingdom Metazoa; phylum Chordata; class Actinopteri; order Cypriniformes; family Xenocyprididae; genus Zacco; species Zacco platypus. The sequence goes on along the minus strand of CM076074.1, from coordinate 30,043,879 downwards.
GTCAGAATTAGGAGATATAAACTCACAATATTGAGAAAAGTCAGAATTAGGAGATATAAACTCACAATATTGAGAAAAGTCAGAATTATGAGATATAAACTCACAATATTGAGAAAAGTAAGAATTATGAGATATAAACTCACAATATTGAGAAAAGTCAGAATTATGAGATATAAACTCACAATATTGAGAAAAGTCAGAATTAGGAGATATAAACTCACAATATTGAGAAAAGTCAGAATTATGAGATATAAACTCACAATATTGAAAAAAGTCAGAATTAGGAGATATAAACTCACAATATTGAGAAAAGTCAGAATTATGAGATATAAACTCACATACTAAATTCACAATTGCAAGAAAAAAAGTTCATATCTCCCAATTCTGACTTTATAACTTGCAATTGTGAGTTTAAATCTTGCAATTCTGAGAAAAATAAGTCAGAATTGTGAAATACAAACTCACAATTGTGAGGGAAAAAAGACAAATTATGAGAAAAAGTTGCAGTGACAAGTGAATTATAAAATGACTCACAAACAACTATCACAAAACATGAAAACAGTCGTGGATCATCAGGTCATGACAGGACAGTTCAGTTGACAATTGGGCAATTTTTTTTATAAATTCAGTCATTTTGTCTTGTTCAGGACAGTACTAAGTAAAAATAACAACATTTTTATGATCCCTCTTAAAAGTATTAAAATGTTGATGAAACTTAACTCCGCTTTTTCAGACTGTCAGAGTCAGAGAATCACCAATCGCTGTTTAAATGACATTAAAATTCAAAGTAATCACTTTGGTAATCTAAAACACTTTTCAGATGTAACTGTAATCTGATTACCACCCATTTAAAATGTAACTGTAATGAAATACAGTTACTCAAATTTTGTATTTTAAATACGTAACTAAGTTACTTATATTTCGTTACTCCCCAACCCTGTATATATATATATATATATATATATATAATTTTATTAATTATTACGTTATTTTATTTCAGCTTTGTGTCGATGATTTTAAAATGACTTTAAATATAGTTAACAATAACAACACTGACAATCAACAAGAACAACAAAAACAGGTGAAACAAATCCCATAAATTTACATTAAATGAGGGATGCTAAACGTATCATGGGATCTTTTGACATATTGGGCAAAGTAAGCAACTTACTGAAGACAACGAATGATGTAGCCCCGCCCCTTTTCAGCGTGTATGTGTTGTTCTACAGTTTGTATTTCCTCAGGATGAAGGTAAGATCTGCATTTATGAATGAACTGCTTGTTTTAAAATCTTCTGCTGACTTTTGTTATGACATCCACTTCAAACATTACATTGCTCATGATAACGTTTGTTAACTCTACACTAAGTGAATCCACTTCACCAGCGTATTACTGTTCGACAGCGATGCCATAGAAATATACAGAAGCTGCGTCCTCCAGAGGTCACACTTGAAGGCTGTAATCGTCATCGAGGCGGTCTCTTTTAGGAAAAGTATCCGTTAGATTGCAAATTAAGAAAGAAATTACAGTATTTACACCTCAAGAGGAATAACAGTCAGTTTTATTACGGTTTTATTTCTTAAATAAGACACCCTTGATGACGTATGCAGCCTTCAACCTCCAAAGGACGCAGCCTCCGAAATGAATCCCAGCAACAGTTAACCCAAATGCACAACCACGTAATAATACCGTAAATTCACTCTGAATACCTTAAAGTTGAGCTGCACGATTCTGGATAAAATGAGAATCACGATTTTTTTTGTTTCAAAAAGAGATCATGATTCTCCCACGATTCTGAATATACAACCAAATAAAATAACAGGTAATTTACAAGAGGTTCTGACAATTCTAAAATTGCTGGAAAACGTTTGAATGAATTATTTAAAAAATATTTATTAAGACTCATTAATAAATACTTGTTTCATTATGTCTCAGTGTTTTGAACGAATGTTTTGAATGAATGATTCAATGACAAATACATTTTTTAACAGCCCCTTGTGCCACCTAGTGGCGGTATGATGTAATGATACAACCATTATTTGATGCGCCAAGTGAGTTTCAAAAGGTGGTTTGCTATCGCAGACATTAGGATATAAACACTGATATCTCAGTACTTCTGTGATAATTTGAATATTTGTAACACAGAAATAACTAATGTGTGGTTCGAAGCTGCTCTCTGGCAGCACAAACACATATTTGAATGTTCCGGTATGATTTTGTCAAAGGTTTAAAAGACGCGGGCGAATTGTTCTCATTAATAAAATAAGATTGCATGGGTGCTTGAATCGAGATCGCGATCTTTTTACGATTAATCGAGCAGCTCCCCCTCAAGATGTACGCCACACGCCTGAGCTTCAGAGGTTTGTCCAGTAGAGCTTTTGTTTATGTTCGCTGATCAACATTTATGTGAATAAAAGTCTAAATTAAATCTTTTCATTATATAAAGTGTATATAAACCACTCAATTCATTTGGATTAGTGTTACGATCTCTATGAACTTTTTGAAGCGTCTATGGAGGGGCAGAAAGCTCTCAGATTTCATCAGAAATATTTTAATTTGTGTTACGAAGGTGAATTTAAGTCCTACTGGTTTGGAATAACATGAGGATGACGGAATTTTCATTTTTGGGTGAACTATCCCTTTAACAACCACTACACAACATCTTTGCATTGTGACAGTGGCTTTTGCAGTCAAATAACACTCACATTTTCCTTAGAAGAATAATTCTTGTTAAGAAGTAGGCTATTGTGGATGATACTATGGTCTAAGCCTCAGAGCACTGATCACTTCAGTCTGTTTTCCTTTTGGTTGTATTCAATCAGAAGACACAATGTTTCCTCTCATGTTGCAGAGCGAACATAATAATCTTGGACAATAGCGGACATGAATTGTTCAGCTACATAATGGAGAGAGGTGGAGATTCTTTACTATGCATGAAGAGAACGGGCAGAACTACACTAGCACATGATGCTGTAGCATGCCATTTTTAGCACATAATCATTTCCTGGTTAGAAATTAACACAAATTACTGACAGCCAAACAATTTAAAGAAAGGAGTGAAGCACAGCAGCAGAATGGCACATATAATCTCAGCATGAAACATGAATGAGAAACTAGATTTTCTGAAGAAAAGTGAAGGTGCCTGCTAATGCAAAACTCAATCACTGTGGTTGTCAGCACATGGCTATGCGGTTGCTTGAGTGTTCTGGGTGGTTACTAAGTGGTTGCTGTGGCGTTCTGATTGGTTGCCAGGGTGTAACTTTCTACTTTCGGAGTGGTTGTTAGTGCGTGTGATTAATGGCTTACATTTCAGTCAAAGCATATGCCATTTTTTGGGATATGTTACTGATTTTTATTTTTTTATTTTTTCTGAATATTTCTGTCATGACAATTCTCAGAGTATTTGGCATGGCAATGATATTATAATGATGATGTGAGCAAGTAAAGACATGCTGCTGCTGTACAATATAGCATATATGAATTTCTTGCAGCAGATGCAGGTGGAGCTGGGGAAGATGGAGGGTTTCTGAAAGCACACTGCAACTGCTACAGCAAATGCTGACCAGTTTTTGAAGTTTGAGCAGCGAGCTCATTGGCTACCGATACAGCAGAAACCAATCAGCTGTGCCCTGTAGAGAGTGATGTGATTGCGAGCAGATTAAGGACCTATCAGCCTGCGCCATCTAGAGTTTCATGCCAGAACTTCAACAAAAGAATCAAAAACAGCAAATTAATTAACTGTACACTGACCAAAATTCAGATGTAGGATTTACTTAGAAACAATTTTCTCTCTGAAATTTCTAGTAAATTTGGCAATGGCAAGTAACATCAAATTAAATGGGAAATTTTGAAGCAGAAAGACTGAAACGGTATTTTCTTGTAAAATGTACTCCAGTAATCTTTGTTTTATTTACAACTCCCAAAAAATATTTTGTGATGAATATGTGCACGATGCTTGTATTTTTTATTTGAAGATTTGCACTCAGGATTTTACAGGGAAAAAGGATGAGCATTAAATGCCATGGAAGATCTGACTTAAAAACAATTAAAGTTGATCGATAAGTGCCAAGGAGTATTGAAAAGCACGTGTTAGTCTGAAAAACCTGCTTAGCACAAATTAAATCATTAGTTTGATCATTATTGTTTTCCTAATTGCGTCTCCTGTAGTGCTTCTTTACAGTTTATAAGCATTTGATTGATTTCAATTAAGTAATGGGCCTGTACTTCAGGTTCAGTCCAGGTCCAGCATAGTTACTGCCTCTCTCTGTTAAACATTACCGTCTGAATGTGAACCAGTGACACACTTAGCCTGTCCTTCATCCTCTGGGTTTTAATGATTAGCCGAGGATATCAGATATGAAAGACACGGCATCGTCCTCGGAGCCCCAATTTCTATATTAACTGGCAGCAGGCTGCTCCATTTTCAGCAATCTAGGTTGATGTGTACTGGAGGAAACCGATGGCACTCTTAAAACGAGTGCCAAGAACTTGTGGTTGCCAATTGCAGCAAGGAACAGAGTTTCTGCACAAGTCATCACATAATAAGTCTTTGCACTTGCATATGGCTGATATGAGAATCAGATTACACAACATGAAATCAAAATAAACTCTATTTTCTTTATTAAAGCATGTTCTTGGTCGTAATGTGAAGAATTAATCAGTGCATGTTATTCTGAATACAATCTAAGCAGGGATTTTAGCATTGTTCTAGCAACTGAAATCAATTTCGTTATGACGGTTTTATTTTCTTGCATTAGTATTTTCTATTTTGTAGTTTTGACTCATCGCATGTCAGCATTAAATGACAGAGCATTATTATCATTGAGGAGGATAGTACAGTATCCCATACCATTTGTTATCAAAACCACAATTTTGATTTTGCAGTGCAGAGAATAATAGATTCAAAATGAAATATTCAGCAGCCCCTAAAGGCAATATGGAGAATTTATTTATACATATCCATCTCTGATCTAAATCGTCAATACTTATCCCATAAGACACGCTTGCCCCACAGCCCTCCCAGAGATATATAGGGGTGGGACGTCATCTGTAAATTGCTTTCTGACTCAGCATGTCCTGGTAAAATTAATTCTCACTATACCAGGTACTGGGCCCTCGGTGGTAAACAGCTGGCTGCGTTATTTGCTTCTCTCTCTCTCTCTGGTTGTCGCTGGTAAATAGAGACAGCCTGCACACATCGGTGTCCTTGGACGTGTTCAAAACCAACCCAGTAGGTGAGCAGGCACCAACAAATGAGGTTACCACGGGAACAAGAGAGGGTGGCCTTAGCAGGTGTTTGTGAGACATATAGCATCTGCTGTGAATAACACTTGTACTGCAAAGCATCTTCCTCTATAGCCCTCTTCCTTTCTTCTGATACTGCGGAGACATATTTTCAATGTCTTTGAATGCTATTATATCTTTGAATAATGTAATAATGTATACCAAACTTCATGATATCACATGGTTTGTAAACTGTCAGAATTGTCAGAATTCATGCTTCAGTTTATTATTAAGCCCTGGGTATACTTTTTAAAAAAATTTTTTTACTTACATGCATTCTAGTGTTCGTGCACAGTCGACCGCACAGTCTTGCTAAGTATTTGACATTCACAGGCGTTTGAGACATGCGCAGTTTTGAGCAATCTCTCGCCAACCCATGTAAACATCTTTGTATTCTTTCATGATAGAGTTGTACAAAATTTGTAAATGTAGGCCTCCATTGTCGCTGTAGCTTGCATATGTTCTGGTCTGTTCCATTTATACAATTGTTCTTTAACTACCTTGTGAATCCCCCCAGGGCACATTGCCACCTAGTTTATAAACTAATTACTGCAAAGAAAAATTAAATGCGCATGTGCGACCTGCGGGGTTACAAAAATCTTGCGGTGTCCGTACAGTATGCATGTACTCTTCTGGTGATGAAATTTGCGTCACACGCACTGTACGCTGACCCTTGCGTAAGTGTAAAAGTGCAGTATACTTTTGGATATAAATCCTGGGCATATTTCGTTTTTCTACGCGTCCGCTAGTGTACGAGAACAGTTGAACACACAGCCTTGGAAAGTATACTTCTTTTGACTTGTACACATACACAGGCGTTTGAGACATGCGCAGTTTTGAGCAATCTCTCGCCACAAGTTACAACTCATGTAAACATCTTTACAGTTGTACAAATGAGGGTACTTTCTAAACTGTTCGCACAATCTTTCATCTATGTTGGCCTTGATTGTCGCTGTAGCTTGCATGTGTTCCGGTCTGTTTATGTAGTTTTTCTTTGACTACCCTGTGAATCGATGGCCCCAAGGCATGGGTGCCACCTTGTGGGTAAACTAATTACTGCAAAAAATAAAATAAAATAAATGTGCATATGCAACCTGCGCATACAAGTACGCACGATTACAAAAATCCTGCAGTGCGCGTACTTGTGTATGTGTAAAAAGTGAAAAGAGTATACTTTGGGTTTTAGTCTGGACGGTTTCAAAACATATCTTATCTTGCATTGGAAATACAAAAAAATACAGTAGAAGCATGTGAGGGTGTGTTTATTTTATCAGGGTGGAGTGATAGAACAAATGGAGCCGGCTACCGGCAACATTCCTGTGAGCTCTTGTAGAGGCGGCACAGGATGATGATGGCTTTCCTGTTTTCTAGGTCAGTCTGATGCATGAATCTGTGGAGATGTGCTGTGTCTGTGAGTAAAACGCATTTTGAGAGTGAATATGTGCGTACGCAAACCAGCTGTTCCAATTCGGTCATTACCGTAAACGTAGCAGTTTGGTGAAGATATATTTCCTGTATGTCCAGACTTATCTTTTTTACAGTCCGTGGTTCAAGCAAATTTTGTGTTTGCAAACAACACCTATTTTAATATTGTGACCTATTTTGTGTTTGCAAACAGCAATGACGTTTTTGTGGGTGGAGCCTACCTAGTGGCAGAAGATGACAGTTCTGCAGCCTGTGGAAGCCACGGAATAAAAGTTTCAAGAAAAGAATTTCAAGTTTATATCTCACAATACAAGGAAAAACAGAATTGTGAGATATACTCATTATTATAATATAACAGCCCAAGTTGGAACAACATCTGGACCCAACAACATGTTGAATTAAAGCAGAGGGCCATGGGTGAGTAATTTTTCACTCCTGAAAATATCGTGTTTTTAGTGCATTTTCAACATTTTCTGCACGCCCATGATGCAAACCCTTCTATTTAAGCGTGGTTTCCAAATGTAACTGTGACGAGCAGGGCGGGCGAGAGCCGTGAGGGAACGGCGCGAGGCCGCTGACGCGAGTGATAATGAGCGTCACCTGCTCGGTGCACCGGTCTCGTATCTCTCACGGAGGAGCTCTGGAAGCATAAAAGAGGAGCGACAATAGTGAAGGACGAGAGAGGACCAGGCCTGGATTTTATGTTGTGTTTTATTTTGTTTGTGTGGGCGGCAGTCACTGTGAGGAACTGCCCCCCTTTTACTTTCGTTTTATTGTTTGTTTATTTTATTATTAAAGCACGTTGAACGTTCGCCGGTTCCCGCCTCCTTCTTCCCGTACTCATTGAACCGTGTTACAGTAACCATCTCATAACTCAACGTACACACACTGCATTCTCAGAATTACCTCGAGGGGCACTATAGCAGACATTATAATGTACACTGTGTTTTAACACGGTCAATTTTTCTTTTGAGGTCACCTAGTTTCGTTAAAGAAAACCTATTTGAATCTTGCTAAAAAGGTAGTTAAAATGTGTATATCTAGCTGTAGCTAAATAGTAGCACATCTGGTTAAACGGCATAGACATTTGAAGGAGTGCACACAGTTTGCATCTATGTTTGTGTACTTGTTTGTGGCCTAAGGTAGATAGATAGATAGGAAAGAGGGTGCTGATGAAAGTGGTGCTGGAGGAGGAGAGCGGCTCCCAAAGACAAACCATTGTCAAATGAGACCAGACTAGAACATCTGCACCTCAGACAGCAACTAATGAAACCACAGTTTCTTCTCCTTACTTTGCTTTTCACTATCACCAACATGGAGAGCGAGACAGAAAGAAAGCGCTCGACCTTTACTGTAGACAGCCAGTGTAAGCGCAAATTACACTGGAATGATTTATGTTAGCTCCTCTCCCAAATCCCACAACATCAGCAAGTGCTAAAACATCCAGATGCAGCTGCACCTCTCCCTCTCTCCCTCGCTTCCTTCTACCATTCCACCTAAGATGTCACAAGGACACATCGGCAGAGACATCCTCATTTCGTTCTGCTTGAGAATTGTGTCTCCTGGGTACCTATTTAATTACTTTGTGCTGTTTGATGACAAGAAACACGCACACACCAGCTACCTGATTGCAAGGTGATAACCTCTGTAAATGTTGAAGGTAATGGCAACAGTTAAAAATGCTCATGCAATTTATCCATCCTCAACCCCTTATTAATTCATTATTGTTAGGACAGACACAACTGTTCCCTCTACTTTTGTGGGCGCGGATCTTTAGGACACACTATGAGGGTAGAAACATGTTCAGCATACATTTGGAAAGGCTACTCCTTCTCAGTGTTATTTATTTATATATAGTATTTATTAATGGTTTAACTTAGCTTGTAATTTTATATGTTTAGTTTTTAGGTTGTTGTAGTAATATTTTATGTGATTTTGTCATTTTTAATTTTGTATACTTTTTTTCAGTATTCATTTTCGTTTATGTTCTTTGTTACATTTTTCATCTAATATTTTATATATATTTTTCAGCTTTATTTCAATTACACAATTTCAATAGTTAACAATAACACCACTGCATTTTCTGCAAAATGTATCCTCAATTTTTGTGAACGTTTTTCGATATTTAATACAATGTGAGTATATAATAGAGGAGACTGCGTGGGATGCTGTATCCCGCAATGCAAATGCGCTCAACTTGACGTTCCATTTCCAGTGTGACCAATAATATATGCTACAATTTTCGAAAATCTCTCTCCAGACTCATTATTTGATTAGAGGCCAAGTTATTTTTAACACATTTTACACAAGATGAGAATCAAAAAGAGGCCAGGGGGGTGAGTTTTACTCACCCAGCTCTTACTAGCTTGTCTCCGTTACACTCACCCCCTAAAGCTCACTCCCATCCGGGTCACGGCACCAAATATAATCGGTCCTACTCAACCCCACTCCAAGTTGGATTCGAACCGGTGTCTCTGGCATGGAAGGCAGGCATGCTAACAAGGTCGCTGAAGACCACTGTCTCTAACATGCCTCTTGAGGCCAGTGGATTAGGTTTTACTCACTCAGCTCTTTCAAACCTGCCTCCATTACACTCACCCCCTTAAACCTCACTCTCATCCGGGTCACGGCACCAAATGAAAGTGGTCCTACTCGACCCGCTCCTGAGCAGGATTCAAACCTGAGTCTCTGGCATGGGAGACGGGCACTGACAAGGACGGTAAAGACCACAGTCTCTTTCGTTAGCCTCTAACGGAGAAGCACTTACTAGCTTGCCTCTGTTACACATACTATGCAGTACGTAGTGAGCAATAGGCAGTTATTTAATTCTGAACATATTTCTATTGCTATTTCTGACATATAAAGAAATAGTAAGCGTAGTATAGTAGTATGCTATTCCGAATTAACCAATACTGCAAATGAAGATTTGAATGGTTGACCAATGCACTTCAAATGTGTGGTGCTGTTATACACACTCAAATTGCAAAATCTTGTGTTACTGTTTAACAATCCTGAAGAGAGCAATAGAGTTAACTTCTGTGCCACTAAACCAGTGTTATTCAGGTATATTCTCAACTGTTGGGTGGTGACCCACAACCCAGATTGCCAGGGGTGCTGTAACGAGGGGGAAATTAGGACGGTTTTAAGGGCCACATTCAGACATGTGACCAATCGACCCAATCAGGTTGCATTTAGAAACCAAACTCTTAAACAATAAAGACAAGCCTGCTGAGTTGTTCAAAAGTCTTTCAAGTTAACATTAATAAATAACTGAAAATAATTAAAATTTATATTTATTTTAAAATTGGTACTTTTAACTCAAATTCTGAGTCCTCTAAATTACTGATGCAAAGTTCAAACAGAACACAAGATTGAAGTTATTTTTTCAGCTCGCTTCACAAATGTGTTATCCACAGGATGTGAGTAGCTGCTGCTGTCCTGTGGCGCGGTGTGTCTCAGCGAGTGGCGCACTGATTGCACATGTAAACACACAGGTGGTCTGGGCCTATTTTGGAGCAAGTCACATTAGAGCTGGATAAGGACTGATTTTGCTCAACATTATGACAACACGCTGTGTCCATTTCTGCACAGATTCACTCATGTTACTACAGCACAACTGTGCACTCGGACATAATCAGTGTTCCCAACTTAATGACTTTTCAGACCCCTTCACCGACTTTTTTCAAAAAAGCTACCAGCGACAAATCTAGCAACTTTTGGACTGCTGGTGATTTCTGCATGACAGGAAATATGCAAATGAGAACAGCTGTATTGGCTATATTAAAACACGGTATGTGAGCACAGATTAGGAAAGAAAACACTGCAGCATTTAGCCTCATTTGGCGACTTTTTGAGCGGGGCTTTAGCTACTTTCCATTAAAATATTTTTGCCAACATTGGACATAATGTAGATGCTAAACCTTAAAGTATGCTTTTTTGAATATTACCTTTATTGTAGTGTGTAATATAGCTGTTTGTGAATGTAAAAGGTCTTCACAGTTTTAAAGATCAAAGTGCACACCAGAGTTATCGTCTCCTAAAAGAAAGAACATGCAAAGGATGTGGACTCACGCTGGAATTGATACAGAAAAAAAAACGATGCCATCTTTACAGTTTGTATCACTGTGTATCAAGCGCTGAGGAAGCCTCCGGAGCTGAAATTCAGATATGGTAATGGCCGTTTCGTTTCTGTAAGCGGTAGACCAATCACAACAGACTAGGCCATCTGACCAATCAGAGGAGAGTAGGCTCTCAGATAGGAGGGGTTTAAAGAGACGGAATCAAAATGTGGTGATGTTCAGTGTATATAATGAGAAAATTAAAGTGTTTTTTGACTTTTGATGCATGTAAATCTATTGTAGGGGACCACCAAAACAAAATTAGGAACTTTTAAAATGGCATTATAGGGCCTATTATAATTTATTCACTCTAATGTCATACTAAACATGAACTAAAACTTTCCTTTTTGCGTGGATACAAAGTCTTCTTTTTGTCCATACAATGAAAGTCCAAGAAGTTCAGTGTTGTTTGCATTGTCTGGCTTTACAATGAGCTGATGTTTCGTAGTTATCAGTATTTTGTTGCACATATAAGCACACTCATTGACTAACCTCCAGACTGTTGTATAACCCAGTCGGAGTTCAGTGCAGGACGTGTTTAAATAGGCCGACTCGAAGGGGACTCTTTCGTGTGGCAACCAAAGAAGTGTCCTAAAATTGGGACCGTTTTTAGAGCAGGACCTGCTGCAATACTACATCAAGTAAATCAGTCTGCTGCTCCTTTTATGAGATGCACAGCATCCAGACTATCAGCAGCCTAGGAAACGACACAATAACAGACACCAGAAGTAAAAGGGTGAGATTACATCTGTGCATGTTGCTCAACTCACACAGCCATCAACATAACAAGATTAGAGAATTATTATAAAAAAATCAGGGTAAAGCCAACAGGATTAAACAGTGTTTCAGTAACTGAAATGATGCAGGTCTAAACAAACAAAAAAAACTGTTATATAATAAACATCTGGAAAATATCAGGAAGAAAAGTAAAGGATTTGATGGATTAAGAAATAGAGGTAAATGTAGCCAGGGCTGCCAGGTTTTCACAACAAAACCCGCCCAATTTCTACTCAAAACTAGCCCAATCACGTTTCAGAAGGGGGTCCCACGGTAAAAATCGCTAGACGGGGGGGGGGGATAAATAAATAATAAATAAATAATGTTATTTGGGGCCGCCTCAACCCGCGGACATGAAAAACAACCCACGGCAACAGTGTAAAAGTAGTACTAAAAAGAACTATAAAGAACAATCGTTTTTAATTTGACTTATTTTCAACTTTTAAATTTGCTTTATATGAAGTCACATTTTTTAAACTAAGATTGAAATAAACATTTCAATATGTATTATGATATTTACATTATTTGTAGAATTGATTTCATGATTTATATAAAAAAATAAAAATTAAAAAGTAATAAACTGTCCCTCAATCGCCATTTCCAGGGTTATTTTAATATTTATATTTCTGTCATGACAACTCTCAGAGTGTTTGGCATGGTAATGGGTATGACAATGTTGATATGTTTGGTCTTGATGGAATAGATCTGCTATGCTGCTGCAGAATAAGTACGAGAAATGCTGCTTACATGCTACATACAGCACACGCTGCTGTGAGCAAGTAAGACATGCTGTACAATGTAGTGTACATGAATCATCTATACAGGTGGAGCTGGGGAAGGTGGAGGGTTTCTGAATGCGAGCTGCACTGCTAAGGCAAATGCAAGCTCATTGGCTGCTGATACAACCAATTAGCTGTGTCTTATCACATCGATAACGATGTGATTACGAGCAGGTTGAGTCAAAGGACCTATTAGCCAGCGCCATCTAGAGTTTCATGACAGAACTTTGCATATATTCCGATTTATTAACAAAAATGCTTTTAACAGTTCACAAACATGGTCATTTCTAGCACAACCTAAATATTTGTGCATAATAAAATTAGAAATTAGAATACATAAGTTATCAAGAGTTCAGCATATATCAACAGTTTTGGTAAAAAGCTTGAAATGAAACAAAGAAAAATAAAATGACAGCTTTAGAGGGTTTTATCTGTTGAGACACTGGGATGCTGACAACACAAACGAGGATGTTTATTTTAATGGCAGTCCATTTACAAAAGAGGAGGTAATTTTAATGGATGCTGTCAAAATGCATCAGATTTGGTTTGATTTGGGTTTTAGGAATATCATAAAAACAGCTTGACTTTTGTACTAAAAAGCTTGGATTTGCGATAGTATATTCAGTAGGCAGACTCGCTAATAATAGCTATCAATTTGGGCAAATTTATTAACCATGAATTGGTTCAGTTAGACATCTTGGATGAGATGATCTGTGACATTACACCTCCTGCTGAGTGCATATACATTAAACACCCGAAATTATCCGTGACTCGTTGATCTAAACAGCACTAAATGCCACACAGCCTGAGATGGACTATCGAGGTTGGTTTAACTTCCTGTGGAGTGCGCCCGTCTGTTTCATGTTTATGGGCATCAATCAGCAATGGTCGTAATTGTGGGCTCATGTCTATCAAATCAACAGCTTCAGTCTTATTTTAGATAGACACGACTAATGCAAGTTTGGCTTTTCTTGATGGGTAAAATCAATATATGTTTTAGTAGTTATAATATAGATAAAAAGCAGGACATGAGGGTGAATACATGTTTTTTTTGGGTGAACTATCCCTTTAAGATGCCAAAAGCAGGCTCACCAGGGAATTACATAAATCTGTGGAATTAATCCCAGATCTTACCTCAGTAGGTTTGCGTTGATTTGTAAATCTGACTTTGTGTGGCGACCCATGTGTCACTACAACAATTATGCTCCAACTGAAGTTAAATGCCAAAATGAAGGAGAAGTTAGCATATTAGGAAAACAAGAGAGACTGTGAGATAAACAGAGAAAGAGAGATCAACGTGTGGCACTATGTTGATATTAAAAGCTGTTAGAAGGATTGGCCTGTGGACACAGCGCTTTGTAAATCCGGTAAGTGGATTTTACAATACTGCGATAGACTGAGCGATTTTGCTTGGTTGGTAAAATGATGTGATCAAGCAAAGCTTCAATACAACACACCCCGAAAAAGAACCAGACAATCACTTGGGTTTGTGTGTGTGTGGCACTTTTAACAGTAAGAGCCTATTTTTTTAATCAAATAACCATATATTTACTTTAATTACCTTTATTGAAGCACTATTAAGTAATTAAAGTATGAAAGGCTTTGGCAAACCATGGGCCGCCACTCTGGACTGCTGGTGGCTGAAAATGAGTCTGCAAATTTAAAAGTGTTTCCTGGCCCACATCATCTTGACCTGGATGTCAGTTGAGCTCCACTTTTACAAGTTGACTTCAGAGTAAGACAGTGTGTTAATAAAAAATGCAGACAATTGGACCAGAAAATATAGGGCATCCACACGGTGCTGCTCCACAAGAAAGAAATACCACAAATGGAATCTCTTTAAGTTGTTTCTCCTAGGCAGCAATGAGTTTAAACAGACATCAAATAGAGGTTTTAACCAATGGCCTACTTCCCCTGACAAAAAGACCCCAGTAATCTTAAACGTGACTCCATTACACTCTTAAAAATATTTTTTTTTATTGGCATCGATGGTTCCATGAAGAACCTTTAACATCCATTCCACAAAAGGTTCTTTAGATTTCTTAGAATGTTCTTCACAGTAAGAAAACAATGGTTCTTTTAAAAACTGTTGAAAGGTTCTTTGGGGAACCCAAAATGGTTCTTCATCTTCTTTGGAACCTTTATTATTTAGAGAGATCTCAACAGTGTGCTCTGATTTACCAAGATACTAAACTCTACAATCAAAATTCTGGACTCTCAATATTTCTTATTAAGACCAAATGATCTCAGCTGCTATCTATGACTCTCCTTTCTGTTCTACAGAAAAATAAGAGCATATGGGTTTGGAAAGACATGAGGGTGAGTAAATCTTTGAATCGTACCTTTAATGGCATCAAACAATGCTTTTACAAATGGACACGTTAAAGTGTTGCCCTTTCGTCCTGCTATCATGCAATGAAATTCATTACAGCTGGTGAACATGTAGCAACACATCCTCAACACATGTGTCTGTATCTCATGCTGAAACATCTCCATGATGCAATGCAGCCACCTGAAATGATCCGTTCTGCAACAAAACAAGAACAGGGCATTGAAAACGGAAGATTATTTTGATTGTGTCATTTCCTTCCAGATTATATTTCCTTCACTGATTTGCTCGATAAGTTTTATTTGAGATAAAGTAAAAGTTCTCTTTCAAATATGCGTTCCTATTTTTGCAGACAGGATAATAGTGGAGGATATGTTTGTACAGGAAGCCAGTGAGCTGAAAAAAATAAAGCTGCTGTTGTCACCTGCTGTTATGTCTCTAATCCATCCCATATTGTGTGCTCTCCTAGCAGGAAAAGCTGTTGCTTCTGCAGGCAGGTGTCAACTGAACAAAATTAATACAGGAGAATTTAATATACTCTATCGAGATCATGACATCACATGTCATTTATTTGCTCTTAAAGGTACAATATGTAAAATTTTTATATTAATATATCTTGATCACTTGCACGGTGTTATATATTTTGTTCAGCTGTGTACTTACATGATCCTAATTTGTAAATTCAGAGAAATTCACAACTTTAAATAGTGCTCCGTCCCTCTCTTGTCACTTGTAGCCTGTCAGTTACGTAATATCAGTGTTATTCCTGGTTTCCGCTTGTACTGCATAGTAACCATGGCAACAGACACGGACACGGACGCTGCTGTTGTTTCGTTCAAACATTATGTACCATGGCAAGCAAACTTTGGGACAAAAGGAGGAATAAAATGAGGATCAATATCGGCGTGGCGTTTCCGAGAGCTTTGAGACAAACTTCAACTTGACTGAGACGGCGCTCTTGCACGTTATTAGACGAGGTAAGCAAATGTAGGCTATATAAGACTAATCAATGTTATATAGCTCAACACAATGAAGTGTTAGAATATTATCAGTATGATATTCTAATGTTGATCTAGCTTACTGTCAACTCTCATACAGACATCAAACTAATACTAAACGTTACAACTTTCAACACACTCGAATACAGTTTAGTATGATAGTGAAACGTTAGAGCAAGTGAAACAGCGCTGCGTTACCTCACAGTTTTAATTCATCAAACAAACTGACCTGTATGAGGAGTATTTCAGCACTTATGAGTAGTTCGGTAGAATGAAATGTCCTCGTTTCTTTATATCCCCCGGGATTCTCATTAGTAATCGTGTCCGTGATTCTCGGCCACGCTCTGCTTCACCACAGTCATGTTAAAAACATGCGTTCACTCATCCATAAACATTATTTCCCATAAATATTATTAGATCCATTGGCATAACGACAAGTTCCATGATTCAATATTCACTGCGTCATCAATCTACACCTTTGAAGAGTTTAGCGCCCCCTAGCGGACGAAAAAAACTACATAGTGCACCTTTAAACAATATTACTGACCAGGAGGAAACATATGAAACATTCCAAAATCAGTTTTTTGAAAAAAAAAAAAGAACAACTTTTTTGTAAGGATATTATTTGAAATAGCTTTTATGTCTGGAGTGAACCTCAAAATGCTGTCCAGCACTTACCATGAGGAAAGAGGGTCAATTTTGAAGGATTTGATTGAACAACCGAGCTTCAATATTATCTACCATTTCAGTATGATAATGGGTTTCTGCAGAAGGGGCTTTGAACAGAAGGGGTGTCAACTGTTGCAAGTACATGTTGTTCGTTTCTTGGAGAGAGAGAGAACAATCCTGCCCTAATTTGACTCTCTCTCTTCCTCCCGTATGTCGTCTCATTCGAACACAAACCTCCAAACCTTCACTTTTACTCTCAGCGCCTGTCAGGTTTCATTGGCGTCTCGCACTTAAGATGTCATCATCGTGAGACAGCCCCTTCCCCTGGGTCCTGCTGGTAGATGGAACAACGTGGTAAAAGGTCAGTGATGCAGTGAACAAGAGCCAGCTCAACTGCCATTGGCTACGATGCAGCGACCAAACAACTCTAATACACACACACTCTTGTACGTCTATCTTTGTGAGGACATTCACTGACCGCTCCTAACCCTACCCATCACAACTAAGTGCCTAACCCGAACCCTTACCCTAAACCTGCTCTTAATCTAATTATAAACTTGACCCTAAAAGCAAGTCTTGACCCTCAAACAGGCCTTTAAATGGGTCTCAGAAAGTGAGGAATGGACAAAATGTCTCACTGTGATGGTCTACAACTCAAACTGGTCCGCACAAAGACAAGTTGTACAATAAATTACGTTATTAGTTTTTTAATTTCATTTTAAAGTTTTAGTAATTTTGTTGTTTTTTTAGCTTTTAGTTGCAACGTTTTGCCAAAACAACATATAATTTTCATTTTCAGTTTTTCATCTAATAATTTTATTTTATTTCCATTAACGAAATAATAGCAACACTTCTCTAAGGTACTTCCATGATTGGCTGCATGTTAATGGCAGTATCATGTTTCTTTTTGGTACTTAGTTTTATGTAGTGACCTTTATAAAACAGTACTGTGACGGTATCAGACGATAATACTGGTACTTGAAATATAACATGGTACTGAAATGTACATATTTATCATTGTAATATGTGATATTTGTTAAGTCAAGCATCAACCCCAAACCCCTTAGCAACGTCTAAGCAATCTCCCAAAAATCTGCACATCAGTGTGCTGACAGCCAGTCACAAAGCAACCACATAGTAACATTAACTACAATTTCTTCTGAAAATGTAAAAATCTAGTAAATAAATGAGGGTTAGCATATAATCTGATGAACTCTGGCAACCCTGCTGAGGCTAAATCAAACAAAAAGACTAAATCTATTCAAAAACTGACAGGATGCACTTTGAGAGAGACTGTGATTGTCAGCATCGGTTATGAGGCATTCATAACTATGAGTGATGCTCCTGCGTTTGTTATTTGCAGTAGAGTTGTGATTGTTCATTGAGGTGGCACAGGTGACATTTTCAGTCCTCTCATACACACACACACACACACACACACACACTTAGCCTCTCTTGCCAGACACACAGAAGACGAAATGCGTCTTTAGCAGAAGATGACTGTTCTCAGCTAGCAGTGTCAATCTTTTATTCCGCTTCTTAAAGGTACAATACAGCCGAAGCCCAGGGGTGCCGTCAATGGCTATGTTTAAATTGCCAATCATCAGAGGTTATTCACTGAGAAATGTGGTTGTTTGTTGCTGTTTTCTTGTACTTCAATCCACAACATACAATGTTTGAATCAAATGCAACAAGCCTGGATGCTGTATGTGTTTCTACCATTCCTCAGTTTTTAAACCTAGTAAATTTCACATCAAGCATAATGAAGGTATTTCACTGGAACTTGGCCTTTATTACATTTTGTGTTGTTTTGTTTCTTTACTAAAGTAGATGGTTTCGAAAAATGTACAGCTCGAATAAATAAGTGTTATTTTTATTATTGTATTATTATTATAATATACACTATGTTTGAATGAACTTTTATGTTTATATTTTCAGATTTGTTTAATTTTACATATTATTATTATCATTAGTTTCTGTTAGCTTCATTTTATTTTTAATTAAATTTTAGCTTTAGTAATGTTGGTACTTCAACGTATTTTATTTCAGTTACTTGCCACATTTCTAAAAGTTTGTTCATTTTAAGTTTTTCATCTAATATTTGATCTTTTCAATTAACAAAAATTCAGTTTTAGTTTTAGTTGACAATAACTAAAACTAGTTAGTAAATAACATTTGTGTGTGCGTGTTTTTGTGATGCATGAGGACACAAATATGTGTAATGACATGGGTATTACACTGTTATTACGACGTAAACGTGAAATATGAGGAAACATACTAAACAAGGTTTTACTAAAAATGTAAAAATGCAGTATGTTTTCTGTGATGGGTAGGTTTAGGAGTAATGTTAGTGTTTTGGGAGAGAATGTACAGTTTGTACAGTATAAAAACCATTACGCCTATGGAATGTCCTCACTTTGATAGCAAAACAAACCCGTGTGTTTGAGAAAGAATTAAGTGCAAAAATAAGCTTTCACGTTTCTACTAAATTTTCTGGAACGTCTTTTTAAAAAAAAAAAAACTGGTAGATGAGTCAACATTTTTTATTAACATTATTATTTAAATGTGTTATTGTCAATGAAAACATTGACATGAATTATTAAGTAATATTGTTTATTATTTAGTTTGTAAAATCCTCTAAATCTTTCGGGGGGGGGGGGGGGGGGTACTTTTGACATTCACATTCACAACATTATTGATTTGATACATCTTAATATATATATAGCCAACTGTTGCATTTTTCTGTGATATACTCTTAAAAGAATCAGGCAAAAACATACTTCAGTCAAACCATGTCTGAAATCTACCAGCCACCACATGTTTCAAGATTTCCTCTTCACCGTGTTAGGTCGATGTCTGTGAACGGATGAAAGATATTCACAGTTATTGTGCCTGTAGACTCTGACCACGCCCATATCCTGACATTTGGCATGCGATTGGCCAGTATCCCGAATCCCAGCAACAGCTCTTGGGTGTCTCCTCCCCCTTTTTGTCTCCACAAAGAGCTCAGCGCTGAATGAAGTGAATCAGCCTCAGACTGCTAGAATAGTAAGAACCTTTTCTCCCCGTCTGTCTCTCTCGCTCTCTCCGTCTGTCTCTTCACTCCCATCTCTCCCTCTCTCTCTCTCTCCATTTGTCCTCCTCTCTCTCACACACACACACACAGAAACACGGCATTATATGCTAACCGTCTATCCATCCATCCATCCATCCATCCATCTATCTATCCCGTGCACAGTCCAGTGAGGGCTCAGCTAGACAGAGAAAAGCAACAGATCATGTTCTCAGAAGCAGATCCAGCACAGCTCTGAGACATCAGCCTCTGAGATGAGACTCCATACATCCTAATTCTCTGTCCTGAAGACCTGGACAGAAACAAAACAAGGACTTTGCAGACACCAAAAGAAGTCTGGACATTATATCTTCACAGGATTCTTGTACCCAAACCAGGTCCACAGGGACGTACGAGGGTGCTTCGGCAATTGTTTTTCTCTCTTTTTCGTGGCTGGCGAAGGGGCCGGTGAAAGTTAGCCAAGACGCCGCGTGCCGTGCTCCGCGTGAAGAATGCCCAGGCGCGCCTGCCCAAGCCTGTGGACACGGCGCCGGCACCCACGCCGGGCCTTTACATGGAGCGGTCACAGAGTCGCATCAGCTTGTCCGCGTCCTTTGAGGCCCTGGCCATCTACTTCCCCTGCATGAACTCCTTTGATGAGGACGATGGCGGTGAGTGGATGTATATGTGTGTCCGAGGATGTGAGTTTGATTTTTCCAAACGGTGACATCTGGAAGTTAGGGTTAGGGTTGAGATTTTGAGGTCATCGGTACTGGTTAAGGAAATGTGGCTTTGTGGTTCAAGATTTGGGCTGGAAGCCAAAAGGGGTTATGGGTTCGAACCGCACTTTTATGAGGGATTATTCCAACCCGATCTCATGAGAAAATGTATCTATTTTAGAAGAATTTGATTCATATAGAAACTTGCAATGTTTTAGAAAAAAGTAAGCATGGTCCACCCCGAAGTATAACCGTCAGTGGGGTGTAGGCAGGTCGCACAAAAACATCCACCAATTCACCAAAATTTACAATATCTACCAATTGCCATGAGATTGTGATTGATAGTGCAAATTCTGTCATCATTTCAAACCTGTATGAATTATAAGAAGCTATTTTTCTGTTTTTCTCTACTCAATCAAAGTCATTGGGGTCCAAAACAACATTGGACCCCATTGACTTTCATTGTATGAAGAGATACATTTTTAAAATACAGAACAAATAAGGGTTTTAAATGGCATGAGGGTGAGTAAATGAAGGCGGAATTTTTATTTTTAGGTGATCTCTCTCTTTAAGCAGATTACTCCATGTAATGTGCTTTGGATAGGTGTCTTCAACCCAGATATCCTCAATAATAATTGTTATCATGTGGTTTTGCGACTCAACTGGGTCATTAGCGCAGCATTTCATTTTGTACAAAATTATACTTTGTTTCTTTGCCAGTCTTGGTGTGTTTGCAAGCCCCCAAACTCTTGAAAAATGTGGCCACATGCGTGGTGTATTGTCGTGTCAGCTTGCTCATTTTGCAAATGCAATAAAGAAAATGGTGTGGTTGCTTACTTCAGTGGCATTTGAAATCCGTATCTGTAATCTGAAAAGGTAAAAAAAAGAAAGATCCTGCATATGCACACACAAAACGCTCCCTTCCAGCATTCTAATCAGACAGAGGTTTTTATTAATGAAGGTGTTTAATCACAGCGTTGACACTCAAATGCTAATATAGCTGTGATTTTCTCCAGGTATGGCTGTGGCTCATTTCAAACAACGTCTGATTGCAGGTTAATGTCTGTCTCAAATCCATCAGCAGACATCATGGTGTTAATTTAGCACTCATTAGAAATATTCCGACTGCTTGGTGTGCTACTTGCTGAGTGTTTTAGAGTTGTAATTTTGCATAATTTCCCAAGTGCTTTTAGTCTAGGCATGCTATAAATCTCTCTCACTGTCCCTGTGTGCCCTCTTCCTTTCTTGATCACCCTCGTTTCCTTTTTTGCTGTCCACTCACCCAAAAAACCTTTTACACAGTCTATCCGAGACATCCACACACCCACCCATGCTCACACACACACACACACACACACACACAGGTTAGTTTTGCTATCTTAGTGAGGACATTCCATAGGCGTAATGGTTTTTATCCTGTACAAACTGTACATTCTCTCCCAAAACACTAACCCTAAACCTAAACATCGCAGAAAACATTCTGCATTTTTACATTTTTATTAAAACATTGTTTAGTATGTTTTTAAAGCTATTTTAACTATGAGGACTCATGAAATGTCCTATTTCATGCATACGTCGTAATGCCAGTGTAATACCCATGTCATTATACAAATTTGTGGCCGCATAAATCACAAACACACACACACACACACACTCTCTCTCTCTACCCTTGGCCTGATTACAGACTATTCTGCAGGAGAGAGACTAGTATTGAGAGGAAAAGATTGTGCCTAGCTGATGATCTTCATCGTTCAACATGTGCGCATCACTCAAACACACACACACACACACACACACACAAAGTAACATGCACTCATACGCATCTTCAATTTTCACTTTGTATAAAATATTGCATGCATGATAATTGAGATGCATCCAATTATACGCTGTACTGTGCATTCGTACGACCCGTGCTGTCTTGCGTTTGAATTAATAGTGTATTCTATTGGTTTTAGACGTATAGGCCTGTCATTTAACTAATCAGCTCATCGCATCTCCTTTTTATGCCGATACATACTTGCATAAATCAACTTAATCAATGCAAATCACACTAATGAATATGCTAATTACTGGAACACAAATGACACATTGCAAGTGCTTTAGTTTAACACCTATTGCTGAATGTCAGATGACTGAAAATGCAGTGGTGATTTATAACAAATAAGACTGAAAACAGTGATACATTGTGCAAATTACAGTTTTCTTTCTGTTTTTTGATATTTGAGATGTTATTTGCAGCTGTTTGCAACCGTTTAAATCTTTGTTTGTGAACATGAAGATCGACACAAAGATTTTCCACAAAAGAAGGAGAAAATACGGTAACAAATGAAGTCGGCGGTGATTTCGTAATAACACCCATTACTCACTGCTCAAACCCCGGGACATTTCTGACCACAAATATAGAAGCAAAATTATCCAGTGGAAAAAAATGAACTACCGCATGATATTAATGCTTTTCAGACGGATCCATTAATCAGAAGAACGAGGGGAGTTAATGATGTCTTTGTCAGTCTATTCCAGAGAACTGCTGAATGTTAAGGTTCTGTGTTGTTTTCACATCTCAAGTTGCCTGCAACTGATCTGATACTTTACAAATATTGCAATACATAAACGTGATGTTTTGCTCAAAAGGCTCTCACTGAAACAGATATCAGAGAGGCGACTGCAATTGCAGTGCAGGCTAATAGATCTTTTAAATAATGAGCCATTAATGACTACAATTCACTCTTTAACAAGACAGCTGTGTTCTCATCTTTGTTCCACCATTACCCAAACTAACACGTGTCTTAACCAGGCACAACACAAGATAATCTAAAGCAATAAGAGCAGTGAATCTGTGGTTTGCATTGAATGTAGAGTAATTTACAAAGGCTTCAAACGTGGCTCAACCAATCAGAAACAAGAACCGGAACTATCCGTTTTATAATGCTATTTTTTACAATGTAGCATTTGTCTGTTCTTACTAAAAGTGAAAATGTGACTATGAAATGTATTATTTTTGTTTATTTTATTATTATTATTATTATTTATTCTTTACAATAAAACCCTCTGGGTTTTTTGGAATTTATATTGTTGAATTTTGTGGTATTCAATGTTTCAATGCTAATAAAAAGAATAGATTGCTATAAAATATAACTCATTAAAAGGCACATAGGACCCTACAGTTTCGTAGATTTCACATTGTTGCTTGCAGCATTTTCGCTTTCAGTGAGAAAAAAAAAAACATTGCTGGAAACTTTTGTTGAATCCCATCTCCTCATGAAAGTGGATTAAACTTCACACATCTTGAAGAAATGATCCAGCATGAGCAAAAAGGTCTGTACAAGCAAAAAAAAAAAAAAAAAGACTGAATGCAAAGTTCTGTCATGAAACTCTAGATGTCACAGGTTGATCGGTCCTTAACTCAATCTGCTTGCAATTGATTGGTTCCTGCTGTATCAGTAGCCAATGAGCTCGCTGCTCAACCTTCAAATACTGGTCAGCATTTGCTAAAGCAGTTCGGCAAACTTTCAGAAACCCTCCACCTTCCCCAGCTCCACCTGTATAGATCCGCTACAGGTAATTGATGTATTGTACAGCAGCAGCATGTCTTACTTGCTCACAGCAGCATGTTGTGTATTTATTGGCAGTAGCAAGTCCTGTATCAGAATTTTTTCCCCTGCAAAATGCGAAATAAATAGTTAAAAAGACATGTTTAGGGGAAATTTTTCAAGGTAAACTGCAAATTTATGTTTGATCACAGACATAAATGAGAAATGATTTAATCAGTACATTTACTTGGCATAATATTTTTGATATGGGTTATGGACTTGACGTTGTGGCTTTTCGCATTTTCGAAAAACTTAAGAGAGAAAAAAGAAATGACTTAGAATAACCTACATAAGGAGAAAAAATATTATATTTTTTTAAAGCAACATACAAAATAAAAGCTAAAAAGATGCATTTTGGGGGATTTTTCATGGTAAAATACAAATACACCTGCTGTTTGATAATTGAGAAATTACTTAATCAGCTTTATTTGCACATAATATATTTGATTAGTGTCCTCTCAAACTTAAACCACTCAAAGTCAAAGTTCAGACAGCTTTCAGCCTATGCTTGTTTCTTCATTCTGAGTCAAGATTTAATCTAACAGCCACACAAGGGGGTTCAACACCTATATAACACACTCGCTCCACAGCCACGTCGACAAGAAGGGCCCGAAGCCTTTGCGACACGCATCAGACCCAATGTTGCCTCCCACCGCTTGTCTTGGCGCATTCAGACTTCATCTTTCATATCCTGTTTGCTGTTTGATGCAATGTGTACTAAGAATCCCAAAGCACAACATGTCTCGCTCCCCCCCTCCACCAGCACAGGAACAAATCTCTACCGAAGAAAAGCTAACGCTCTGAAGTCTCGAGGCTTATTAACCCTCCTACACTGACAGGTCCTGCATTGATGCTGCTGCTCAAAATAACTCGCAAACAAACACACACACGCCATCAGTGAGATGTCATATGGCGGCAGGCGCACATTTCTGTGTTGCATAAGAGCGTAGTGAATCAAGGACAGAGGAAAAGATAGAAGGAGGTCAGGATGATTGATACTCGTAGCATGTGTATGTGTGTCCGTGCTTACGAGATTTAACGGTGACATTGATTATCAGCATGCCTTTGGTTTTAAAAAGCAGGTGAAGGATGATGGGTGATGATATTCGTATTTGAGTCACACTTATGCGTCAGAGAAACAAACATGTAGCCATCTTTAGAATTTAGTGTTTGAACTTCCATTATTGCGATACCTCTGTATATTTCTACAGCATCACTGTCAAGTCATTCGCTGCTGAAGTGGATTTACTTATTGTAGAGTTAACGAAAGTTATAATGAGCATTGCGATGTTTGAAGTGGATGTCACAACAAATGTCAGATTTTAAAACGAGCAGTTCATTCATAAATCTGTAAGATCTTCCCGTCATGCTGCGGAAATACAAACCCCGGGGCCGGTTTCAGAAACTGCATACACTGGTCTTACAAGTTAGTCATAAGATATTTTTATTTAAGACTAATAACTTTTTTAAGTTACATAAAACTTTGATTGGTCTAATTTGATACTGAAAAGTAAGAGTGACCCCTTATGAACTGTTATACAAGTTCTTAAGACATGGCTATGTTTATCCAACTGGCCCCCAAGACAATGCAGAAAAGGGGCGCGAATACATAAGGTCTTACACTGAATGTTTTTATCTATGTACACTACCATAAAGATACAGTAAAAACAGTAATTTTGTCAAGTATTACAATTTAAGGGGGCTATTTGTACAATTCATGAGCCCTTTGTTATTAGCGACACCGGTGGCCATTAGATGAACTGTAGCAAGCAAATTATTATTTGTGTACGCATGCACACAAAATACTGAATGTGATTCTATGCCCCTCTGTCTTTGCTTAGAAGTAAAAAGAAGTTGGAAATACCTGTGCAGCGTTATACTGTTGACGAACATCCAGACGCCGTCACGCTGCTGAGAGTGACATTTAGATGAATATGTAAATATGTGAGCGATTTCCTCTCATTATGGCCGCGGGAACTATGGGTGCTGAGGGTGCAGCAGCACCCCCTGCCGACAGCTTTTTCACTACATCGGAAATCCACATGTCAGTCGATGAGTTGAATCAACTCCAAAGCAACTGCCTAAATTTATCCATTAACCATTCAGAAATGTCTAAAAGTTGTAACTCCTTCCTGAGTCTCTCCATCTGTGTCGACTCCGGTTTGAACAATGTAAGGATGAACACTGTTACTGACAATCCTCATTTTGTCTGCATGAGATTCTCCAGCTTTGTTGTTGTGGAGTAATCGAAGCACGAGCTGTTGAAGCTCCACTCTTTTCTGGAAAGGGGGCCGGGAGCAGCAGCTCATTTGCATTTAAAGGGACACACGCATAAACTGCGTGTTTTTGCTAATACTAAAACAGGGGAAAATTTGACTAGCTATAATAAATGATCTGTGGGGGATTTTGAGCTGAAATTTCTGGAGACACCAGAGACTTATATTGCATCATGCGAAAAGCATAATGAGTCCCTTTTGAAATAACTTAAAATAATTTTGTTTTTTGATTTTCACCTTTATTTATAAAATTACTCTAAAGATTATTTCATTTTTACATGTTGTCGAATATGGTTTTATGACTTTGAGAAATGAATATAGGCTTCATATATATATATATATATATATATATATATATATATATATATGAATATGAATATATACTTCAAAAACAGATCTCACATGGAGTGAGTGACGTGACAGCATGTCTCAGATTTGACACGCATGCATGTTCACGCAGACATCGGTGAAAAATAAAATATAGAAGAGCATTCATCGTCATTAAGGGCCGTTCACACAAAATGCGTTTTCCCATTCCACTTTCCATTGCTTTTCTATGTGAACGCGCTAGATGGATGTTTAATCGTTGCTCGCGTCTTTTCCAGCATCCCGTGCATGACACAGCATTTTAAAAACGTGGCACTAAAGATAAAATAAGTTAAACCTCTAAAAAATGCATCTTGAGATTTTCCACATTCCACTGCTCACGTGTTGTTTTGAATTTCAAATGTTTTTGCTTTCTGTGTGAATCGGACCTAACTCCTGAGCGCCAAACATTTGAGTATCACAAGGGAAGATGCAGTGCTGTTGCCATGTAGAGAAATATGCAGTGTTTTAACAACTATATAAATTTTTTTTTTTAAAAACTGCCTACCCTACCTTTAAGGAGAGGTGTGCTATCAGTAGCGTTCCAGCTTATTTTCTGGCAAGTTTACTACAGACCTGTATTGAAGGAGCCAGAAACCAGCTAGAAACCAGAGTCAGAGACTTGTGCTAGGGCTGTTTTAACTCGAGCCAGTAAGCAACACTCTAGCAAAGCACCAAAAAGCACCCTAAACATCTTAGCATCATGGTGTGAAGTTTTACATGATAAAGAACCACTCACGTTTCTTCAGAAAATGTTAAAATGTAGTTTTATTTCTCACTTTTTAACAGCCTTTTATTTTAATTTTTGCAAAAATATCTTCAGACTCAATCGGGATTCTGGTTAAAGACAATCTGAAATGGCATCACTTCATCAAATGTTACGCTCTTTTGAAAATGTCAAGAAACCGTTTCTATGGTGGAGATTGCATGTCTGTTTTCATTGCCCAAGTTCAATTATTTAAAAAATGTCAGTGTGATAAGTGTGCAGCAGTGGATTCACATATGAGCCGGTGTGTGTCTGTGTAGTGATCTTAAATCAATGGCTGCTGGAGTGCTGTTCGATTCCCAGCCATCATGCACAGGTGAGAAAGCAAGCTGTTGTTTTTTTCCCAAGTGGAAAAGAGAAAAAGTCAGTCAGGGTGAGAAATCTATCACATGATGCCAATGTGACGACAACAGTCTGTCCAATCGGATTATAAAATATTTCTTGTTTCACACGGATGCATATTCTGACTCATAATATAATCATCATTCATTGTTCCCGTTAGAGGCGTCTCACATACAAAACATTTTTTGAAACGTGAGCCTATATGTTAAAATCTTTTTTATATACACAAAAACCATAAATATGGTTGAAATATTTGAAATGAAATATTTTCAGCATATAATCAGATGCCTTTTCTATTTTTAAAAGGTTTTAATAAGGTAAATAGTGTAGCATCTTATCAGGTGAATAATGTGTTTAAATGGTAATCAAGTTAAATTAGTTTGGTTACAAGCATAAAATAGAACGAGAATTTAATGCTGATATTTCTAGTTTCAATCGTCAGTCTCTTACAATAAAAAAACATGACAGATGGTTTTAAAATCATACACAAAATTGGCTTTTAAGAAATATAAATATATATAAATATAGTGAAGCTTATGCTTAAAGATTAACTGTATATATTTTCTGTGTTATTTTAGTATTATTGATTACGGTTGATTATGGTTATTATAGTTTACTAAAAACAAACGAAAACCACACACACACACACACACACACACACACAAAACATGTTCTTCACTTGAAATTAAATAATTCATTAATATTTTACATTTTAATTTAGTTTAACAATGTGCTAAAATAACTAAAACTGAAATAAAAATGAATAAAAACTGTAAAGAAATATTTTAAAAAACAAAAACTATTAAAAATGACAAAAAAAAAACTATATATATATATATATATATATATATATATATATATATATATAAATAACAATTACACACTTCAACTTTAAATGACCATCTCTGAATGACAGGTAAATTTATTAAATTTTGTAAAATAGTAAAATAGTGTTGTTATTTTTATTTTTTATTAAAGCATTTTTTAAAAAAAAAAAGTCCTTTGTGGATCAGATCATAGCACAAACAACCCATGCAAACGCAGCACTGATTGATCTCTCTTTTCCGTTCCCAGCGTGTCCTCTGACAGTGTAGCATGCAGGTGCATTTGCTCTGCACCCTTTGTGTTGGCATAAGCAGTCAGAAAGCACAGCGATAAAGTGACGCGCGGAACCAAGAACAGATGGTTGTGCGCAAATGCTCAGATTTACCTGCTGTCATGTCCTTTACTACAGCCTAGAAGTGAGAATCATGCTATGGACTTTTATTTTGTTCATCAATAATCATTACAGTTGTGAGTGAGGTCACATTTCACCTCAAAAACAAATGAAAAAAAACCTATTAAGCCTACATTATAACTATTATCGCAATGCGAGTATTTTAGGCTTAATTTTCTTAATGCAATATATTTTTATATTTTATCACTTCTTCAGTTTGGGGTGAAATATGATCCAGTATGTTTTTCGATGAAACAAAATAAAAATAATTACATTACAATCTAGCAGGGAGTGCATCCAAATAACTTTGAGGTTAATTCATTTAGAAGGAAAGTCAATATAATAATATTATAATGAGAATTATAACAGCATAATGATGGAATAATGGGATAACAGGTGCACCCAATGTTACAAATGAAGACCATAATTGAAAATCCTAACCAAACATGCATTTGTTTTTAATGCGCCGCTTGGCAGAAGCGTTCAGTGAGCACATCAGTTTAAGTAGCAGTTGACTTGTGTAGTAAATCACAGTCTGTTTTGTAGCATCAAGTCTCTGCAGAACGAGACAGTTTGAGGCTTCACACAATGTCGACACTCACTTGCTCAATTATTGCCGCCTACACGTTATTATGACTGAAGTATCTGAAACGGCGTCTGGTGGCCCACATTTCGAATGGACACGTTGTTCTGAAAGCAATTAAGTCAGAGCTGTGACTTAGTGGTAGTGGTGCTCATGCAGCCAATATGAGTTTGAGTCTGGCTTGTGTGTCACTTCCTGGGGCCAGCTGCGTAAACATAGCCATTATGTTAAGACTGTGTATTAAGGACTAGAATGACCAACTGGCAACTAGATAAAAAAGTTTGTCTAGATAAACTTTTAGTTGGCTTGAAAAAGCCTAGCCAGAAAGTTTGAAGTAGTTTTAAAAGCTTGAAGTGCGAAATAGTTTAAGTTTTAGTTTAGAATTTTTGATAGATAGATAGATAGATAGATAGATAGATAGATAGATAGATAGATAGATAGATAGATAGACAGAAAGAAAAAAATGATCAGATGATAAATCAGTGTTTTCAACACTGAAAATAAGCAAATCAGCATATTAGAATGATTTCTGAAGGGTCATGTGACACTGAAAAGTAATGATGCTGAAAATTCAGCTTTGAATCACAGGAATAAATTACATTTTAAAATATATTCACATAGAAAACAGTTATTTTAAATTGTAATAATATTTCACCATATTCCTGCTTTTACTTTATTTGTAAACCTTCAAAATGTAAGTCTAAAATGACATTTTTAAATGAAAAAATTAATAAAAATTGATCGGCTCATGAACGATTCTTCAGTGCATGTTATTACAAAGTGATTTGTAATCAGATGGAAATGGATGCGTCTGATTTAAGGCCCATAGTTCAATTTTATATTAATAATACTAGGGGGAGAAAACAAATTTCAGGCAAAGAGTTACTTATTTTGATTGTTTCATTTAAGTAATGGATGGTAAGGTGTATGCACTTAATGATATTCACACATAACCATCTTTTACATATTTTAAAAAATTAAAGATAGAAGGCTCTGAGATATTGCCTGGCTGAGCTATTATAGACAGTGTTTCTACACAATGTAAGCCATACACTCTCCTCAAATACCTTCATTAGCACAAATCTAATGGAATTAAATGAACTGCAATAGAATTATTATTCAGTACACACACATCATCAACCTATAAAACACAAGTGGCACAAAAGTAACCTCCAAAACACACATTCAAAAAATTCAGATACGGTATTTGGTGTTCCGTTTCCAACATGTGCTGTAAACGGGAAACCAATCACAACAGACTGAGCCATCTGACCAATCAGAGCAGAGTAGACTCGTGGAAAGGAGGGGTTTAGAGAAATAAGGGGATGTGCAATGTATATTATGAGAAAAGTGTTTTTTGACCTTTGATGCATGTCAGTCTATTGTAGGAGACTCCAAAACAAAATGAGAAACCTTTGAAATTGCATAAAATGCTAATCAAATAACGAAAATATATAAATTACAGTAATATAGATCAATTTAAACCATCAACAATGATGAAATACTCAAATTATGAAACACAAGACAAATGTTTTAATCTAATGTCCACCGTGAACAGACTCTTGTGTCTGGTCTGAGGCTCCAGTATGAAAAATCAAACTCATAAAATCCCAGAAATATCTCAGGTATATTAATATAACTCTCATATATTTGCTTCTGATAAATGACCTTCTGAGGTCATTTTCGCCCCTTGCGTTCATTTATAGCTCAGATCAAAGCTCTTACGTTCACCGTCTCCTGACTCCTGAAGCTCACTTCTCTTTTAGCCTACGGAAAACGTCAGAGCTGAATTGTGCCAGTATATGAGTAAATATTTGGCATAATTTTTGGCTAAGACGGACGCATCTGTGTATGATCAGACCCTCCACTGTGATTAAACAGATGGGCTCTCGTCTAACCACCAGCACATGCTTAATGCTTCTGTATTTGGGGCTTTTAAAAGGATTTTAACACATTCATATGTGAGGCAGGACAAGAATATGTCCAGGTTATAAAAAATAAAAAATATATAATAAAATAAAAAGAGCATTTTTTTATTCATTTTAATTTGATTAAAATGTTTGCATTCTGATCTCGAAGCATTGCGCCATTTTACATAATGGAGATTTCCCATAATGCATCTGGAAGTTCTAGATTTGAGATTAACAAGTCGTTCTATATATATTAAAAAAGCGATTTGTTTGGAAGTTTTCAAGGACGAATGAACGAACAAAAGAAAGAAAGAAAGAAAGAAATGTGTGGATATCCCCTTTTACTTTAAAAACAGTAGTGGCGTTAGATTTTGCATCTGATTAGAAAGCACAGAGGTTATAGCCTCCAACCAGGCATCTATCAACATCACTGTAGATCAATAGGCCTCTAGTGCTACTGATTTATCAAAGAGTTAATAGGTAATTAAGGCAGGCTGGGGTAATGAGAGGTAATGGCATGATCGATTGCATGGACAAACCAGAAAACTGACATGCTCATTAAGATGACAATCAATGACCGCCCTAATGATCTTCAGCAAAGCTATGTTGAAATCGAATGTTATTCCTGCACATCTGAACACGGGATACATACATAGTGACACACAGGGTTGGGGAGTAACGAAATATAAGTAACTTAGTTACGTATTTAAAATACAAAATTTGAGTAACTGTATTTCATTACGGTTACATTTTAAATGGGTGGTAATCAGATTACAGTTACATCTGAAAAGTGTTTTAGATTACCAAAGTGATTACTTTGAATTTTAATGTCATTTAAACAGAAATTGGTGATTCTCTGACTCTGACAGTCTGAAAAAGCGGAGTTAAGTTTCATGTTTTCGACTGTTTTCATGTTTTGTGATAGTTGTTTGTGAGTCATTTTATAATTCACTCGTCACTGCAACTTTTTCTCACAATTTGTTTTTTCCCTCACAATTGTGAGTTTGCATTTCACAATTCTGACTTCTTTTTCTCAGAATTGCGAGATTTAAACTCACAATTGTAAGTTATAAAGTCAGAATTGGGAGATATAAACCTGCAATACTGACTTTTTTCTTGCAATTGTGAATTTAGTTAAATGTCATTATTCTGACTTTTCTCAATATTGTGAGTTTATATCTCATAATTCTGACTTTATAACTCGCAATTGAATCAATTATATCACACAGTTCTGAGGGAAAAAGTCAGAATTGTGAGATAAAACTTGCAATGACCTTTTTTGTGTTTGTTCCACACTTATTAGTATTCCAAAGTATTCTAAAGTATTTAGATTAAGTTACTAAACTTGAGTAATGTAACGAAATACGTTACAAATGACTTTTTAAAGCATGTGTTTTGTAATCTGTAGTGAAATACATTTTAAAAGTAACCTACCCAGCCCTGGTGCCACATCAACACAACATGGTCTTAAAGAAACCGTTCACCCAAAAATTAAAATGATGTCGTTATTTTCAACAAAAGGAAACTTTCTTGGTGCTCTCTTCCAGCTCCAAGAAGGACCATAAAAGTAGTCCATAAAGCACACAAGTGATACTTTTATGGAGCTTTTGTGTCCTCTTTGGAGCTTGTAAGCTCTTGTTGGAAAAGAATTCAGCGTCTAAGTGTTTTCACTGAGGAAAAATAACAATAATATCGGTTTCGAATGACTTGGAGGTGGGTAAATGGTAAAAAAAATACACGAATGATGCATTTAAATTCACATATCACTCTGCTTTAACAATAGGTCTTTACTGAAGATGTAGTCTTAAGTCTGATAATAGGTTTTCTATAAGCCTCTCTGTTCTTTTAATCAAATTATGAGTCTAAAGGCTCTGACAGCTGACAAGTGTGGGTCATAAACCACAAGCAAGATGAGATAACAACAGAAAGTGCTTGTTAGAAACGCCTCTTACTTCTTTCTTGTTTGCAGTAAATTCATGAATGTCACTTTGATTAATGGGTGTTGGCCATACTGATAAAATGAGATACTTTATATGTTGTCGATGAGACTTATTTGTGTTTTCACAATACTTGACAGAAAGCGTTGGTGAGAGATGTCCAGGCAGCAGAAGCATCACACTTACACAAGATATAATTAATGTCAAAATGGAGTGTTTTTCATTGTTGCTCATACTGTGAAAAATCTGCAAATAACTCCCACTTGGTACTCCCTGGACCCCAACAAACAAATCCCAACCCAGACCATCCTAGAAACCACTTAACAGTGCATTAGCAACCACCCTGGAAACCACCAAACAACTCCCTAGCAACCATTTAGAGCTCTCTGGACACCATTCAAACGCCTTGAACATTATTAACAATGCCTAGCAACTGCCCTGGAAACCACCAATCAACTCCCAAGTGACCACAACCCATCAGCAACCCCTTAGCAACACCCTGGAGACCACATTGAAGACCCTCGATTGTGGTGGAAAGTCAATACACATGTAAACATCAAGTTTTTGCCCACGCACTTCCTAAATTTTGACTTGTTTTTTTTGTGAAAAGATTAAATCATTCTTTCAAGCCTGTTCACTAAACAAAAACTGCAAAAGAGAAAGAGAGAGATTCATTGAAGCACACTGCTCTTGTCTCCCATAGCAACCCTGGCATTTCTAGAGCATTTCCTGATACACGATGTTCTGTTTTGGAAGGTTACGATGACATGCTAGTTAGCATGTGCCGACCGCACCAGATACGCAGGAACAGACAAAAGAGGGCTGTATTTTTAGGAACCGCCTAACTAGGTCATGTGCTTCACGGCCAGGAAAAAGCTGTGAAAATGGCTGTATTCCCATCACTACAGAGAGAACGTGTTCAAGCAGATTTTCATGGAAAACTTGTTTTCAGTGATGACTATTGTGTTTATATTTTAATCTTAATTTCTGTTACATTTTAAAAACTGACATTTCAAAAAAAATGCTGTTCTTTTGAACTTTCTAGTCATCAAAGAATCCTGAAAAAAGTATGACATTTTGTTTACACAAAAATATAAAGCAGCACAACTGTTTTCAGCATTGGTGTAATAAGAAATGTTTCTTGAGCAGCAAATCAGAATATTAGAATGATTTCTGAAGGATCATGTGACACTGAAGACTGGAGTAATGATGCTGGAAATTCATAGGAATGAATTACATTTTAAATATATATTCAAAGAGAAAACATTTCTATTAAAATGGCAATAATGCCACTCAATATTACTGTTTTTGATCAAATATAGACTTATTTCAAAAACATTTTTTTAAAAATTGTACCAACCTCAAATGTTTTAACAGTAGTGTGTTTGTGTGTGTATGCATATATATATATATATATATATATATATATATGGTAACACTTTACAATAAGGTTCATTAGTTAACATTAGTTAACAACATTAGTTAACATGAACTAATAATGAACTGCACTTATACAACATTTTTTAATCTTTGTTAATGTTAATTTCAACATTTACTAATACATTATTAAAATCTTGTTAACATTAATTAATGCACTGTGAACTAACATGAACAAACAATGAACAACTGTGTTTTCATTAACTAACATTAACGAAGATTAGTAAAAACAGTAACTAATGTATTGCTCATGATTAGTTCATGTTAGTTAATACATTAACTAATATTTAACTAATGAACCTTATTGTAAAGTGTTACCATATATATATATAGTTATGTATAAAATAAAATTTGGACATCAAAAATCCCTCTTTTGAGGGATTCAACCTCATTGAATATCCATACAGGTCGCCATGTTTTAACCAATAATAAATGTTACTGGAAGAACGTATTTTGTTAATCTTGGAACAACATTCCTGTATGAAAATGACCTATCCCTATCCTTTCCCTATCCCTACACCTAAACCTAACCCTACCCATAATTTATCCCTAAAATCAGAGGGAAATGACAGGTGAAAAATACTCATGTAGAAGCTCCTAACCCCGGTTGTAAGCCTAAACATGACATAAACTGTAAACGTGTTTCTCAAATCTGATTGGTTGATTGGAATGTTGTTCCAGGATCAAGAAAGATGTTGCATTTGGTAAAATCAGGTTCACCATCCAGACAAATCATAAATATGTTAGTCTACGAGGGTGAAATGGGTCGTGTTATATGAAGTACAGGCAGAAAATGAGTAACAAAAGCATTATGAAATGACGTCCAGCTTTGAAATTCCTCTGAAAATCATTCTCTGAACAGAAATATATTCATAAGGTCATGGGCTAGTAAAGCGATCAGTCTACGGCTGATCCCCTTCACCTTTACTAGGAAAAGTTCAGGCTTTGTGAATCTGTTCTCTAAGCCATCCAGTTCAATAAGGCACCACTACACACTTGAATTATACAAGAGATTATATTTTCCAAAGGATTTATTTTTAATACAACCAGTGCTCTACCTGGCGGCAATGTTATCACAACATTTCATTCAGTATGATATGGAGAGGATTTGATATAACTTGCTTTTTCCAGTGCCTATGCTGCTCCGACAGAAATACAAGATTATCAGAGATATTTCACAATCATTTGAGATGCTTGGTAAGGAAAAAGCCATAACCATACATATTAGAGCTGCACGATTAATCGCTAAAAGTTTGTGATCTCGATTATAACACCCACGCAAGCTTATTCTTAAATGACAGTGATTCAGCTGTGCCTATTAAACCTTTGACAAGTAAGAACACAGCAGAACATTCAAATCTGTGTTGGCGAGAGAGCAGTTGACATCTATATATATATATATATATATATATATATATATATATATATACACATATCGTTATTTCTGTCTTACAATTATTCAAATGATCACAGAAGTACTGGGATAAAAGTTTATAGTTAAAAACATAGATATAAACACTGATGTCCACGATCAGAATAGAGTAAATCACCTTTTGAAAGAAACCTGATGCTTCAAATAAAGACTGTATCAATCAATTACATCATTACACCAGTAGGTGGCGACAAGTGACTGTTAAAAATTTTTTTTTGTCTTTGAATCATTCATTAATGAGATTCGTTCAAAAACATCAATTCATCCAGTAATGAAACAAGTGAGGTCTTTAAGAGTGAGTCATTGAATCATTCATTCAAGAGATTCATTCAAAAACACCAATTCATCCAGTAATGAAACAAGTGAAGTCTTTATAAATGAGCCATTGAATCATTCATTCAAGAGATTCGTTCAAAAACATCAATTCATCCAATAATGAAACAAGTGAGGTCTTTAAGAGTGAGTCATTGAATCATTCATTCAAGAGATTCATTCAAAAACACCAATTCATCCAGTAATGAATCAAGTGAAGTGAGTCATTGAATCATTCATTCAAGCAGATTTAAAAAAAAAAAATTAATTAATTAAATATATTTTTACATAGATTGCAGCAATTAACATTTTGTCAGAACGTCATTTTGTTAAGTTGTGTATTTAGAATTGTATGAGAATCATGATCTCTATTTGAAACAAACAAACAAAAAAAAGCGATTCTCAAATTATCCAGAATCGTGCAGCTCTAAAACATATTTAAACTGTCTGTGCTACATACATGAATGATGCCTTAAATCATGCGGCTTGATGAAGAGAGGTGTGATGAAATTCACAATTTTTACCTATACTGGACAATAAAGAGGCATAAAAATCCCACTAATTTACATTGAAGAAGGGACTAAAACTCAGAGACTTCAGCCAGTAGGCAACAAGCTAAAAATGTATAGAAAAACATTTTATGAATTGACCGCTGGTTTGATGGACTTACCTTTCTTTCTTTGTTTCAGACCCAGAGGGCCGCAGGTTAAAGAGCATTCAGAGGAGTACAGAGACAGGGCTGGCCGTAGAGATGCCCAGTCGTACGGTCCGGCAGGCGAGCCACGAGTCTATCGAGGACAGCATGAACAGCTATGGCTCAGAGGGAAAGTGAGTGTTATAAATCAATGTACCTTTATAGTCCCAACAGTAAAGCCAAACACACAACCAACTCTTAGAATAAAACCTTAAAAGGGTTCTGTCATGCGCATCATACTGTATATATACAACATTTTAGGTGTTCCCATCACGGGATCACTTTTAATTTTCAACTTGTATAAATTAAGCAGCTCGTAAACATACTTTATCACTAGAAAAAAATTATGCAATCATTTAAGATATTTCTCCTTTTAAAAACCTTTGGTCATAAAGTGTCCGAGTCAAGAACTCTAAAGTTCTATAAAGAACTCCATTGAATCTTATAACAGCATGAGCTGCTTTCTATACAGAAAATAAAACCACACTTTTTAAATAATGACTATAGCATAAGGATTTACACACATATATGCATTCAAATGGTAATTAATTTACACCAAACGGAACCTAAAAGCACAGCTATAAACTCCTTAAATCACGTGGATTCAATCACAGAAAGTGTCGTCAAAATAAATGCATGCTACACTTTTGAAAAGAAAGGTTCCAAAACACTGCAATACCATAGAAGAACCATTTTTGGTCCCCCAAAGAATAAAAGGTTCCATGGATGTTAAAGGTTCTTCACAGAACTATCAATGCCAATTTAGAGCCTTTATTTTTAAGAGTGTACTTATGAAACAGGCTTTCATCCACAACAAACCAGAAACGTGTCCACTTCAACTCTTGATATTATTTAGCATTATCATCGCTGTTAAATCACAATGACTCACTTTTAAACTACAACAATTAATACTGAGGGTAAAAAACAAAACAAAACACAAAGATGCTTCCTCTCAAACTGAACAAAATATAGAAGCTGTTATTTTGCCACCGTATAGTTTGTTATTGGTTGATTGGCTGATACATTTGATGGGATACAATTTGGAAGGACTGTTGTATTAAATTGGGGAAAAGTGCAGGTGAGATGAGTAAACAAAAAAATCACAAATCTACCTCTAGCCTTTGTATCCATTGTATTCAGCTACATACTTAATCCAGACAAAATCTTTCTTTTTATTTCTTTCCAACAAAAAAAAAAAAACATGAGATACTACATAAGTAGTATCAGTTCAACAAAGCAAAATCAGAACCATTACACGTACCCTCTTGGCATCCACCTAAATGCCCCTGGATTGCAATCACAAGTCTCACGTTCCCATTCTATTGAATTGGGATACACTGAATGTGTTATCCCTCTAGAAACAGGGATGCTCATCCAATAACACAAGAAAAGCATCAAAAGTGTCTTTACTATCAGGAGACTGTGCTTATATCTTACATATCGAGCAATAAATAAAAAGTGCTATTCCCATAAGTTACATAACCAACAATATAAACCCACTTCTCAGTAATAAACCTTTTCTCTACTGCCTCCATTTCTGAATGAAATCCAGAATTCTGTGTAGATGAACTGTAAACTCATTTCAGATCTGGACACCGTCTGGCGTGTCACATCAAAGCCACAGGTTTTGGGTTTTGCATGATGTTGTCTTATATTAGCTCTGTGGAGGACAAAAGCTGTTTAACTTCAGTTTCAACGTGCCAGAGAGTTTGGATACATACATGGAGAAGATATTTGCTGGTTTGGGATAGTTCAGACAGATATTCTTAACTGCCTGAGTTACAAGTTTATCATGACATCTGAATTTTAAAGTTTTCTCATTTTATATCATTGAACAAATTGATTATCAACCATTATTACACTATTATATATATATATGAGATGGTAAACGATTTTTCAAAGTTGTAAATAAATCAAAGATTATTATAGTATGTTTAAGGAAAATTTTACGTTTAATTCTGTGTAACTTGTAATTATCTGTCAAATTTACAAGCAATTATTGAGTGAAAATTATTTTTACAGCAAATTTTAGACACACCAGGGCCAAAAAAAAATAAGACTAGAATGCCATTGCATTAGATAACAAAATATTGAAGCAAGTGTCATCTATTTTACTTGTCAAACAAAACATGATGATAAAGCAATGGATATTTGGTTCAAAATGAAGACAAAAAGGTATTTTGGACACTTGTTGTAGATGACAAGCTTCAAATAAATTAAGATTTTTCAGGCAAAACAATCAAAAAAAGAACCACTCATTCATGACAAAAACTTCTGAAATGTGCTCGTATAGTTCACTTTGAAACAGAATGTTCAGTTACGTAATTATAGCAATATGTTGTGCTCAACCGACGGTCGATTCTGCATAAATTTACCCTCAAACTCCATGTCCAATACCCAGAGCTCTATTAGAAATTCACAAACAGACAAAAACTCCCCACAAACCTTATGTAATGTAGTTGAACGCTCTTCCTGTGCAGCTCTATCATGGGAGTAAAATCCAGCCCAATTCAGCTGGATTACTGCGCAGTTTATGGAGCATGGGGATTACAGTTTTGGCTGCCATCGCTGAGGATATTTAACATATTACATTGCATCTTATGCATCTCATGAATACATAACGGAGTAAAACATATTTTACATAAACGCTCGTTGTCGGTCTGAGCTCTGACAAACAACAGTGATGGAGAGTCATAGCGCAAGGTTGATTTGATGCAATGGTATTTTTGGATAGACTTCTGTGGAAGTTTCTGTAATATTTATTCAGTATCTAGTATCTATTGTAAGTTTTCCAATAGATATTATTTGTAACTTGGCTTTTAGGCAAGATAACGTTGGGCTTTTTGCCCTTAAACACTTTAAATGTTATAAAACATTACAAAGAGTCCAAATTTACATAACAAAAAATTATTAAAACATTACAGAGCATTATTTCTTACCTGTCGTCTCCTGCAAAACATAAAAAATTAAAATTAACTTGCTTATAATCTATTGAGTCACTGCGAGTTTTACAAAGATATTCTATAATGCATCTATAATAATTCTATTATTTAAGGATAAATATTCTATAATGAGCATCTGGCTGTAGTTGTTATACAGATGTAGAAGAATAGTTGTCATTACGGTTGATTCATGTGCCTAAATTAAAGACTGATGCACTTTCTCAGGTACATTTACAAATAACAAAATATCTTCTCTTGCATAAACTCCCATTTTTTTCAGTAAAGTTATCTTTTGGGGAGCAGAAAGTTTGAAAGAGGTCATAAAAGTGACATTTATGTAATGGACCTGTCAAAATGCCCTAGAAAGCAGAAAGCGCCCTAATTATAACTCCAAAAGCAGAACTGCTCATGGTGCATGGACCAAAAATATGATTATATTAGATGTACTGAATAAAATCATATTTTAAAGATTCTTTTTTTTAAATTTAAAATACAATGAAGTCAGTGTGAATGCAAAAGTGAATCCCTTCAAGTGTCCTAGCACAGTTACCACAGGTTTGACGTTTGCCAATCAAAAAATGCCAAAATACTTAATTATGAACAGTATATTGTTTATCGTTAAAAATTATATTGTATATCTTTAAAAACTTTTTTTTATATAAAATGTTCCGCTTAAAAAAATGGGGTTGTACTAAACTGTACTTAGTTTTGAATAGTTCATATTCAATTCAAACATTTTTAAGTGTGTCTTAAAAAGATGCTGTTGAAGTGGATCTGAGCCAATCAGCAGTAGAGGGCGTGTCCACTCATGATGGGGGAGGAGAGAGGGTGAGAAAGAGGGAGATTTGAAGACTGTAAAAAGAGAGATGACTGAGCGACATTACAAAAAGAGAAAAAGTCAGAGGAATATAACTGTAAAAAGAAGGATTATGATCAGGATTTTAGTAACAGGACAGTTTTGAGTGTCATTGTTTATCTGGTAACAAACATCTCTTGCTAGTGTAACGGAGGCCAGCTAGTTGTTGCTATGTGAGTAAACCTGACTCCTCTGAACTCAAGAGATGCTCTAGTCTCCTTGTTAGAGTGTCTGACTCCCATGCCAGGAGACCCGGGTTCAAAATGGGTCGAGAAGGACCTGGGTAGAGGGGTTACATTGGTGCCGTGACCCGGAGGGGAGTGAGTTTAGGGGGGTGAGTTTAACGGAGGCCAGCTAGTTGTTGCTGTGCGAGTAAACCTCACTCCTCTGAACTCAAGAGATGCTCTAGCCTCCTTGTTAGAGCGTCTGACTCCCCGGGTTCAGAGTGGGTCGAGTAGGACCTGGCTAGAGGGGTTACATTGGTGCCGTGACCCGGAGGTGAGTGAGGTTTAGGGGGGTGAGTGTAACTGAGGCCAGCTAGTTGTTGCTATGTGAGTAAACCTCACTCCTCTGAACTCAAGAGATGCTCTAGCCTCCTTGTTTGAGCGTCTGACTCCCATGCCAGGAGACCCGGGTTCAAAATGGGTCGAGAAGGACCTGGGTAGAGGGGTTACATTGGTGCCGTGACCCGGAGGGGAGTGAGTTTAGGGGGGTGAGTTTAACGGAGGCCAGCTAGTTGTTGCTGTGCGAGTAAACCTCACTCCTCTGAACTCAAGAGATGCTCTAGCCTCCTTGTTAGAGCGTCTGACTCCCCGGGTTCAGAGTGGGTCGAGTAGGACCTGGCTAGAGGGGTTACATTGGTGCCGTGACCCAGAGGTGAGTGAGGTTTAGGGGGGTGAGTGTAACTGAGGCCAGCTAGTTGTTGCTGTGCGAGTAAACCTCACTCCTCTGACCTCAACAGATGCTCTAGCGACAGATACTAGCGGTTGTAGCCTTTAGCCTCCTTGTTAGAGCGTCCGACTCCCATGTCTGTAGAGTGGGTCGAGTAGGACCCGAGTAGAGGGGTTACACTTGTACAGTATATACTACTTGTTCATTTTTTGTTCTTCATTCTCGTTCGTTCATCAAGCATTCTTTTCCTTCGCTTCTGATTAAGAGACATCCACTCTTGCATTGCATGTTCATGCATTTTGGGGGCGGAGCAATGAAAGGAGGAGTGTGTTTGTTTGGGCTGATTTCAAGTGTTTCTCAGAAATCACTTACAGCACCTTTAAGTGTCCAAATTCTTTTTGGGGCCACTATATAATTAACAAGGACTGTGACGTCAAGTTCTACATTCTATAAATTCTCAAAAGGCAGGTAAAAAGAAGCAGCTAAACTGAGAAATATAGCTAGAATTAAGCAGAAGATCATCTCCACCACATTTAAAGATAAGCAGATACTTCTGCGCCCTATTTTAGATGCATAAACATTCCCTACACACTTTTCACCTTCTTCCAGAAAACACTAACTCTTGTACACACTCCTGCATGCAAGAATGGAGCATCTGTTTAAAAAGTTTGCACGCAATGAGCGCCAGAAGAACAGCATGGAGACAGTGATATATAAAGCAATTGAAAGCAGCGCGCTGAGACGCCATGATTAACACATAACACAGACAAATGTTTATTCGAGTGACATCAAGAATGCAGCGTGTAATATGTGGAGCGGTGATAGGTGTATTTGTCACTCTCCGAAGCGTTTGTAGTAATGTATGTGTGTTTACTGATGGTTGCTGCTGACGCCAGTGCACACAGGGGCCAGTGAGTAATAATGACTCTCCATTTTGCGAGATAGAATGATGAAATGTCACATGAGAGAGAGGAGGGAGTGAAAGGAATAGTTTGTCCAAAAATCAACGTTCTGTCATCATTTACTCAACCTCATGTCGTCCCAAACCCGTATGAATGCCTTTCTTCTGTGAGATGTTTTGAAGAATCTTCATGCAGCCTATTCCACAAATTGCTGTCCATCATAGCCTCGACCACAGCGGTCAAGTTTTTGGTTCCTTAAAAGAAAAGAAACATCACAAAAAAGTAGTCAGGCTTGTGTGCTGTATTCCAAGCCTTCCAAGTTATTTTCAAAATCAGTTCATCTTTCTGCCATTTCCCGTTCAAGTACAGCTCCTGTCTACTTGAATATGAAAAATCAAAGCGTATCTAAAGGCAATGAAAAAGTGTATATCAATGCTTCAATAACATATTAAATCAGCAATAAAATATGACAACAATGTTATCATACATTTTGATACTTTAGCTTTTTTAGGTTAGTAGTTTTGGAGGTTAAGATGCACTTCTACACTTTTGGTCCTTGTGGCTTCAACACTGCGTAAATACTTCTTAATGAGTTTTTAGTTATGCCTTTTTTCTTATTGTCCAGAAAATACATTACCATTCAAATGTTTGGGTTTGCTAAGATTTAAGTTTAATGCTTTTAAAAGAAGACTCAAAACTGCATTTATTAGATCAAAAATACAGTACAAATTATTGTGAAATATTATTAAAATCTAAATAATATTCATTTTTCAGGGTAAATAGATACGAGGATAAATTGGATAAATAGAGTTCAAACATTATAACTGTCACTTTTGATCAATTTAATACGTCCTTATGGAATAAATGTAATTTTATTGACTTTTCTTAAAAAATAAATAAAAACTCTTACTGACCCCCAAATTTTTTGAATGGAAGGGTAAATTAACCAACCTTTAAAACAAGCTAAATTAACAAGAAATGCAACTTTGAATAAAATATTCAATGTATATCTAGTTTAAGTCCATTTTGTTTGCAACGTTCTGCAATGCTGACAGATTTTTTATTTGTTCATATTTTAATTGGACAAAAATAATTATTTTGAATTTAATATTAAATAATATTATAGTGTTTGGAATACTTTTATGTTTCTTATTTGGTGGTGTGGTTATATGAAGAGTCTAAAGAGTCTTTAAAAATTCTCCGTTTGTGTTCCAAAAGGTTTTGGAACGACATCAGGGGGAGTTTATTATGACTATTCCTTGAAGAACAAAGAGACAAGCGGATAGAAACACCAGATGAGAGACTATATGATGAATTAGATATTGACGTGGGTGAAAGAGACAGGATGGAGTGAAAAATGAGCAAGAGAACGAAGGGCCGATGAAAATGGCGTCTCTTGGGATGCCCAGTCTGAGTATTAGGCATCAGGATTGTCTGGACCCTCCCAAAAGCATTTTAAAAATAGACCTGTGCGGAGATGGCAAGCGAAAGAGACAGAATGGGTGGAGGGGAGCCGGAGAGAATCGAGGTCAAACCGCAGAAAGAAAATTAATTATGAATCCGTCCACATTAGTGTGGAGGATTATTGAGAACAAACACAGAAGAATGGGAATGGTGAAGGGAGGGGGAGACGGGTTTGAAAGGAGGCTTGAAGGAGAATGTGATATAGGACCACCAAGGATAGGTTTTTACAAGCATTTTTTAAAAATTGATAAATACAGAAGAAATGTGTGCAATTTTTTTGCAGGACTACAAAAATAATGACTATTTTCAAACAGGTTTCCAGAACACTCACCCCCATCTGCCAGTGGTCGGTCAAAACAGATAACTCCATCTCAAACTCGCGCCATTGGTTGAACCAGTGTTGCTGTGTCAGACAGTTTAAAGAAAAAGAAAAAAAATGTTTTAATAGTGCAACAGTGTTTTCAGGATAATCAACCTATAAACGGTTACAACAACAGCATCATCAAATATGCCCCATTTTAACTTCATAGAATGTAAAAACACCTTATGTCAGCAGAGATGTACAGTGCAGGGTGGTTATATTG
The DNA here is from genome assembly GCA_038088235.1 of Zacco platypus. Taxonomy (NCBI): domain Eukaryota; kingdom Metazoa; phylum Chordata; class Actinopteri; order Cypriniformes; family Xenocyprididae; genus Zacco; species Zacco platypus. The sequence continues at coordinate 29,999,230 of CM076074.1, read as the reverse complement.
GCTCAAATAAGCACCCCTTTCTCCTCTTTGGCCCAAATGCCCTTTTTTCTTGCAGAAGAAAAGCACTTTTTCTACCACCATCTGTTTCTGTATCTAAAATGGATCTCTTGTTACAAAAAATTGGACCTAATTAATCTCATCCAAGCACAAGTGGCTGCCTTCTGTTTGCTGAAAAAACATAATAAAAAGCTACGATAAGCAAATATGGGCTCCTTTACTTGCGTAGATAGCTGAAATTAAGTCAATTTGAACTGAAGAGTAAAAACAGAGCAAAAAAGAAAATGAGAAGTTGCTAAAGGAGAATCATGAGACAAATGAGACAAGCAGGTACATGGCCATTTCTTTGACAGTATACTTCAGAATATATAATATATTTAATTTTATTTAATAATTTGATTAATATTTTATATATACTTTACTTTGTGTATATTGTGATTAGAATTGGAGCTTGTTGGGGATTTTAAAGTTTTTTTTTAGAATTATTTATTGAAGTTAGGGGTGGGGTGGTGTAGGTAAAAGTAATCAGAAATATATTACCGGAAACCAAGGCAGATGAAAAAGTGGCAAGTCACCGTCGTGCTATTAGATGAAGGCCAGGCCTCCTATTTCAAGGGGTCACGGGGGTGAATATGACACGGAGCGTCGCCTCATCTCCTAGAAACACATATAATGTTAGTAATGAATTTTTGGCCGCATACATCTCAAATGTGCCTATAGGAGCAGGAAAGCAGTGTGATTATACATGTCTGAGTTGGCTTTGCTCCAGTGGAGCACTCTGCACTATCAAAGCAGAGCTTCACTGTCAGGCTTAAAGGCTGTCTATCTTCATTACATAAAACAGAAGAGCCTTCCGTCCACCGATCCCGTCCCATCCCATTATCGGTTCAGACATCACAGAATAAAGCAAAACTCTTAATGTCTGTCATACATGTTCATTTAATGTGAAAATTTCATTAGCATCTTCAAAGCCACAGATATTGTGATGGCCAGATATTTTTGACTATGAAGAGAGTGCCAGCTGAATATAAAATGATTGTTAATTAACCTTTACAAATGACAGAAAGTAATTCTTCAAGCTTAATTTAGGCTGTCAATACTCAAAGCAATGAAATAAATGTACTCAATGCATTCGGAAATGTCAGAACAGAACATTATTTTAATACGGCTTTATAAATATTCTATCCAGCAAAATATGTGGCCGACAAAACACAGCACTCATTAAATTGTATGCGTAAAACTTCAAATAAAATCAATGCAATTATTCAAAGTAACACTGCCCTGTTTTCCTCCCTTTAGTCTAAACTACAGTGGAATGTGTTTGGCATCAGATGCTCAGTTTAGTGACTTTCTGGATGGGATGGGACCGGCTCAGTTTGTGGGGAGACAGACATTAGCGACAACTTCATTGGGTGAGTGCACTTATACATCAGACTGTTGATGCGACCTCATATCTTAATGTACTACAGGTGAACAGGCTGAAATGTCTTTTACTTTTAGCCATTTGTAAAGACACATTTTTGTGTTTTATTGTGTTAAAATGATAATGAAAATTATGTGTATATATACATACACACACACATATATATGTATAAACACATACATACATACATACATACAGTGGGTACGGAAAGTATTCAGACCCCCTTAAATTTTTCACTCTTTGTTATATTGCAGCCATTTGCTAAAATCATTTAGGTTCATTTTTTTTTGTACACCGATAGCTCAGTTTGGCCGGACGGCCAGCTCTAGGAAGGGTTCTGGTCGTCCCAAACATCTTCCATTTAATGATTATGGAGGCCACTGTGCTCTTAGGAACATTAAGTGCAGCAGGATTTTTTTGTAACCTTGGCCAGATCTGTGCCTTGCCACAATTCTGTCTCTGAGCTCTTCAGGCAGTTCCTTTGACCTCATGATTCTCATTTGCTCTGACATGCGCTGTGAGCTGTAAGGTCTTCTATAGACACGTGTGTGGCTTTCCTAATCAAGACCAATCAGTATAATCAAACACAGCTGGACTCAAATGAAGGTGTAGAACCATCTCAAGGATGATCAGAAGAAATGGACAGCACCTGAGTTAAATATGAATGTCACAGCAAAGAGTCTGAATACTTACGACCATGTGATATTTCAGTTTTTCTTTTTTAAGAAATCTGGAAAAATGTCAAGAATTCTGTGTTTTTCTGTCAATATGGGGTGCTGTGTGTACATTAATGAGGAAAAAAAATGAAGTTAAATGATTTTAGAAAATGGTTGCAATATAACAAAGAGTGAAAAATTTAAGGGGGTCTGAATACTTTCCGTCCCCACTGTATATATATATATATATATATATATATATATATATAACAAAAGTGGTGGAGATTTAGCAAAAATGTACACCTTTTTGAATATTCAACAAGTGGTTACTAATTGTCAGAGCTGCTTGCCAAAAGGTTGGTTGTTTAACAAAATATTCAATTAAATACTTGGAAATTAGTATGCATAAAAAAATAACATGCTTTCCATCTTGATGCTTCTAAAAAAAAATTATAATGAAAAATTGTTTCAATAAATCTGTGACAAAAACAGTTATATAATTCAAGAAGCAAACTCTGTAATTAGGGTATTGAAACAGAAATTTCGATTGTGCAGGATGTCATTTGAAGAAATGGTGACTGAATGCTAACTAAAGCTTCTCAAATGTGATGTAAAATGATAGAAATCAAATAATTATGATTATTAATTTTGTCGGCGTAGTGTAAATAATAACAAAACGTGTTCTTTGAATGGGTGCTGTGTTTTGTATCTATGGTACTATATAGCAGCCATTTAGCAAAAATGCTGCATCGACCAATCAGCATCCAAGATTGGAATTATCAGTTTATAATCTATAAAATAACTTTAAAAAAGATTGCAGACGACAATATAATTGAAGAATTGAAGTCACTTTACCTGTGTGTTTTGCAGGAGATGTTGAGATCGGTCTGATGGAGAGGAACGGGCAGCTGGAGGTGGAGATCATTCAGGCTCGAGGACTCATCATGAAGCCTGGATCTAAGGGCCCTCCAGGTGATTCTTCATCAGACAGAACCTGACGTACTGAGGGATGAGTCTGATTAGATTCATTTAGCCAGAGGACAAAACTGACTGAAATGTTTATAGATTGGTTCTCAAATACACAAGTTTCTCTTAGATCCAATCTGTGATTGTTCTCTTCTTATTTGAGCATTCATTATCCAGAAGCGAGTGTGTGTGCTTTGAAAAAAAAGAAGGGAAATTGAAAAGAGTCTAAATTGGTGGCTCTTCTGGGTATTCAAAGTGATTTTCAGTGTTTCAAGGATGCAGTTTGAACTATTATATGTTTTGTTTTCTTCCTCCTTTTCAGCGGCCTACATTAAAGTGTACCTTTTGGAAAACGGCATCTGTATTGCCAAAAAGAAGACAAAGTCTGTTCGGAAATCGCTAGATCCCCTTTACAATCAAGTCCTTGTTTTTTCAGAGAGCCCGCAGGGAAAGGTGGTACAGGTAAACTAGATTTTGACCTTTTCTGAAAAACAAATTATGGTTGCTTGAGCAAAACTGACCACAATTATACTACGCTCCATCATAGGGGTTTTTATGAAAGTAATATTTAGGGTTAGATGATGTTTAAGTCTCAAACTCTAAGTATGAGCAATAGAAGTAGTGTTCTCCTTATGGAATTGCAACATTTAACCAGCAAACTTACTAATACTTGAATATTAATATTATCTTAATGCATTGAACATGATGGTGTCAAGCACTCTAAATGCATCATGGTTAGTTATTTAAAAGAAAACAGCGATTATAGGCTCTAATTTACAGCAAATTTTACCCGTCTTTTCCAATTTGGTGTAATTTCTCTGTAGGTGATGAGATGTCAGTGAATGATTATTTCTTATACATTCGCTCCAACACTTGCGAAGAGAACTGGCAAAGAAAAAGCAATGCAGTGAATGCTTTATTTTTAGCAGTGGAGAAGGAAAAGGGGGAATCATTTCATATCTCTCCGTATTATACATTTTTCTAAGGACATCATTCATGAAAGCCTGTCAAAGCAAACATTAAAGGTTAGAACAGACCGCAGGATGTTCAGGTACATCAGGTGGCGGGAAAAACATCATTTGCATGTGTTTATTCACTGATGTACGGCATCCTCCATCCAAACATCCACCGTCATTATCTAATGAATCTAACAGAACTTTCAAATTGATGTAAGCCACTTGCTTTCCTTTTTTGAGATTATTCTGCAAAATGTTTCACACATTCACTATCATATTGAGGAATTTAATTATTCAGTTTTGATATAAGATGGATGAATCGCATTAAACCTAAGACCTAAGAAATTTTGTTTTGCTTAAAGAAAATGTAGAATATTTTAAGGAACTTTTGGGGTGTGACATTATTTTCATTATTTCTCATTACTGTAATGCAGAAACATTGAATTTGTATTACTTTGATGCAGAAAAAATCATGATGTACTACTTAAATGATAAAAGCTATTTACATTACAGTAATGAGAATTCGTAATTACACAAAAGTGCTTAATTTTCATGAAAAAAACTTTGTTAATTAAGGCAAATTCAAAATTGAGAATTATATTCTAGTTTAAACTCATGAATTACAAAGATTATATACATTTAAAATGGTAAGATTCACACAGATTAATAGAACTAACAAAGAGTCATTATGAATCATCATAAACTCAAAACGGAGAACAATTTATTTATGAATTACAAAGATTATAAACATTTCAAATTGTGAAATTCACACAGATTAATGGAACTAACAAAATTCTAAAATGATATTGATGAATTTATGAATTATGAGGATTAAATATTTCAAATTGTAGTCACTCATAGTAATCGAACAAACAAAAAAAAATCATTTTGAATTATGATGAATTAAAAATAAAGACTTATGTAAATGATAAAAATGTTAAATTGTCAATATTAGAGTCAAAAGTATTATTCCATGTGATAAATAATGCTTCCCTCTCTCACAAACAGGTCATCGTTTGGGGAAACTACGGCCGGATGGATCGTAAATGCTTCATGGGCGTGGCACGCATCCTATTGGAGGAGCTGGATTTGACAAACATGGTGATCGGCTGGTACAAGCTTTTTCCCACCTCTTCCATGGTGGATCCCACAATGGCGCCGCTGATTCGACACTCCTCACAGCTCTCTCTGGAGAGCACCGTGGGGCCGTGCTGTGAACGCTCCTAAGACTAACAACTCAACTAGATTTATTTTTCTCTGGAAGGGCTCTCACAGCCCCTGGTTGTGCATGACTGCAGCACTGGAACCCTCTGGAATGTTCTAGAATTTCTTCAGAACAAATAGCCTTTCTGGAATATTCCAGAATCGACCACAGAGGAAATGCTCTTTTTCAGCCTTTGAGAAAAAGACTTCAGGACAGGCAAAGAATGCAGACCAAACGTCTGGGCTTTATTTTAGCTTTCAACACATTAGCTTGTGATGGTCCGTATGTCTTTCAGAGGAAATGTCCTCGCTTTAAAATTGATTTCCAGAAAACAGGCCAACGTTTGTGGGTGCTGCAACGGATTGATTCCTATTAGATGAAACGGATGGGCTCGTGCAATATGACATACGATAGAAAGAAGAATGTATCGGTAAATAAAGTGCGGGTTTGCATTCATTATCTTGCGTGATTAACAATACAGGAATAGATATATGTCTTAAAAAGATTCAATATGTGTAGTTTGAAAAAAGTCTTTTTCTGTTCTGTTTCGTCTTTCTCATTACTGAACAGTGCCAATGTCGCCAGCAAGTGGCTTTATTTGTGGTTAGTGTCTATATTCAGTGACTAGATGCTTTATGAATCGATAATCTAGCCAGACACAAATTCAAAAAGACAGATGCTAATTGTCCACAATCTTTTCCTGAGGTAACAGTGATATATTCCAAATGAGGAATCTTTGGTGTCACTGTACATTTTTCCACACTAATAGTATATGGAAAAAATGGATGCAAGACACTTAAGTAACGTTTGTTTATAGAGTGCTTATGGAATAAATGTCAGTAAATGATATACTTACAGACAGTTTAGTGTGGCCAACAGGTTATTAATGGCTGATACTGATATCTAGAGAGCAGAGTGACAGAAATCAGACATGAAATATACATATGTAATGACAAATGACAAATATTTGTTAAAGAAAATTTATGATATCATAAAAGTGACACTATGTGGAATGACCACTTCTGTAAATTGGCCAACCGGACAAAAAATGGCCAAATATCGGTAAAATTAATCGGCCTGGTCGGTAGATATTTAACAGTCTATCAGTAATTTCATTTTGCACTTTATAATCTTAAATGTCTTTCTTACAAGCAACCACTAGTTTGGCATAAGCCAAAGTTAATTTTCTTCGTTATATTATTATATTATTTGTGACTTCAGGATGCAGAATCTTTAGTAGCAATGATAAGGTCGTAGCATTAGATAGTAGCATACGCATGAAAGGCATCTTAGTTTGCCACGATCTAATGAGATTTTGCATGGAATTGGATTTTAGAGCGTTTTCGCTGGCAGTCGAGCAAACATGTAGCAGCGAATGATCAAACAAATACTGTTCCACTGCACAGAAATATACTCTGTGCCATCTTTATTAATCAATAATACTGATACAATTTCTTTTCATATGTCCTGAGATGGTGAAAAGCAAAACATTTATAACATGCTAGCACAGAAAACTAAACGGAAGAAAACCGCATTCTGCATAGACAAGAATTTTTATGTCCAGCATAAAAAAATATGACTATTTGTGAAGAAAACCACTAGACAAAAGGATTTTTTAAAAAGATTTATTCCTCCGAGAATGTCGGGAGTGATTATTTCAATTAACGCTGAAAAGCATACCTCAAACACCCTCAACATTATCATGTTGTTAAGGCCATATAAAGCACTGCCACATTCTTTTCGAAGAATTAAATGTTCATTGTCTTAAAAAGCAATAACTAAATCAATTTTTGCTCACTTTATTTGTTACAGGGAGTAAAGCCAGATTTTCTCTGCATTACATTAGAAACTTCTGCATCCATGTAGCAATATAGTAGATACTCAGTTTTAGACGAAGCGCTGAATGTCTGAGATTCTCAAGAATTTAGTGCCAAAAAAATGTGCATTTGAAAGATGTGTTGATGGGCTAAAAGAAATGAATGATTTGGAAAAGCTTGAATAAGCTTGAAAAAAATGAGCAATGTAGTGATTAGCACTGTATATTAAAGGTACACTATGTAACTTTTGGCCCTGTAGCTGTTAAAAAACAAAACACTAGCGGGAAAAATCTTTGTTTTTGTTGTGCTTCGGCTCTGCGTGACTGTGCGGATGAAGATTGTTATACTGCTGTTCATAAAACATTCACTACTAGGCTATATAAGAGATATAACCAGTTTAGCTGAAGGCGTTACTGTAGCTTTACCGATTAATAGACACGGTACTTCCTTAAAAATAAATTCCAGCCAAGCGCTACAGCAACCATAAAGCCGAAAGTATAGTTCACTTTTAAACGTATGCGAGGGTCAACAGTGTGCGTGACGCGAATTTTGTAACATGTACTGTATACGCACCTTCGCACAAGCACATTTATTTATTTTTTTTGCAGTAATCAGTTTATCTACAAGGTTGTACCTGCATAAATAGAACAGACCGGAACGCATGCAAGCTACAGATGATGGAGGCCTACATAGATGAGGATTGTGTAAAAAGGTAAAATTTTTGTACAACTCTAACATGAAAGAATACGAACATGTTTGCATGGATTGTAACTCGTCGCGAGTGATTGTTCAAAACTGTGCATGCGTCGAACGCCTGTGTATGTGTGAGAGAAATGAAGTATACTTTGCAAGGCTGTGCGTTCGACTGTGTGCACAAAAAACGTTTACCCAGGGCTTAATGAAATGAGCTTTCACAATAGATAATGCCTTACAGTAGTTAGAGAGCTACATATGACAAATTATCTGTTCAATAAAATACTTTATACGAACTTTTGCCAGAAGCCTCCTCTCGGCGTTTGTTTAAAATGGGTGATTCCCTGGGGGTTCGAGATTTATGCTCCCTTCGATACGCGATAAGCTCGTAATCACGACTTTAGAAGTGGGAATTATCAAATTTACTATAGCACATGAAGGCATTAGCATTAGCATTTCCGGCTCATTGTGAGAACTAATCCACATCATACATGCATTAATGTAGCCGGAGCAACTTTTCTCTCACGGATATGAAAAGACACACAAGGGTGAGTGATGTATGTATGCGATTTCCCGCGAAAACCATCCACAGAAAACCAACCGTACCATAAAATATAAACACTTACCACAGTGAATTACATTTTGGAAGACGCATTCATGATGTATTGACTTATTATTATGTATTGACTCGTTGATTATTTAAATTTTGTTCTTTTGAACTACAAAAAAGTATAGTGTACCTTTAATATAAATCATATATATCAATAAACATCAATTTACTATAGCATCATTTCATTGATCTTAGAAGTCAATGTCAATCACTGTCTGAAAAACTACATATGATTCCTGTTCCATTTTATTGGTCTGTTTATTGTAAATAGACACCTTGGATTTAGTGGGCAAAACAACAGTAAATAATCAAAGGATGTCAGGATTGAGATTTTAGTTTTTTAGGCTGTAATACTTTGGTTAAGCAACACAATTCTCCTGTTTATATCAGCATGATGGTCTTGCTGATAGGCTACTGTAAAATGGATTGGATATATTTGCATAATAACTCCAAATACAGTCCAGATGTTTAAAAGAATGTGATTTATAGAGTATAAAAATGAATCATCTTCATTCCAAATGTTGAATTAGGAATCGATTTTGTAAAGCCTTAACTTGTAAACCGGAGGTCTTAACACAACTCAATTGTACGGCGGAGAAATGAGCATGCAAGAATGTCATTCTGTTTTTATGTGTATTTCTGTCTCTTTCTCTTTCTTTTTGTAATTACTTTTATTTTAATCTGGTAAATAGTCATGGCCTTTCGTCATCACATTTTTCACCACGCATTTTTGTTACCAGTTAACCATATCAAATATACTTCTTCAAGTTGATATGGCAGAATAATCAACATATTCCTAAATTGGATGCTGTGATATTTTTCTTTGTGGAGATACTTGTTTAAATCCTTATTACTATTTATTATATGTAAAATAATGAATTTGAATTCGTAAAATAATGTTACTGTTAATACATGCACAATTTAGTGTATTGTTACTCTGTTGAAAATGGTTATAAAGAATAAAATAGCTCACTCTGATTTACAAAACATTGTACGGCTGATGACTGCATGAGCTCCCTGAAGTGTAGTGGTTTAGAGGGGAGACTTCCTCTGAAACCATCTGATAACCTTTGACAACCAACATATAAAGATGAGCTTATTGAGCATGTCAGAGAGAATCAGATATTTCTGACTGCCTGAGTGTTATAGCTACCCAGTCTGTCTGTTTCACTCAAGTCTTTATCAGGAGACGAAATGGCTTTTTAAGAGTTAGATCAAGGAAAATTAGATCAAGCGTTCTTGATTTGGGAATTGAGCTGGATGTTGGTATTTAGGGGATACTGCTGAGTTTTATTATACTGTGTGTGTGCCTGTGTGGCCACTGTTTATCACTAACAAAGGGACTGATGAATAATCTTGTCCGTGTTTGATGTAATTACAAAGGATTCAGGTTGCTTTTATATACATCCCACACACACACACACACACACACACACATATGGGTTTTCATGTTTTATGGGGACTTTCCATTGACTTATTGAATTTATACTGTACAAACTGTATATATCCCCTAAGCCTAAACCTAGAAATCTTTCAGCATTTTTAGATTTTCAAAAAAACACTGTGGCAGAAACCTACCTGAAACACTATGTACCCAGGACAAAATCTGCTTTAAACGCAAAGGGTGGTCACACCAAATATAGATTTGATTTAGTTCATAGAAGTTAATCGTAAATAAATCTATTCATGACACTTTTTTTTAAAAATCATCCTCACTTTACAGCCTAAAACTTTTCATAGTACTGCATATTTGCAGGTTTCTTCAAACATTCTTGGCGATGTGGCCACAGTTCGTCTGGATTTAGTCTGTCTCAGTTTTTTCTGTATCTGCATGTAATCCCAGACAGACTCGATTGATTGTGAGATCGTCCATGTGGATCATACCGGCTGTTGTCAGACTCCTTGTGCATACAAAAATCTCAGTGGATTATTTTTTTTAAGAAATGGCAAAAGGAATGCTTGGAAATGTAAACTAATATTTCCTACTGACACACTACAGCAAAAGATATAAATAACTGGCTTAAAACCCTTTCTTTTTTTGGTGAAAATACTGTGCCTAAGACTTTTGCACAGTACATGTATGTGTGTGTGTGTGTGTGTGTATATATATATATATATATATATATATATATATATATATATATATATATATATACTGTATATACTAATATACAGCTAGTAAGAGCTGTGTGGGTGACTGTCGCTAGTGAAATAAAATCAGTGTTTGGCGTTCTTGTTAGTGCACCTGCCTCCCATGCCAGCGACCTGGGTTTGAGGCCCGCACAGGACCTGAGGGGTTATATGTATGTGAGTGTGTGTATATATATATATATATATATATATATACACACACTAATATTACAGCTAATAATACATTATAAGCACAAAGTAAGCAAAAATGTGTCAAAATATTTAAGCCTGGAAAAAAAAAATGAGACATCCTCTCATTAGGTCAATGTTGTATTTTCTGTGGTTTTATTTCATCCTTAACTGACAGAAGAATAATTCCACCTCAAATAAATAATTTTTTATACTACATATTTAAACATTTATAACAAATCCTTCTGTAAGAAGACCATCATGCTTTCATTTTGAAAGAGGTTATTAAAATGAGTGAATAAACAGACAATACAACAACAGCAAATGTTTGAAAATAGACGGAAAATGAACAAAATATTCAGATGGGAATCACTAAATTTGCAAAAACAAATTCTGATCTCACAGGGCCAACATGACTTCTCTTTGAATTACATGAGATTATTCCCAAAACATGTCTGGACATCAAAACTGGGGTGCTAAGCATTCAGTGGATGCCTGATGTTTGATGCGTGAGGAGACGGACACGAGAACCGTCCATTCCCTTGTGTAAACTGTGAGCGAGGAGTCGCCCTTTCACCATCTCAAGCATGACGCTCCTCACCACTAAAACTAAACCCTAACACCGCTTTCAAAACACGTCATGCACCAGAATGGACAAAGTAGAGCACGTGTTCCTCTCAGAGAGTTCATCGGTTTTCTGGAACGTTCTCAAGGTTCTACTATTTCATCCTGCTAAATAAAAATTATAAATAGTGTAATCAGAGGCTAATTTGAAACAAGATAGCTTCTTTAAGTATAGTTCAACTACATTCAAGCTACCCTTTTTGAAAGTAGTTTCATCTGGTTGAAAAAAAAATCATCAAAACAATCTTTGAACAGCAATGAACTATTTTGACATGCTACAACATTACATGTTTTCAGTGGAAAAGCTACAGTATTTTGAGAAGAATTGAGCTACTGTCACACTACTGAAAAAATAAGTTGCTATTAGATGTAAGTTACTCCCTGACATTGCTATATATTAGCTTAGTAACTTTCCAGAACATTAAACCAGTAATGTGATTATAACATCATCATCCTGGCCCTTCCAGAGCATCTCGCCCTCAAAGTCCACCATTTTGTGTTTGCGACAACGCAACAAAATTCCCACAACTTTATCAGAGATCTTAACGTAGCGGTCAAACAGGCGGCCGAAGGTGACCCAGATATGTCCGTCCTCATCGCGTTCGCCCATGTCCCGAATGATAAAGCACATCTCATCCATCTCACGATGGATGTGTTTCTGGGCTCGATCGGCACGCTGGGCTGTTTTGGATCCCTCCTTGGGCCGTCCATATCCTGCGTCGCCCTTGTGGAGTCGAATAGCCATCGCATGATCAAAGTCAAACTCTTCACTGAAAGGGTTGAGCTTCTGACCCTCAATGTGTTCTTTGGCGAACTGCTGCCATCTGCTCTTCAGGTCATTCATCGTGTCTATTTTAATCTGAAAGGACCAGAAATTACAATGTTATTGAGAACCAACTGCATGCTTTAGAGAATTATATACAAAAAGAGAGATGCTGCAAAATAAAATTTACTCATTACTGTGAATAATATTTTATATTTTAATATTTCAGGTCTTGTTTGAGGTGTAGACACCTGTCTTGTCACCAGACAGTCACATCACACTTCTTTCCGACATGCCTGCTAAATATTTGCCATGATATCTTCAAGGGGCATTTATTTCACAAGGGTGCCATTTGAACTGGTGCAAATGCATCTTGTGAAATGCAAGATGGTGAATCAAATACCACGGTGACACAGCTGTGATGGATCTCACTCGTCAAGTTGAGGGTGAGCATGTTGCTTTTTGAAGGTCAGATGTAAATGATCCATCACTGTTTTTATTTACATATATTGCATTGCAGCAAAACATGTCCGAGTTTATGATGGAACATTGTGCTGCAATGACAGTATATATAGACTGTGACTATTATTTTCCAGGCTAAATCAATAGTTTAAAATAATGCAGAGAAAACCTTCACTGTTTTGAATAAAGCCTTCAATGAATAGTCGGAAGAATAATCTTTTCAACCAAGAAGCACTTATTTGCCAATTAAAAGATTCATTCAAAAGCATAAAATGATTTTGGTCGGGTATAAACTGCAAAATTGTGTCAACTGCATTTAAACTCCTCTGAATCATTTTTTAAAAGATGATTGATTGTTTAAGTCTTATTGAAATTAAACTTTTAAGTGATAACCAAAGTGATGAATTGGTATCTTGTGGCAAGCAGCATAATATTACAACTTGTTCTTCAGTTTGGTTCAGGACACACTTATGCTTAAATTTATCATAAAATGAACATCCACCCTATTTCCTAAATGATTCATCTTCCTTTTTTAAAATGTACATCTCAATATGGAATAAAAGATAATGTAAGGAAAACTAAACTAAATGTTTAAAGCGTTTATAATATTTGCTCCCCATATTGTTATGGACTTTTATTTTGATACTTTCCTTTAGTTCCTGTTTCCCTGCTCTGTTAGTCACGGTTTCCTGATTGTTTCCCTGATTTTTTTCTGAGATTAATTATCATCTTGTTTAGTTCCTGATTATCCCCTGAATACAAGCTCTCTGTTCAGTTTAGTCCTTTGTCGGTTATTGTTTATGATTGCGTTTACCAATGTATTCCTGATTAAAGATTATTGTAGTTAATTTTCTTCGTCGTGCGATTGTTACCGCCACCGTTACAGGTAGATGCTATAAGTATAAAAATATCAAACATTTCACAATGAGAAGGAGAAGTAGTAATATGTTATTAGCGCCAAAGCTAAAATATCTAAGCAATTGTGGGCGGGGTTAGTGAAAATAGACTTTGCCATCAAGGTTCGTTACTTGCCTTTAACCGCCAAAACATACGCCATAATCATAGCTTGATTCATCCAGATCAACGTACCTTGTGTCTGCTGACATGTTTCTTCGGTTCATTCTCATTCTGATCACTGTTGTCGCTCAGAGACGCTTCTTCCCCAAGACCGCTGTCTTCTGTATCTAAACTGCTACTTCGGGATCCCATTGTCTTTTCCTCTTTCCGTCTGAGCGTCTTTGCCAAAGTTCCAGTTTTCCCACCACAGTAACGTCTCCTGGTGGGAGATTCGTTGCCGAGGAAGTTTTTGGTGTCCTCTGATGTAAGCTGATTGGTGTTGATCTTCTCCTTGATGACACTCACTAGGTCTTTTTCGTATTCGTTACAATTTGGTATGATAGCTTTAGTCACGGTTACAGTCTTGATCTGGTCGTCCTCCGCACCGTCTTCGCTGTTCACCGATACCACGCGTGGTGTGACCAAGAGTTTCATCTCACTCTTCTCCTTCTGCTTTTCTTTGTCATCCTCAATGATAGTGTCGGGCATCCAGCCGCTTGGGATGGTGTCTTGCTTGTCGGTGTGTTTATTCGCCCAGCTTTGCCAGCTCTTGGCAAGGCTGTTCACCGTCGAAGCCACCTTGATCTTTCTGACGGCTCGGCTGAAAGGCCGGTTTTGCTGAACGGCCGCCGTACTCATGGTTCTTCTTGTTGTGTTTTACAGGTTTGGTAAGCTGGAGAGGTTCAAATCTCAAGGTTTATAATCCGTTTGGGTACTACTGGTGGTCACCGGTGTCTTTTATATGAATGGGAAGAGGAAGTGACCTCTGAGGTGGGCGGGGTGACGTGCACGGTCACCATGAGCCTAAATATGCTAATGGAATTTCCCCAGTGGAATAACAGGTGGCCACGTTATGACCAAACAAAAACACACTTGTCCAACTGTGCAACCATGCAAAAATCACTCATGACATCCCACCTGACTGAGTCTCTTGTTTTAGATGCACCCATGACCTCATCAACCACTAAAACTGCTCAAAGACATCTATAGATCCTGATGAAACAGCTACAAATGCATGCTCTTCTCCACTGCCATGGCATATTTTTGTACAACGTGCCAGCACTCGGTGTGATGATCTATTTTTGCAGACCGGGTGTTGAATTGTGCATGTGCGCGCTTCTGTTGATTGATACACAGGCCTGTTCTTAAACCGCAAGCCAAGCTATTTTAAGTAGGAGTCGTGCTGAGGGAAAACTTAGGATGAGCCTTGGATTTGCACATCCATTCTGTTTCATTTACACTGCTCCGCTGATAAAATGATGATTAGGAGTATTAATCTGCTAGACATTTTCATAAGGTTAACCATTAAACAACAGATTACTGCTGAACTGCAGAAATGATGTGTAACGCAGTGGTGAATAAGTGGTGTGCACCAACCCAATGGAATGGTTCTGATAAGGTCACCGAGAACTAATTTTAAATAATAACACGCAACTGGCCATATAATCCGGCATATTAGGATAGAAACATATTTTATTTTTACTTCTTTTGGATTTGCATTCAGTCAAACTGCAATATTTTGCTGCAAATTCATGTGTTATTAGGTAAAAGCTAGTCAAATGATCAAATACACAAATATATATATATAAAAAAACATGAATAAAAGACTACATTAAATAGGTTCATCTGCAGCAGGGGAAAACAATGTTTGCAAAAATGTAATTTCATGAGATATTTAGAAAACAAAATTGAAAATGTTCTAATTCAGTCTGGGTCATTTAATAACAATGCATACAACTGAGCCCATGTGATGCAAAACCAGTAGAGAGAACCACTGACTTGGATATCCTTGAGAGTTGAAAATTTGTAAGACAAAAACGAGACCAAGACCCACTTTACACTGTTTTATACAATATGCTAATGTGAAAGCTGCTGAACTGCACAGTCAGAATGTGTAAACTGGTAGTCTTCTGTTTGTAAAATTCAACGTAAAATCTGGGTTGCGATGCAATAATAAAATGCAACAAACCATTTAATCATGCTCATGCATAGTTAGGATAGTAAAACAAAAAGGCTTAGTAACATTTAAACATTCAAGAGATATTTGCAAACCAAAATTGACATTTTTCTTATTCAGCCTTGGTCATTATAACTTTGCATAGCTCATGCATGGCAATATTAAAGGCGCAATATGTAACATTTTTGGCCACTAGAGGGCGCACAATCAAAACAGCAAGCAACAAGCTCGTAACTTGAATTATGGGAACTGTCTTCTTCAACTCCACCGCTGATTTAAATGAATCAGATGGGATTGTATATCATGTTCATGGATGAGGTAAAGTGGTAGTTTAATAAATGTTGCGCTTGATAACATGATTTTATTTCATTATAATGAATTAGCCACAAGTAAAGCAAGGTTTAACACTAAATTGGTTTTCATAGATGTTACTGCATGTGTCCAATTCATTGGTGTGATAACGCTGCGCAGTTTTATGTGTTCAAAACAATCATAGTAAAAGTACAGTTGAACATACCCACATCGGTTGCAAAAAGGGTGAAGTGTATGGCAATGTCAACAAACTAATCACAAACCAAATGCAATAACGCTGTCCTTAATAAACATTACTCGTATAGAATGCAATTCATTCCCAGTTTTGGCATTCGACACATTTGAGGTAGTGAAGTATTTCAGTAAAACTACAGTATAAAACAAAATTACAACCAACATTAGTGAACATCACCTCACCATTTTTCACATCATATGCATAGACAAGAACAAGGCATTCAAACAATAAGACTAACACTGTCGATCGACATAATAATCACAAGTTTTCTGTCAGTAAAGGAATTCAAATAGTTACTCACCTGTCAATGAAAACACATGCAAGATCGGCGTCTCTGTCGAGTTGAAGATTGTCGCGCAGTTCTCTCCATTTAGGAAATGTCACACCAATGTTCGTCGTTTTATTTCTCTTGTCCCAAAATCTTCTTGGGTCATTTGGCTGACGTTTACGTTTATGGGACTTGTCTTTGTTGACAGAAGCAAAACTAGCTAAAAAGCTAAAAACAGTAAAGAATAGATGCTTTTTGTCCATGAGACTATGTTGTCATGGTTTCTACAGCAGTAAAAGCGGAAACCGAGGGCAACGCGGATATGACGTCATTGACAGGCTATTCCCGCGCAATTTTCTCATGATTTATAAACAGTTGGAAACATTTGGGATTTTGTAAGTACTCAACTGAACAAAATATATAACACTGGCCAAGTGGTTTTTTGATATTTTACTGCAAAATTTTACATATTGCACCTTTAATACATTTCAATGTCTAATTTTAAAGACATTTTTGTTTAGTTTTGGTACTTTACCATTTGTAATCTGTGTTGTAGTGCACAACCAACTGAGAACCAGCTGAGACCCAGTTTGCACCGCCTTATACAACAGGCTAATGTGAAAGCTGCCCTAGATAACTCAAAGTGATTCTATACCTTAATTGCTCATGGATTATCAGAAATCCACGTGCGATAAATATATTTCCATCTCATAAAATTTTTCTGCTTGTTTTTAGCTCCCACACAAGATTCCTGAGTCTTTGGGGACAAAAATAAAACGACTGTCATTTTGGGTGCTGTTCTCGTCTGTTCCTGCTTCCTCTGGCTTTTGGTGACTCATATACGGAGGAGTGTACCGAGGAAAGAAACCGTCACTTATATCACCGATAACACCACCAGCTGGATGCACTTACTGGCTCACAATGCAGCTCAACACACTCACATTAATGCTTATTAAAAGCTTCACTGACTGGCCAATGTAGCGTCTCCTAATGTATCTGTAAATGCAAGACATTCACAACCTCAGACAATTCACTTTTAACTCATTCGGAGACATAAATGGCTTTTCTTGGGAAGAAAATAACAAAGGAGGTGTATAGCTGTAATATTGCAACTGTTGCAATAAGATTATATGAAGAAGGGTAAGCCAAATGGAGACTTTTATCTGTCTACTTTTTCAGAAGAGGTTTTGACGTCACATCAAAACCAAAATATGTAAATCTCAATATAAACTCAAACATTTCTCATCAGGTTCTTCCCAGACCAAATGATTCATAACCATCCTGAAATTTCTTAATGAAAATCTTGCCTTCCATCGCAACTCTCACATCTCATTTGTACATCTGCCTATTTATATACTTAAATGCATCATAACTGTCCTAGACGTGACTTGACACCAAATGATAAAGCTATTAGAATCGAAAAACACATTACAATAAATGTGCTTTATAACAAATGCAACGAGCCGACGTTTAACTCTATTTTCCAATAATAACTTGAACGCATGTCTAATCTCACTCGGGCATTAGCGCAAAGATTGAACTGCACATGGAATCATTTCTTCTTTAACGCAGTCGTCTCATTAACAGACCATGAGTAATCGGCTAATCAACACTGTGCTACACTGTGACGTTAGCCCCGCACAGAAGTCAGTCTTTTCATTGACAACACTACATGTCATCGCAACTAGCTTTAGCGCACACAGCAGTAGTGGTTTGACAGCTTGGGTATCATTAGAAACCAGCTTGGATGAGACAATTAGTGTCCTCGCACTCCGTTTGGTCCTCGTAAACAAGCCAACCCTGCATTTTAGCACAGAGTTAGCACACAGCTGTATCGCCAATTGTCTCTGCTTATGCTTCCCAGCAAAAACATGGTTAATTTTGTAATATTTCATTATTTTGAATGCTTTGAATGTATAGGAAAGCCAAGTGCTTATGTTTTAAATGTTATTTATGTTCACACATTGTGGTTAGCCAATGCTAGCAAAAAGTACCATGGTATTACATGGTCTCATCATAAGCAATTCTTCAGTTATAAATGCAGAGCTGTATTTTTTGTCAAAACATGATGAATGGACTCTGTTACAAACGGGTTACCACGTAGCAATAATATTAGAATGACTTAAGCTAGTTGAAGTCACTTTGTATTTCTGTCTTTGTTCTATTAACAGACAACCTGACCTACAAAATGTACCCTTGAACTATATATTCACCACAATATTTTTACCCTGCTTTGTCAGTAGCTTTGGTATGACAAGCTTGTCATGCTGTCACCATAATATAGCTGCATTACTTTCTTTTATTGCTTCTCTCTCTTTCTTTCATGTGCCAGCTCTACTTTTTTTGTATGACACAGATGAACTGAATATATGTTCATTCACAAGTCAGATTAATTATAGTTTCACTAACAAAATTATCACAGAGCACAATGGAATTACCATGTATTTTTGGGCACAGTACAACCAATCAATCAATGAATCATTCATTCAATCAATCAACCAATAAAGTTTTTTAAACATACTGTATACATCATACTGTTCTTTGAAGAACCACATTAATACATGATAGACCATGGCATATGAAAATATTAAAAACTCTTTTATAACAAGAGTTTACGGAGGTTTCTTACTTATCCAAGACGGTCCAGAAAATACCATGGTTATACCACGGTATATGTCTAAAAACCATCTGTGCATCTGATACCATGGTAGACATGGTGTTTTGGATTTGTACAATGGTATTCAATGGTATTCTTTGAAATACATCTTGATAGAAATCAATAATAGAAGTTGTATAAATATTTAAAAAATGTACATATCTCTTCTGTGGAAGTCTCATTACCAAAAACACTTTGTCCAGTCATTGTATTCAGTCTGAATGATACGATGTCCTGTCAACATATGTATTTCCGTAGCTCCCTGCCCGTGCAGACATCACGCTTCCTTCCATGAGGTTATGCAGAGTTGTTCATATACTCAGGCTTGGATTTTTGCGTTTCTGTGTCAACACTATCAACGGCGAAATGAATCTGCAGCAGTCAGGTGGTACAAGGAAGAGCTCTGTAAGTTGTTTACGTTCATTATTATCGTAATGTTATGTGCTTTGAGACATTTAACACCGTCTCTTGTGCCGCTTTGCAGACTCGGCTAACATCTTTTGGAGGAGGCGTTTCTTTGGAGAGAGTTTTGAAGGGAGGGTGGGATCTTATGTTTTCAAAGCTAGCTTGCTATTGCCTGCCTCTTCGAAATTGCCTTGTCTACACTACCTTTAACTACCTTAAAAGCCTTTTTTCCAAGGGTACCAACAGAATAAAACTAATTTCTCAGAGGAGCAGAAATATTAAAATCCGACTATATAAAATATGTCAAAGTTCAAAGTAGATATTACCATCTGATGCCATTACTGTACCATGGAACATTTTGTAAGGCTTGGCGCTTCTGTTATATCCTTAAAAGAGCTTTAGCATTCTCAGAGCGCTCTAGAAGTAGATGCCATTTTACCACATGGGCCACCTAATTTAGCCATCCAATGAGTCTGAATTAAACCAGAAATACAAAGCTTACATAAGAGACTGTCACCAGGTACTGCAAAAGGTGTTAAAAGACACCCAGAAGTCGTTCCTCTCTCTCTTTCTATGTATGTTGATAAGAACTGGTGTGGTTTGTGAGTCATATCTGTGTATGACTCAGATCAGATACTCAAACTGTCCTCAGACACTCTCAGCACGCAGCAGCACCTGTTCAAGACGTGCTCTAAAATAAACCCTCCCTCTCCATTTTTCCTTCTCAACTCCCCATCTTCCCCCTTCTCATTTTGAATCTTGACTCCGTTTTTTTTGTCCACTGCTTTTCTGCTTTTCTTTCTCGTGTTCTTTCTCATGTCAATAGATGCAATCAGGTCTGCTTTGGGAGCGTGTCGCGACCCCCGACCGCATGCTCACTGAAGTCACTGATTGTGCTTTGTTGAACACGTCTGATGAGATTTGACAAGCGATTTTTCTTGTACAAACAGATTTCGCCTTTCACAACCATTTCTTCCCATGCAAAACTAAACTAATTCTCTTCCATAAAATCTGCAGCCCGTCACAATGTGATTAAAAGCAATCCGCAGAAAAGCGCTACAAATAATTTGTCTTTTTGATGGACTGCATCTAATGTCATGCTGCATTTTATATATTGTCATTTTAATTTTCCTGAACATATCTGGAACATCCATAGACTAAAAAAATGTGGACGACGCATCCTCCATTCTCTTCCATTGTAGAAAAGTGAAGCTGCTGTCGTGAGAAATCGAGGCCACCAATATGAAAATATTATACATTTTTAATAAACTAATTGTCATGCTAAGTACACACAAACATCATTTATTTTAAATATGTAATTGGGAACTATATTGGAAGCAAAAAACATACCTAATATAATATAAGCTAAGCTAGCAGGCTAATCGGGTAGATGTATGCTATACTAGTACATGCTAACTAAAAATAGTAAGAACGCTTGATTTCACAACCTATAGCTTTAGTTATATACTAGTAAATGACCATGTCATTTAAGACATTATTGGTGATTATAACGCATTTTAAACTATATAAATCATAACGTGATTTTGCAGGAATTATAATCAAGTGCTAAAAATACTACCTTAATACTACCTTAATACTACCTTACTGGACTTAAAAGTCCATTGAACCAGTGGGATCATTCTGGGTCCTAAAGAAGACTCCATTCCTGGGGGGACTCGATTTCCCCCTACATCGCCAATGTCGCAATATGGCGGCGAAATCTTGTCCCGATTCGGGACCCGAGTTAAAGCCCCGTCCACACTCCTGCAGAATCGTACAGTACCGATTACTGCAGAACGACTCATTTTGTTGGTGTGAAACAAACAGTACTGGAAATGTAGAAAATAAAGTTAAAGCTCTAATCACCTCCCGAAAATCCCGAAAAAAGTCTGTTGCTGTTTCAGTGACTACTTTGCTCAGACCGTTTTTATAGCATCAAGTTTATGACCTATTCTGGGACCAACCACCTGGGGGCAATAAAGACGCTTTGGCGTCACTTTTCAGGACTTGTGCGGCACGCTTGCCCTGTGTGCATACTATCCACCCTAAATAGTATTGAATATTACTATTTAGGATGGACGGTATGCACATTGAGACGCAGACATGGGGAACAACACATCCAGTTTAACTGCACAGACATCTGAAGGTACCTCTATCGCCCCTTTGAGGCCGGAGGTTTGTTCAACGTGCTGGTCAAGTATTTTTTCTATCCACAAAAGACCTTTTTCTCCTTCTCCTGCAATTGTTAATTCAAAACTGCAAATGCAAAACAAAGTTCAAACCCGTATAATCATGCATATACCGGTTTGTACCAAGGAGGTCTGTAATACTAAGAGAAAGATACCTGTTAGCATTCCTGATGTCAACTGCAGTTCCTCGGCTGCCCCGTATGTGCATCCTCCACAATCCATGATCTGCATGCTGTTGTCTTTTCATGGATAATGCTGATTGGTTGATGGCGCCATAAGAACAAATGCAGTCCTAAACCCCTCACCAGTGATTATTCTGAGCTGTAAAATAAAAGCAGAAAAGGAAAAATGTCTATAGTCCATTGCACAAGAACCCTTTAAAAGTGTAGAAGAGTAAAACATGTTATAATATAGCAAAATATTTGCAATTATGTAGCTTACATACTAAAATAAAACATATACAAGGCCACACATTTAAAGACATGTTGAACTGTATGAATAATATATGGTTTAAACAATCTTTTGCATTACAGTACTAACTATGAAATATTTTTCCAGAGCATTTCACAATGCATAAAAAACATAATTTTCATTATGTAATATATATTCTTATTTCTTTCTTTCGATCATGCATGTTCTTGACAGACATGAGATTCACCTGCATGTGAGATCACTGTGTTTGACACGGTGCGAGTCAGGCACGTCGCCCCTAGAGAGGCCTCCGCATAATTTGAATGATTTATCGATTTGCCTGTAATAGCCCCTGCGTATATTTACTTTATAACCTCTTGGACAGTAGATTGGAAACATGTAATGAAAGGTGAGGGGGACAAATGCTAAATTAAAAACAGTGTCACATCTAGTATTACCTAATAAGACATGCAAACACTAATAGAAAAATACAGCAGCACAGTATGAAATATATATTTTATAGTTTAATTCCTCATACAGTTGAATTATATGTGTGCTCTACTGTGCCATTTTCATTATCAAACACTATGTACCAAGGTTATTAACTGTGTTTCAAATGAACAGCCAGCCATTATGCTGATCCATGTAAAAACAAACAAACATGCTTGGACACACGTTTCTTTCTCCACTGTTGACAAAGGCAAATATAGATTATACACAAATACATCTCTGTAATGTACACGTCATGTGGTTTTGTTGTCACACATGAACATCAGCACTGTTTAAATATCACCATTAAATACCATCCTAACATGTTATATAAATAATTAGCAAACAATCCATATTTTCCTATGCAGTTCTGAAGAAATATGAAGAAAGGAAACGTAGATATTGGAAAAAACATATTAAAAAATAGTGCAATATCCAACATTTTCATTATGGCATCCGCCTGATATGGTTCATGTATAATTCAACCCTAATGAATCAGTTTGTCAGTAGTGAAGTTCTAATAAGTTATTGATGATAGAGTGACATCACATTTCTAAATACACTCTGATGGTTCAATAACATCCATTTATAAGAGATTTCACTTACAAAAATGTAAGGTACTACCATGGTATTTTGGACATGTACCATGATATTGTCATATGTAAACCATGCTATCTATATATATATATATATATATGTATATATATATATATATATATATATATATTATATACACATTCCATTGTACTTTAAAGTTCTTTACTTCAACCATTATTATCATGTCTAAATAGGATAGAAAATTATGCTTTTTTATCCAGTAATTAGATTTTTTTTTTCTCTTATAAGCCCAACATGATATTGCAAGCAAGAAAAATGTATAAATATATGTTCAACATCATGTGTTAAATACTAGAATGAATACACTTACATAAACAGACCATATAAAATGCATCAGGAAGAACGTAAGAATGCATGAAAAACTAACATCAAAGCAGCCCGTGATACATTAAACCACACAAAAATAGATTGAAACAGCACCATAGTCTCGGTATCCTCAGCCTCCCCTCAGCTAGAATGTTTACGATCAATCTAGAATAGCTAAAGCTGAGTGCATGTGCAGACCCCCTGCTTTAAGAATGATGGGACAGGACAGCTGCATTACCAACCACTGTTTTGGAAAAGTGCTTAGCATGCCAACATCGCAGGCAATTTTCCATGGTAATGGCGCATGGGACATCAGTGACAAGGTGCCCAGGGTGAATTGCACTTCCTAGTTACTACCTGACTAACTTAAGGTTAAAGGAATAGTTCACCCAAAATGAAAATTATGTCATAATTTACTCACCCTCATATTTTTCCAAACCCGAACAAATTTTGTTCATCTTTGAAACATTAATACAGATATTTTTAATGAAATCTGAGAGATTTCTGTCCCTCCGTTAACAGCTATGCAACTACCACTGTGACGCTAATCCATAGGAATTTTTTTTAGGCCACAATTTCTGAAGAGACACTATCACTATCACAGACACTATACACCGAACAGATTTCATGTAGGCTTTTATTCACATATAAACATTGATCAGCGAACACAAACAGAAGCTCAACTGAACCTGATTGATACAAGAGAACAAACCTCACTGGTTCTTACGGAAGCTCAAAAGTCCAGCGTAACACGAGAATGAACCTCATTGGTTCTTGCGGAAGTTCAAAAGTGCTGCGTAACACGAGAATGAACCTCATTGGTTCTTGCGGAAGTTCAAAAGTCCAGCGTAACATGAGAATGAACCTCATTGGTTCTTGTGGAAGTTCAAAAGTGCTGCGTAACACGAGATTGAACCTCATTGGTTCTTACGGAAGCTCAAAAGTCCAGCGTAACACGAGAATGAACCTCATTGGTTCTTACGGAAGCTCAAAAGTCCAGCGTAACACGAGAATGAACCTCATTGGTTCTTGCGGAAGCTCAAAAGTCCAGCGTAACACGAGAATGAACCTCACTGGTTCTTACGGAAGCTCAAAAGTCCAGCGTAACACGAGAATGAACCTCATTGGTTCTTGTGGAAGTTCAAAAGTGCTGCGTAACACGAGAATGAACCTCATTGGTTCTTGCGGAAGCTCAAAAGTGCTGCGTAACACGAGAATGAACCTCATTGGTTCTTGCGGAAGTTCAAAAGTGCTGCGTAACACGAGAATGAACCTCATTGGTTCTTGCGGAAGCTCAAAAGTGCTGCGTAACACGAGAATGAACCTCATTGGTTCTTGCGGAAGCTCAAAAGTGCTGCGTAACACGAGAATGAACCTCATTGGTTCTTGCGGAAGTTCAAAAGTGCTGCGTAACACGAGAATGAACCTCATTGGTTCTTGTGGAAGTTCAAAAGTGCTGCGTAACACGAGAATGAACCTCATTGGTTCTTGCGGAAGCTCAAAAGTGCTGCGTAACACGAGAATGAACCTCATTGGTTCTTGCGGAAGCTCAAAAGTGCTGCGTAACACGAGAATGAACCTCATTGGTTCTTGCGGAAGTTCAAAAGTGCTGCGTAACACGAGAATGAACCTCATTGGTTCTTGCGGAAGTTCAAAAGTGCTGCGTAACACGAGAATGAACCTCATTGGTTCTTGTGGAAGTTCAAAAGTGCTGCGTAACATGAGAATGAACCTCATTGGTTCTTGCGGAAGTTCAAAAGTGCTGCGTAACACGAGAATGAACCTCATTGGTTCTTGCGGAAGTTCAAAAGTGCTGCGTAACACGAGAATGAACCTCATTGGTTCTTGCGGAAGTTCAAAAGTGCTGCGTAACACGAGAATGAACCTCATTGGTTCTTGCGGAAGCTCAAAAGTGCTGCGTAACACGAGAATGAACCTCATTGGTTCTCGCATGTCAGACAAACATGCTTGAGCTTCCGTTTACCACAACTGATGTGTGAGTTGATGAATGTTTATATGTGAATAAAAAGGCTAAATTAAAATCTGTTCATCAAAGTGATTGTGTCTCTTTGACATCAGAGTGAGAAAATGATGACAGAATTTTCATTTTTGGATGAACTAATCCTTTAAAGAGAGTTCCTCACTCAATACAAGTTAAGCTCAATTGACAGCATGCAGGAATTCATTTTGACTAGTCAATACATGTTAAAATACACACTATTTTAGAAGTGTAATCAGAACACTTCGTACATACATGTGTCAAGTACATCCATGTGAAAAGTTACATGCAACCCCCATTATGACCATATAAACATTTCAGCTCAAATAACACAATATTGTATGGAGGAATTAATATATAATATATATAATAACACTTTCATAAAAACCCATCATAAAGCTTTGCCTTGTACACTCGACAACAAGAACAAAGGTTCTTCATTGGCATTGATGGTTCCATGAAGATCCTTTAACATCCATGGAACCTTTCCATTCCACAAAATTCTTTATAGTGGAAAAGGTTAGATTATTAAAATGTTCTTCATATGAAGAAAATAAAATGTTTTGTTCAAGTATTATTTACTGAAATGTTCTTCTGCTTCAACCCCCTTTTGGAAACTTTCGTTTTAAGAGTGTAGATGTGAACTGAAAGTGCTTTACTGTACATTTTCAAAATTATTGTACACACCGAAGCTTTATCAATCATAACTTGATTATTTACACAACAGCAAGATTGAAAGTTAACTTACATTAGGATGTCAACTTTGAAATGATGAAGCTGATATCTGACATTTCATCAGACACCATAGTATATATCAGAGTGAGACACAAAACATCACAGAATTCATCAAATCAAACCACTAATACTCACTAAAGTTTGCACTGTTGTTTCCACTACAAAATGATGTCACTTCCTGGTGGATGATGTCATTAGGAAACAGCTTTTAGTAATTTAAAGGGATATTACAAAAAATTACAAAGGATATTACAGACTATCAGGATGGAAAGTGATATAATTTGAAGGATTAGAATTTAAAACAATGTTTTTGCATGAAACGGTTTGAGTAAAGAGAGAAACAAATGAAGAAACTTCTGTTATATTGGAAATATTGGAATATCCAGCTTTTCATGTTAGAAATGCAGCTGTGACAAAATTACAGTAAGCTATCTGCTCAAACCAGGATAAAAAAAGCATAGTTATTCAAAAAACTCACATCTATGTTCACTTAATTACGATACATGATTTCCATCTTTTAATATTTGTATGTTTATGCATATTTTATGCAATTTCTCACGCCATGCGATGGGCAAATGAAAACGAACTGCAATCTTTGGTCATTTCACCATACTAATAAACCACTGTCACCATCTGCCCCCTACTGGTGAAGTCTGACCTTCTGATTTTTAAAGAACATCATAATGGTACTTCAGGAGGATGATCTATATATCTTTGTCTCTTATAAAATACATGGATTATAAAGATAAATATTAGTCATCAGAAATAAACTGCGACAGGCTTCATGCAACAAGAATTTTCTCTTGTGTAGACTTTATAACCTAGATTTCCCTCTAGCTTCTCCAGAGGAACGAGAGCTGGAGGGGCAGAGCAAAAAAAAAGAGACAGAATCGAGGTCGGAGGAGGAAGGGAGGGTGAGAAAGAGAGAGAGAAGGAACAAGAGAGGGTGAATGATATAAAAGAGCCAAATTCATTTGACATGCAGTACTGCTGTGACCTGAATCTGCAACCTTCAGCCAGACCTGAAAAACTGCTGTAACTGGTATAGATATAAATAAATATTTCATACCCATTTAGAAAAACCAGAGTTCATGCTTGTGAGTCTCTCGATGAGGCATATTAAATTGATATCATGGGGTTGATCTGACTGGGCTGGTCAGCAGATGGAGCTAGTGAATAACTGCTCATGAAAACATGAGCCATTTTTGCTGAATGATGGCAAGTCTAACATTTCCTATCTTTGCTTTGGTTATAGTGCAGTGTTTCTTTTTGAATAGAACAGAATTTCTATAGGCTTCTGTTTGGACGCAAATGAGGTTCACTTTGTTGGCACTTTTTGTGGCATGTACATCTATTAAACTTTGTCTCAAGCATCTTATATATCTTGTGCACAAAGGTGATCAAACATCTTAAATTTGCTTTTATTTATTGTTATTTTGTTTTCCATGACATCATCACCACAAAACAGCACCATGGAAACGCACATAAACAGGTCATAGTTGTAGTGTAAGGTAGGGTTGTAGTACTTGGTCTTGAGACTAACCATTTTTTGAAGGTCTTGACCGCATTTGTACTTGTCTTGGCCTCAGACTAGGGCTCCACAATATGAAAAATAACACTGAACTTGAACGTGATTATCACTTAAATGCGATTCTTAGTGCGATTATGAAAGCTGCGATTATTTTTTATGCGCAGCTTGTCAATGAAGTACGGCTCCAAAGGCTAATCCCTCCAAAAGCACTGTGAGTCGCTTGTAATTTACATTTGAAAAAGCAAAGTGCGTCAAACATCTTTCCAGAAGCATTTATTAACATCTCGTCCAACAAAAGACAACATTTAATAACATGTTTTTATCCGAATATGATCTTCTTCTGCTGCAGGGCATATTTTGAGTTTCTGCGCAAGAGCGCCCTCTTGCTTTCAGATGGAGAAGCATTTACACAGAGCCGTACAGCTCTGACAAGCTGTGCATTAAATAATCGCAGCGATTTAATCGCGATAAATCGTGCAGCCCTACCTCAGACTATAAGAGGACTCTGGATTTTATTTATAGTATTTTATTTAAGACCACAACAACTGCAGGAATGTCACTAAATTGCCAGCGTATTTCTGATTTGTTTGTAAACATCCTTTCTGTGACTGGATGTAAAACTTACTGCTTCAAATGCAATCAGTAACTTCTAATTTGATTGCTTTTGTTATTGTTGTGCTCGGTCAGAAATCATTGTGGGATTGTAACAAAAATGTCACCAAAATTAATAGAAATGCCCACAAAAGTCAATTACTTGATTTTTACATTATAACACATGCTATAATTAAGCAATATCACAAGAGAGCTGTTTTCACAAATATGAGCACGATTACAAACGTGACATTAATTTCATACAAACGTTCAATAAATAAAATGTTATTTCTAAAACCTTAATCTCAACATTATTTATGCAGCTGAAACTGTATCAATTCAGATGCAACTTTTGTCTGCAGTGCAAAGATTTTGTGTAAGTTGTATATATAGTGTCTTATTATTCTATTTGTGTTTATTGATTACATATAAAACATTTCTCAGGCAGTAAATGTGGATCTTTTAGATTAATTTAAGGAATGTTGGTCTTGTCTTGGTTTAGATGGTCTTGACTACAACAGTGCATGTTTCCAAAATGCATCTTTCTTCATCGACTGCCATTTTGAAGTAGCCTTGTATTATGACAAACTTATATGCAAGAATCATTTATCAAATATATCATAAATAATTTACTGTTGCCCGATTCTTTTTGGAGGCTCTTAAAAGTGTGAAAGGGACTCGTTAGTGAAGGGATTGACATTTGACACTTTCTTGTCACGTCATTATAATACAATCAGCACCTCGATGCAGTTTGATTTCCAGTTTCCACGTTCACACAGCAACGGAGTACGGCTGTCAGTCCTATATTTGAGTCTTTAATATGGTTATCTTAACACACAGTACTGTCATCTAAAGTAATGTGTGACAACACAGCATCCTATAACCGAATTGACCCTTCGCCGACAGTTTGATTGACAGGCGATCTAACCAATCATAACCCTGAATCCGCCATTTTGTCCGACAAAGCAGGACAAATGAACTAGTATGAAGAGATGATCGGTTCACGAGGAGCTACAGCGATCTGTCACGACACATTAAAGAGACACTAGACGCTATTTATTGTTTAAACTTCTTTAAAAAATTACAATATTTTAAATATGAAACTGTTTCATGTCATATTGTCAGTGTCAAGTGCAATGGTTAAATGTGTCCAGCTAGCGTGTGTTTACATCGAAGCTCCTGTTGATTAATGAAGATTTGATGATAAACTCACGGCTAAGTTGGACTCTTGTCGTGTCAAAAGTATCGTTACTGATAAGATAATAAGTTCGTGATGCTATTGTAAGTTGCTGTGTGAAGGAGGCATTTCGAGACCTGCGGTTGTCAGTCCCAAAAGTGTACAGTATGAACATAGCCTAAAGGTCAATCAATAAAATTCAATAAACATGCTATAAATATAATGCATGTTACCAGTGATATGTTTGATCATCTGATATAGTATAAAACTGTGACCAAAGAATGCGCCAAAGATATATAAGAAGCACTTTATTGCTCATGTAGAGCTCTTAAAACAAAACCAAACAATTAATATCTGACATGACAAATTGACATTTTTACAAAGCGAATAAAGAATGATCAAGGGGGAATGTCTTCCATATGCTCCTGCTGTTCTTGGCAGAAAAATGGAATTTTAGTTAAATAAAAACACGATGAACTAGAAAGCCTGAACCACAAAAAGACAGGAAAGCCTTTGGCGTCTTCAACTTCTTGTTCAGGATAGTAAAATAAACCTCGACCTGTTGAAAAGCTGTTATCCAGTTTGACTCCAGAACTGATCTGAAGGGTTTATTATCAAACAGAAATGATATGTGATGAAAGGTTCATGGTCATAAAGTAATAATGCATGTTGAAAGGTTTATGCTCGGAATGAATTAATATACCGCAGCAGCAACTAATAGCATTGTTCATATCGAAGGAACAGGAACTCTTATATCAGCGAATCTGCTGTCTAGCCATGATCCTCGTACTGTGCTCCTTAAAGTGCATCCTCCTAAAAAAAAATGGTATATTTTTTAAATGGAAACAACAGGTTACACGGAACACCGGTAAACAAAATATAGTAACTTTTTCTTACATACAAAACATACAAATCACACGGGTACAATTATAAAACCAGAAACACAAATGCAACACATTGATTTTGCATTGCTGTAACAAACGTCTGCACTGAAAATGGCAATAGAGTTATCTTCAGTAGCTAAAATCATGCCAAATACAAATAACTTGCCAAGCAAGATTTTTTTTTTTTTTAAACTGTTGCCCTGCCAAGACAGTAAGCAAGGCTGTTTACGCTCAATGCCCGCTAAAGTGCACGTTACAGCAATGCTAAGAATGTGATTCACGTTAAATTGCGTTCTAACACATTTCAGAATGCAGCGACGGCCAAAGCTTGAGCAGCTAGAAGTGTTTGTGTTCACATACCTGTGTAGAGTATGTTTCGGGTCTAATGAACACTTAAAAAGAAAGATGCAAAATGTCCAGTTATTAAAAATAACCACAAAATGATGCAATGTCTCTATCTATCTGACTAGTTGTCTTGCTAGTTAGCTACACTACCATTCAAAAGTTTGGGGTCATGTGTATATATATATATATATATATATATATATATATATATATATATATATATATATATATATTCAAATAAATGTAGTTTTTTTAACTTTCTATTTATCAAAGAATCCTGAAAAAGAATTTTCATGGCTTTCACAAAAATATTGAGCAGCACAACTGTTGATAAAAAATACAAAATGTCTCGAGCAGCAAATCATCATATTAGAATGATTTCTGAAGGATCATGTGACACTGAAGAGTAATGATGCTGAAAATCCCAGGAATAAAATACATTTTAAATTATAATCAGATAGAAAACAGCTATTTAAAATTGAAATAATATTTTAAAATATTACTGTGTTTATTAATTTTTGTAATCAAATAAATGCCGCCCTGGTGAGCATTTTCTTTCCAAAAACAAAAAAACTTACCAACCCCAAACATTTGAACCTAAGTGTATCTACTTAGTCAGCTGCCTCTCTAAGTAGTTAACAACTTTTATCTTTTACAATAGTATAAAACCTCTCAGACATGAAGGAGCCTATGGTGTTCCTCTGGAACATCCAGAACAGTTCCGGAATCTAGTGAGGCTCGACACATAAAGTTCTTAAGGTATTTATTATTCCTTTGGAATGTTTTCATGCCACAAACAACGTTCTGACTCCATGAGAGTACAACGAAAGTCGCCATGGCCATCATTGAGAATGTTTTAGGTTATGAGCGACACATGAATTCAGCTGTGAAGGTGAAGCAAGTTTGTATGTGTAAAAAGATAAACTGTGGCATGAATTTTGGAATGAAGTTGAATTTTTGGTCCGCTCCAGCTCCATTCATCACCGTTCATCCATTAAATGACATCTTTTTCTGTCTCTGTTTCATTGCTTCTGTGTCCTGAAGCAAGCTCCTCGAAGTCTTGTCATTCAGACAACATGACGAGCTTCATTCATGTCAGAAATCAGCCGGTCGGATCATCATTGAAGTGGACTGGAGCGAATAGCTGGGTCCTCGGAAGTGATGCCACTTAATGCCATTGAGCTTGCGGATGTTGTGACCCACGGTGTAGTAGATTCCATTAAGGTTGGATAGACCGCAAGCATCAAACCACCAGCCTGAATGAAGGATAAGTGAGAAGAGATGGAGATAAATACTTTTCAACAATTTGAGGTCTTAACTTTAGGTCTTGATCATGGAAAGTTTAAAGGGTTAGTTCACCCAAAAATGAAAATTCAGGCATTAATTCCTCATGCTCATGTCGTTCTACACCCGTAAGACCTTCGTTCATCAACACAAATTAAGATATTTTTGATGAAATCTGATGGTTCAGTGAGTCTCTATTGCTAGCAAGACAATTAACACTTTCAGATGCCCAGAACGTACTAAAAACAAACAAAACAAACTAAAACAAAAAAAACCAAAATGACGACTTTTCAACAATATCTAGTGATGGTCGATTTCAAAACACTGTTTCGAAGCTTTATGAATCTTTAGTTTCAAATCAGTGGTTCGTTGTTATTTTGGGGTTTTTTTGGCGCACAAAAAGTATTCTCGTCACTTTATAATATTAAGGTTGAACGACTGTACTCACATGAACTGTTTTAAATATGTTTTAGTATCTTTCTGGACATTGGAAGTGTTAATTGTCTTTCTGTCAATAGAGACTCACTGAACCATCGGATTTCATCAAAAATATCTTCATTTGTTCTGAAGATGAATGAAGATCTTACGGGTGTAGAACGACATGAGGGTGAGGAATTAATGACCGAATTTCCATTTTTGGGTGAACAAACCCTTTAAGTTGTTGCACTAAAATTACTAACTGGAAATAAATAAAGACTAAAACTGAAATAAAAACATATAAAACCTAAATGGTAATAATTTAAAAACACTAATAAAATCTCGTAAGCACATTGAAAAATGACTAAAATCGAATACAATTTTTTTTAATAGTATATAAATAATACTAAAATATCAGGAATCTTGAGTTCAACTCTTTAGGTAATTCTTCAGCGAATTTTGTTAAAAAATACTTGTTTAGTATTTAAAAAACTAATTTGTTATGTTTTTCACATAAATCATATGCCTTCAGAAATCTTTTATAGTACTTTTATGCTCCTTTTTGGAGCTTGACAGACTAACTATACGCTTTCACTCAATGAAAAAAAAAACAATCTTCAAAATATTTTATTTTGCATTCCACAGAAGAACGGGTGTTGGAATGACATGAGGGTGAACAAATAATGACAGGCTTAAAAATTACACCTCCTCAAAACAACCAAACCCTTTGACCCATCTCTCTCCTCTATATTACATCTTTTTATTTTTCTCTCTGCAGTCTGTCAGTGTTTCAAAGAGTATGTTATTCCCACTGTGCGGTCGATGCCTCAGCAAGACCTGTCAAAGCAAACTGTGATTCTTCAATAAAAACCAGACTTTCACTCTTCATAGAGGACACCGTCTATCTAACCCTGATTAAATCAGTATCACCTCCCTCAACATGTGTTTAGTTTGGACGGTCCGCACAGATGGATCCATCTTTCGATCTTTTGATTACCATTTGAAATGCAAACATAAAGGGCACTCTAAGTTCTCCAGCCGGGTTCGACGATAATTATCTCCAACAACTTTCAAAATCAATCACAATGCACGCTATTAAAAAGCTGCTTATCTTGGAGCCCAGAGGTGTGGGATCTGCAGTCGAGTGCAGCCATTGAGTAAACTGTTTGGATAGCGGGCGTTGAGAGCAGGTCTGAACTCTGGACGCGTTTTACATAATTCCGCAACGAGGTTGCGTTTTCTTTGTTTAGCAGAGGATCAGAGGGATTTTGCGTGACTGTTTCGGCTTTAGATCCAGGCCACAATTGAAGAAATGCGAGTGAGAGGATATGAATGTAGATGGCTTGCGTTTAATAGTCGCTGGTGAGCGCCCATCTACAATCAGATTAGTCTTTATATAACAAGCATTTTAAGTCAAATGGCTGTTTATAATCTAAGATCAAGGTCTTTGTTCAATTCTGGTGATGTTTTCATCAGTGGGATGAATGAAAATTAACTCTTTCCTCACCATTGATGGGTTTTCCAGGTGAAGAAGACGCTCTGCATAAACTAGGTAAGGTAACATGAAACATTCAGTAGCATATAAATCAAAAATGCCTAATGTTACTGAGGAAAATGTCGAACCCACAAAGAGGTACATGACTTTGAAGCTTTGGAGGTGTTGATGACCGATCGATGTTGTTCTGAATCCGATCAGGACAAAGGCTGCATCCGAAATCGCATACTTCCTTTTTATATAGTATGTGACAGTATGTAACAAAAGAAGTATCGAATTCACAGTACTCATAAAAGAGTAGGTAAAAAGTACCCTGAACGATGACCTACTATTTCTAAAGTGTGCAGCATATGATAAACATTTTACTATCCCATGAGGCCACGGGAGAGGATTTGTGAATGGCAGTGAAGCAAAGCAACCAACACTGGTGGGTCACATGATAATATCATGACGAATGTAGTATATCCAGGTTACATTCATTCTACACTCACTCATACTATATAGAACTTACTTATTTTAGTGATCAGGAAGTAAATACTTATTCAAAATAAGTACCTACTCAAGCAAGTAAGCGATTTCAGTCGCAGCCAACAAAAGCACGATTTTGATCGAAATGTCGCTTATTCGTTTTCAAGTGTTGATAAAAAAGAAGTCATGAAGCTAGAATAAAATGTTTTTGTTGTTGTTTAAAAGCAGAGGCTCTGTTCTTTCTTTCGATTTATTCTACGGGGCTGTTTAATGCCTGAATCTGATTGGTTGACGAACGTAGGCGTGTAATTATTTTCAGGGAAAGTAGTTCCAGCCAGGTCTTGACCGCATTACATATCATTTCGCCAATTGATTATTTAAAAAGGTCCTTACAGCCTGCAGCAGCAAAAGAACCAAAACTCACAACGACGCTGACCAAACAAATAAATATAGTAAGGATAAAAACAGCAAATTATTTCAATGTCTTGAGGAGTGTTAAGCAGAATAATTGACTCCAGTCTGATGAATTATAAGAAAATAATGCACAACCAAGGTGGTAATGCGACCATAACACGAAGCCCATCGTCCATTATTCGTTACATATTGACTCTTTACGTAGTCATACAACAAAATATTCTAGGGGCCATGAAAGTTTTGTGAATATGATCAAGAATGGCAACTTTTTTTGGTAAATACTAGCGGGGAAAGAGTTAAAGCAACAAAAAGCAACATGCTGTCCATGTGAACAGCAGTTTTTGATTAAATCTATAATTATGCAAAAGTATTGCATTAAATATTAATATATTAAGACCTTAAATGGGGGAATCAAAGTAATTGGTAAATAAAACTTAAAATCGTTTTAAATGACTTAATTTAAATGAAATGTCCGAGCAAACCAAATGACTAAAATATATCTGACTTTCCAAAAATAATCATAAAAGAAAGAGTGCACATTTTAGGAGAACATCCCATTATTACCTTGAATACAATACAATGTTAATAAAAAAGATGAAAATGTTTTTTTTTTAATGCTGTACCATTATTCACTGAAAGAAGTAGCTGGTTAAATGTGATGTCACATTATCTACTTTTCATTAAGTACTCCTCAACATTGCATCTCTGCATTCAATAATTCTGTTCATACTTAATATTTTAAAATCTATGTTTTTGAATGAGATAACGTGCAGTAGCTCACCTCCGGTCATCATGAGGGCACACTTGCAAACACACTTGTCATTGTCAGCGTCACGAGTGCTGAAGCCTGTGCCGTTTGCTGCTAAGCTACTTTGCTGTCCTGATGTTCCACTGTAGCTCCCTATTAAGAGTCTGGAGAAAGAGAAAAACGTTTAGAGTCAGGAGAAAGATTGCGATTAAGACATGTTTCCGAACATTATCGCATCATCTAAAATATCTCAATAAAAGATGTTACAGTATACAAGTGATACCTGTACTGCTGTTTTTCACTGGCCAGCTGAAATTTATCATACAGTGCATAGGCACCGTTCTCCTCCCAGTCCTTAAGTTCCACTCGGAGGGAGTACTGGGCTTGACTGGTGATCAGGTGAACAGCCTCATTACCCAACCAGTGCTCTCCGCTAGGATCACCAAATCCCTGTGAGAACAACATATGAAACTTATGCTGTGTTCCATTCATCTTGTATAGTCGGGAATTCAAATGTCCTATTTGGGACAGCAATAAAGCTGCATTTTAAGTTGAGTGGACACTTTCCAACATAAGATTGTACATAGTTAATGACAGTGTTGGGGGTAACACATTACAAGTAACTTGAGTTATGTAATCAGATTACTTTTTCAAGCAACTAGTAAAGAAACGCATTACTTTTTAAATTTACAACAAAATATCAAAGTTACTTTTTCACATGTATTGACTGACAGCTCTCCTGTCCTCATGTAGAGAGAAATAAAGTGCAGAATGTTGTACGCTGTGTGAACGTGATGGTTGTTGTTGTTCTAGACTAAATGTGAACATGCATTTACTCATCTCACTTGCACGAAAACATTCAGTATTCCACAAAATGAATAAATACAGTGAAATGCAATCTCAAAATGTTACGCAAACCTGTAATTGTTATCCATTTTAAATTACACAAATATACTTGTGAAGAGCAGGGCGGGCGAGAGCCGTGAGGGAACGGCGCGAGGCCGGTGACGCAAGTGATAATGAGCGTCAGCTGCTCGGCGCACCGGTCTCGTATCTCTCACGGCTCTCGCCCGCCCTGCTCGTCACAATACTTTATGTATTTAATCTCTGTTAACCAATATCTTTAGTGCTGACCTTCAATGATCTAATTCAACCATACTAATAAGATTTAGATTTAGAAATGAGTGTTGAACTTCCTTCTCCTGTATCCTATTCTTCTTCAGTCCAGAATGGCAGCACAGCTGAAAGGTCTGTTTGACCAGCATATTTACTGTACAAGCGTAAATATGCATTTCCTTCAACCTGAGGCTTATTCATTTCACTTTTGGTGTGAAAAGGCCTTTACATTTGCCAAAAATTGAACTTTTTTGTTCTTATTAAAAAACAAATAAGTAAGCCCAACCCAGGTGAGAAAAAGAACACAAAAGTAATGTAATGCATTAGGTTTGTTTTGCATTACATGCATTACTTTTCATAAAAAGTAACTAAGTAATGCAATAAGTTACTTTTTTTAGGAAATAAAAAAGGTTAAAGATAAACACTTTAAGCAAATAAAATGCTCATCTCTGTTGCATTCTTCTTTCTTCTTAACATTGGACAACACTTTACGGTTAGATATTAAGTAGTAGTATCACAAATTCAACTTTGAATCAAACATAGCATTAGGCAAAAGTCGGCTGCTTTGTTTTCTTGAAATAAAGCGGTACACTGTCAGTCTTTTCTTATTACTTATTTCCCAGAAAAGGGACTTATCCTTTTCAGCTTTTAAAATAAAGGTCATTTGGCATAAGATTAGCAATAAAAGGTAGAAAATTGCAGGATTGATTTCCACTGCTGCGGGTTCACAGAACTGCCAGTTCTGAAGCATATCAGTAAAATGTGCTGCTATTGTACCAAACATTTCATCTACGGCCAATGACGCCAATCTGTCATGTACAATTTTAGACTCATTGTGCTTTGGCCAGTTTTTGAGTCTGTGTCATCAGAATTATGTCAGGTTTTTAATCAAGTTTTCCCAGCATAAGCGGAAAAACATTTCTTAAATGTCACCATTTTGGTTAAACATAATCAATAAAGATTTTCATCATTGTCCACAAATGCAATAAGCAACATTTGTCAGTACAATGGCATGATGCTACAGTGTTCTGGGTGGTTGCTAGACAGTCTTTGACAGTCAAATGTAAACGTTTTATGATTTTTGGCCTTATGTCCACTCACCAGTTTGTAGTCTTTCCAGCCCTTCTGGAAGTTCACACTTCCATTAGCCCTGCGTTGGAATACTGTCCAGCCACCTCCACTTGTCACCATATCACAAAAGACCTGTCAGAAGCATATGATACATCTCAGTCTCACTCTCTTACATTTGCGCTGTTCCTCGTTCTGAATGTCGCAGCCAAGATATATCACACTGATTCCCCATACTTGTGAAAGAACGCATCCCACACCTTGGTTGGCTCCGTCATGTCTCCGATGTAAATGTGGTAGACTCCACTGCTGTTGTGACCAGATTTATAGGCCTCGGCACAGTCTCGGAAGCGCTGCTCGTTTGGTGAGAAGCCTGTAAAGAAAAATACGGTGACACAGGTTCAGAATTTATTTGAAGGTAAGAAAGATAATCATCCAACAAAAGGCCATTCTGGCACAGTGTAAAAACTCTGGACAAAATGTGTGTCACCTGTACTTTATTTAGTATAATAAACTAAAATATTTACTATTGTGACCCATAAAGCTGTTTTCAGAGTTATTATTGTTAACTAAAAATATTTAAAGGGATAGTTCACCCAAAAATGCATATTCTGTCATCATTTACTCATTTACCGTTCCAAACCTGTATGAGAACAACTTGAGGGTGAGTAAATGATGACAGAATTTTCATTTTCATCCCTTTAAAAACATTTTTTGTGTTTTGCAATTACACTGACCGTAATAAAATAAAATATGAAAAACTTAATACTTATTTTATTGCAGTTAGTTGCTTAGACAACATTTTTAAATTCTGTTTAGTTTTAGTGGAAGTACTAAAACTTGAACTGAAATAAACATTAATAGACTTTTACAAAAACAAAAACAAAACAATTACTAAAAAAAGAAAAATGAAAATAGAAATTATAAAAACCAATTCAAAATATTAATAAACAATACTATAATTGTATGATAAAATTGTAAAATAACACTGATTAGAAATTGACCTCAGCATATAAATAAGGTGTTTTATGATAATAAAAAAAAACTTAAAATAACAGAATTAGAGCCTGATCAAGTCATACAGCATTTTTGTACTGAAACATCACATGCTAAAGTTGTTTAGTGGATTTGTCACACAGTGTGACACAACAAAACGATGTGGTTTCTCTTGTCAAAAGAACAAGATTTAAAGTCATTACATGTCCTTAGACTTTCAAATAGAAAGTCCACAATGGTCTACTTTCGGGATGAGTCATTTAAACATTTAACACAATGTGTTTGTTCATCTGAGAGAGAGTTTATTTTAAAAATTCGGTACATTTGGTTCTTCGAGTGAAGCTCCACACGGACATTTATAAACAGACATGTCTTCTGTCTGTATAAAATGCTACAGTCTTGATTTAGCTTATCAGTGTGTGTTGTGACGCATG
This sequence comes from Zacco platypus, assembly GCA_038088235.1. Taxonomy (NCBI): domain Eukaryota; kingdom Metazoa; phylum Chordata; class Actinopteri; order Cypriniformes; family Xenocyprididae; genus Zacco; species Zacco platypus. The sequence continues at coordinate 29,960,136 of CM076074.1, read as the reverse complement.
TGAACTTCATCCAAGACATGAGAGCACGCTGCCAAAGACATCACTGGAGAGAGCTTATCCCCTCTCTCTCCATGAATCACTGCTGCTCGATTTATCATTAGTGTTACAGTTAATTAAGCAGAACTTTCAGGTCATGTTAAGAATCTGCCACCAGGTTTAAAAGGCCGAGATTCGCACATGACCATCATCCTCAGACAAGGCAGCTTTACATCGTACTCTAACCAGGTGTTGAGTCGTTTTTCTTTCCTCACAGATGTTGAAATGCTGCAGCGATGCCACAAACTAGCAAATCAATTAAAATTGACATGAAATGTCAATGCTTCTGTAATATGGCAAACTTTCAAGTGAAACAGGCCTACTAGAACCCAACAGCACGTTTGCGCTTCGACATCATGCACTTGGCGTGATAGACAATCTGGGTTGTTGTAGACTAATATCCTGCAGTTTATGATGACAATCAAATGCAAACATGAAAGTTACAGTATATGTCCAGAGATGTGTTTAAGAATTAAAGGTGTCTTTTCTTACCTGTCCCAGAAGACACCATGCCAATCAGCGTGTGTACGGACTTCATGAGCTGCTGATGCTGTCTTTGCAGGGCTGAGTTGTTGCTGCTGGCCGCTCTCAGCTGTCTCTCCAGAGCCGTAATGGCAGCTGTCTGTCTCTTCACCAGGTCCTGCAGTCGCTCTTTCTCCTCCCTCATGTCCTCCAACTCTGTCCTCTGCTGCGACTCCAGGACTAAGACCTTACTCTCCAAACGACTTGTGGAAACAACATATAATGTATTCCTTACAAAACTTTAAGTCAAAAGAGAAACCTTTTCAAAGTATCTCCAGATGTTTCTGTGAAATTCCTGGAGAGAGTAGGAATGAATACCAAATGCGGCTCTCCATTATGGAGATTTCAGAACTAATTAATGGTGTTTGCAACCATTAGGGGTTTGTTAGAAATATTTACATCTAAGTATTAAACTTAACTCATCCCTAAGCATTTGTACAACAGACATGAATTTGACCTTTGATACATTTGGCGATATGGCCCAAAAAATGATCATGATCAAATTTTTTCGCTAATTAATCATGATAAATGTCAATTTTTTATTACTTGATTTCTAGGCAGATTTTTGCTCGTGAGTGATTGTGGTTTTATCATCAGAACATGACAAAACACTTGACAAACAGGTGAATGATTCACAAATGAATATTTCATGTTTTGTAAAATTGGGTCTTTTAAAGAATTTTGATGATGTTAACCACAGGTAAATCCACACATTACACCTCACTACCATGGTAAATAGTAACTATATTGTTTCTGTGGTATTTTATTAACAAAAACAGTAACCTAAAGACATTTAGTATAATACAAATACACAAAAACTGCTATTGTTTAATAGCAATGTAATTATATTCCAATGTAATACATTTAATGTTTACATTAATAATATAATAAAATTCTACATGAATATACCACATTTATTCCACAATCTCATAGTTTCCATTAGTGTTACACGAGTGAATCCATGGTAAATATTGGTGATTTGTGAATTGAAAAGCCTTCTGTATCGATTGTGTTTCTCCTGTTTTCCATGTTTGCTTCTCATATAACAGAAATGGCGATGCTTATCCGTCAAACTGGTACTGGAACCAGTCTGACAGTCTGCAAAACGTATGGGCAGCATTATTTGTATAAGTGCATAAACATTATATCGAACACTTTATATCGAGAAGATTGAACTTTTGTTATCATTTTGTAGAGGAAATTTATATCACGATAATTATCGTTATCATTTTATCAGCCATTCCTACTGGAATACCCTTGTAACCACCTAGAACACCCTAGAAACAGGCCAGAATACAATAGAAACTGCCCAGAACACCCTAGCAATAGGCAAGAATCCCTTAGCAGCTTCTCAGAACACTCTAGCAACCATTTAGTACTCCGTATCTAAACATCCTAGCGATGTAAAAATTTTGTTCACTCTGCAGTTTCTTATCTAACAACTTTTTAAAAGATTAGTTCACTTCTGAATGAAAATTTCCTAGATATTTATATCATCCAAGATATTTATGTCTTTCTTTCTTCAGTCGAAATTTTTTTTATGTTTTTGAATTCCAGGATTTTTCTCCATATAGTGGACTTCAGTGGGGTCACCAGAAAGAAGGTCCAAACTGCAGTTTCAGAGCAGCTTCAAAATGCTCTACATGATCCCAGACAAGGAATAACGGTCTTATCTAGCAAAATGATCGTTCATTTTCTAAAAATACATAGTTATATTTACATAGTTTTTAACCACAAATGCTCGTCTTGCACTAGCTCTGTGATCCGCACACGTGACGTAATCACTTTACAAAGGTCACCCGTGACGTAGGTGAAAGAACAGAGTATTTTTAACCAATAAGTATGGTTTCGTTAGATAAGACCCTCATTCATCGTGTAGAACCCTTTGAAGCTGCAATGAAACTGACAATTGGACCTTCGACCCGTTGAACCCCAGTGAAGTCCACTATATGGATTAAAATCCTGGAATGTTTTCCTCGAAAACCTTAATTTCTTTTCGACTGAAGAAAGAAAGACATGAACATCTTGGATGATATGCGGGGTGAGTAAATTAACAGGAAATTTTAATTCTGAAATGAACTAATCCTTTAAGCATACATTTACAGCTTATATAAAGTGTCATCTTGAAATGGCCTGCTATTGTTAGATTGTTAGCTGTTTGCTTGCTACTGTCTAGTGGATTGCAGTGTCATGTGAAATAAGACTCCTGAACTTTGGGCCTTTGGGAAATGGAGATACAGATTTCCATCAGCGCTCAGCTGAGCTTTCTGTAGGTTCATGATTTAGTGTCTGGATCAGAGGAGATAGCATGAATCAATCACGCCCGCTGTCAAAACAATTTACAGCCGCACAACAATGAGCCGCCGCTACAAAACGAGTTCCTGAGGAACTCCGCAAAATCCTGCCGACTTCAATCTGTGTGTGATTTAGTGAGTGAGTGTGTGAATGCTGAAAAATAACACCACCCGAGGGTTTGAGGCCGAAAATAACTGGAAAGCAAATCAAAACTCCATCGAGCATGTAACTGAACGCTTGCTTTGTTAAATTACAGTAGATATAGTCATTAAACATGCTTGTGTTGCTAGTGCTTCTCGATGCTTATATGTTTATAAATTGTTCATGATTGATTACACAAATAGTTTTCGCACAATCGATTGGCAAGGACTGTTGAAATCCCTTGCCAGAGTTTGTAATGTGTACACAATGCTGAGCAATTGTTTGCTGCTATTATACTATGAAGCTGACCCTTGCTAAACCCGCATCAATTCTGGGAGCAATTACGGACACTTTCACTTGCACAGTTGTAAGTCGCCTTGGAAAACTCTCAGTTCTCACTCATACGAGCAAACGTGAAATATTGAATAGCTCTTGCTCGTCTGTAACGTAGCGGTCCGCTATAATTACGTCTGATGCCCCCATGCAGCTACCAAAACATCGCTGGAAACACAGTTCAATTGGTCGTCAAAGTTGAATGACAACAAGCGTTATCTGTTTAATCTAGCGAGAGCCGAGTACAAAGCTTTCTGGGAAAACCCTTTGTCCCGCTCTGGAAGTGTGCAAAGGAAACTTGCCTGGGGTATGCTTTGTGTGCTGTGCTTACTCCCTAGTTATTAAACATTACAAACAATCAATTAAGTGGCTGATTATTTCCCTTTACAAAGCCTTTCCCCCTGCTGTGCTCTCAGAGCTGGCCGACTATGGGAAAACATTTTGAGAACAACAAGAAAGACAAAAGTTGCAGTTGCAGATGCGAACTGACCCTTAAAAATGACTTGCACTGGAGGATCTTATTGCTCTGTGATTGTTCAGAGTTGAAATGTGCACAATTACATAATGGAGTCCTCAGTTATGATTCATTCAAGCATCAGTTTTTTTTATCTTCAACAATCTTCAACAAGTTGAAACAGTCACATTAAATAATCTCTTTAATTTGACTAAAACCGTTTTTGGTGTAGATTGCTCTTGGGCTTTGTGAAAGAGAGAAAAAGAAATGAGAAAAATAAACAAAAAATCTTACCTGTTCTTGTCTCGAAGTTTTGAGATTTCTGAAATCTGCGTTAAGAGCTCCTTCTCCAGTTTGTTTGTTGACAATGAATTCTCCAATAACTGAATTGCAATTCTTGATGTCTGGTTCATAACCTTCAGATGGAATACAATGAAAAGTATTTGTATCCCAGTGATATATTGTGAAAAATTAGTACAATTTAAAACTGTTTTCTGTTTGAATATATTTATTAAAATGTAGTTTATTCCTGTGATCAAAGCTGAATTTTCAGCATCATTACTCCAGTCTTCAGTGTCACATGACCTTTCAGAAATCATTCTAATATGATGATTTGCTGCTCAGGAAACATTTCTTAATATTGACTGTGCTGTTTCATATTTTCGTGGAAACCGTAATACAATTTTCTTCAGGATTCTTTGATGATGAATATAAATTTCAAAAGAACATCATTTATTTGAAATAGAAATATTTTGTGACATTGTAAATGTCTCTACTCTCACTTTTGATCAGTTTAATTTATCTTTGCTTAATATAAGTATTAATGCCTTTCAAAAAAATCTTACTGACTCCAAACTTTTGAATGTTATTTTATATATATATATATATATATACAGTATATCCACACACATTGCATTTAAAGACACTGATGAAGTATGCATTCCTGCTTTTCTATGATGTGAGATGTGATTACCTTGGCCTCAACTACAGTGAGTTTTCTGGTTTGCTCAGCGGTCTGGCTGAGCAGATTGGTGCCGATCTCCAGCATAGTGGCCGTCTGGTTGTGGACAGCATCAGCTTGAATATGGACCATCCCAGTCTTCTGCTGGATGTAGTTTTCTAACTGTTGAGCAAAAGGAAAGAAAATGACGATACTGCATCTTGCTTAAATGGCTAGTACCTCCAAAAATGAAAATTCTGTCATTAATCACTAACCCTCATGTCGTTACAAACCCGTAAGGCTTTCGTTTTTTTTGTCCCTCCATAGACAGCTACACAACTAACACTTTGACGCTTCAAAAAGTTCATAAAGAGATCGTAAAATAATTTAATATAAATATATTTATTTTTAATATAAATTGAGTGGTTTAGTGGAGATATGATCACTTTATAGTCTGAACAGACTGAATGTAGGCTTTTATTCACATATAAACATTCATCAACTCACACATCAGTTGTGGTAAACGGAAGCATGTTTGCATGACGTGTGAGAACCAATGAGGTTCATTCTCGTGTTACGCAGCACTTTTGAACTTCTGCAAGAACCAATGAGGTTCATTCTCGTGTTACGCAGCACTTTTGAACTTCCGCAAGAACCAATGAGGTTCATTCTCGTGTTACGCAGCACTTTTGAACTTCCGCAAGAACCAATGAGGTTCATTCTCGTGTTACGCAGCACTTTTGAACTTCCGCAAGAACCAATGAGGTTCATTCTCGTGTTACGCAGCACTTTTGAACTTCCGCAAGAACCAATGAGGTTCATTCTCGTGTTACGCAGCACTTTTGAACTTCCGCAAGAACCAATGAGGTTCATTCTCGTGTTACGCAGCACTTTTGAACTTCCGTAAGAACCAATGAGGTTCATTCTCGTGTTACGCAGCACTTTTGAACTTCCGCAAGAACCAATGAGGTTCATTATCGTGTTACGCAGCACTTTTGAACTTCCGCAAGAACCAATGAGGTTCATTCTCGTGTTACGCAGCACTTTTGAACTTCCGCAAGAACCAATGAGGTTCATTCTCGTGTTACGCAGCACTTTTGAGCTTCTGCAATAGATTTGTTCTCACATGTTTCAGGTTCGGTTGAGATTCTGTTTATGTTCACTGATCAATTTGTATTAGCGAATAAAAGACTAAATTCAATCTGTTCATCAAACAAAGTGATCGAGTCTAGACTAAATTCATATGAATTAGTTCATATGAATTTTGAAGCGTCAAAGTTTCAGTTGCGTGAACTGTCAATGGAGAGACAGAAAGCTCTCATATTTCATTAAAAATACCTCCATTTGTGTTCTGAAGATGAATGAAAGTCTTACGGGTTTGGAATGACATGAGGGTGAGTAAATAATGACAGAATTTTTGTTTAAACTAATGCTTTAAAGAAAATTTTGGATTGACCCTCAAAGCACAATACATGTCATGAGAGGAAAACATGCATAAACTTCATCAGTTCTCATGTGTTTGATGAATATGTTGAAGAATGAACAAGATTTGATCCATATGGTCACATATTATGTAGATTTCCAGTCTCATGGTCTTCGTTTGCATGTAACTATAAAGGTCCATTTGTCATTTCATGATTCAGAAGGGTGCTCACAAGGGCCCCTTTTGTGGCTGTGATGTGTCCTCGATGCTCCCTTTTGTGAAGCCCTCAAGACCTGGAAAGTTTATCAAACAGTGTTTTTTTCCCTAGCTTGTGGGTTTTAATTCCTCGGGGAGAAGATCCAGTGCCAGGCAAAGGTGCGGTATAGTGACCCTCTTAATCCCAAAAGACTCTGAGCTCTGCAAAAATAAATATGGCATCACCAAGACTGCATGGACCCTGAGAGAAGGACTAATGAAGGATAATTTTATCACAATGGAAATAAACAGGTTAAACCCTGAGGGAAAGGCATGTGCTTGATGTGGTCCATCAGAAAGATGTAGAGACTGCCTGTTAGAAATATATAATAGTGATATTTCAGTTTCAAGTGCTCCGAAGCACACTCAATGCCCTGGTATTTACGCTTCTGTTTATTATAGTCACAATTAAGACATGATGGTTGGTTTAGAAAAATTAATTAACGTAAACAAGAATGCAAAAGGTTGGGTTTTCTTCTGTTGCTGTTGACTCCCCAAGGACGCAGTATGCCCTGACCGATTAATTGACCCGAGCTTCCTGCCTTGGATTAAAATCACATAGGACGAGTTCAGCTTGGGAACGCTGATCTGGATTCAGTTGGATCAGCTTTACGAGCATTAACCAAAACCAGATGTTTCATCTCTTTTTGACTGGAGCTTCCTGGGATGTCTCCTTACAGAATGTACTATAAATTGCCACCAATGTGAAGGTAAAGCACTTCGGAGTCTGACTTGCTGAGTCATGGCAATCTGCATTCAGTCGAAACGCGGACAATCATTCATATGCACCGCAGATGTTTACAAGAGATCACTTCAGAAAGACTGTGTTGGGTTGTTTGCTTCATAAAGATTCATAGATTACATCATTTTCAAAAACATAACAGCATGAATTCCAGTAAGCGTTTCATGATGGCTTCTCACAATGACAATGAATCATCGTTTTGTTTTAAAACTAGTTACTATTTTGTCATCTAGCTGACAAAGTGATTTACAGAACACTTACGGAGCAACCTGGGGTTAAGTGTTTTGCTCAAGGGAACATTGGTAATAGTTCATGGATCAACCCTTGTGGGGTTTGAACCTATAACTTTTCTGTTAACAGCCCAGATTTTGAGCCACTGGAATATATTATGGGTTAAACGAGGACAAATATTTAATTACAAGGCATGAAAAACAACTGTAGTATCAGTATTACATACATAAATTCCATCAATATTGATTTCATAAGTAAACTGTAAAATAAGCAAGTTTCGACCAAAATATTATATGTATATATATATATATATATATATATATATATATATAAGTATATAATATGTCTGTTTCATAAGCTTTAGATAAAATGCAAATGAATAAAAAACTGAAAATCACATGACTTGATATATATAGACTGCATCATTTTCAAAACATAAATTTCATTAAGTATTTATTCACGGACATCATTTTGTTTTACTGTTTTGTCATTTAGCTTAAAAAAAGGTAATTTATAGTACACCTATAAATAAAGAAATTATATAATCATTACTAAATGATAAATTCCATCAATATCTGTTTTATAAGAATAATAAACATCCTTCAGAATCTCTATTCACCAACAGAACGCTACACTCTTAGGTCAACATGAAATCAAAATAAACTCTATATTTACTTTATTAAACATGTTCCTGGTCTTATTGCGTAAGATTCATCAGTCTACGTTATTTTAAAGGAAAAAACTGTTTGTCTTCGTAATCTTTCATCAAAATGTAATAACTTGCTCTGCCTCTGAAACAACTTTCCTTTTCGGGTGACGTCAAAGTCCTGTAGTCTAGTCACTCACATTCAGGTCTGCCACCACTTTTCATGATGTAGGCCTAATCCATTCCCGATGAATAACATAAAGTCTTATATTATATTACATTTTTTTTAACACTATAGGAGTCAAATGTGTTGGGAATGCTGTTTTCTGTTGTCTTTCTTAACCAATGAACCTGTTTAACTCACAACCTCTACCACAAGATCATCTCAGTAAGAGAGAACGACAGGAACACTGAGAGATTACTTAACCTTCTCATTAAACCAGTAGCAAAGCAAACATCCGAGCATGTTGATCTCTCCCTGCAGGACGTCTGCACCTCCACATTGACTAAATCCCCTCTAATCCAGACTCCGTCTCTGCCATCTCGGACCCCTCATCCGACATCAACCACACACCACAGGAAACTAGCCAACCTACAAAACAGTCAGCAGCTTCCTTTCACCCTCTCTCTGATTCCAGGCCCAGCATAACGTTCAGTTTTCAATCTGCTCTTCTTATTCATCCTGCAGGGGTGACACACTTAGCAAAGCCCCCCCTGGACACGGACCGCAGAATTTGTTTATGGCTGGCTGGTGGAATTCAGTGGATTATTGTAAGGTATTCATTTCCTAATGAGGATTATTGAGCATAACAGACAGGATGATTCTCAAATCTCTTTCTAAACAGAGATACAAAATATGTTAAGAAAAATGTTTGGTTAAAACTAATGGACCGTACAAATAATCTGTAGTTCATGTTCGAATGATACTGCAGAAATGCTCAAAAGCCAAGATCTGTTTAAAAATTATATTTCAAAATAGGCTAGTTCTGCCAAAAAAGAGAATTTCATCATCACTTACTAAACTGTCAATTAGCAGTATAGTTTGATTGACAGGCGATCTATACTATACTATATAGTATTCGCAGTTTGATTGACAGGCAATCTAGCCAATCATAAAGCGAATCCGCCGTTTTGTCCGACAAAGCAGGAAGTTAGCAGATTAACATTGGTGGATTTGAACGTGGAAAATGGTGTACTGACATCTTTCCGCAGTCGAAACAACATTCCTTCTGATGTTCATTCATGTTTATTTGATGTTATAAATGAACAAGGATGAGATGAGGAGCCTAGACTGAGGCGCTACAGGGATTTGTCACGACACATTAAAGCTGCAATATGTAAAATTTGAGTACTTACTAAATCCCAAATGTTTCCAACTATTTGTAAATCATGAGAAAATTTGGTTACACTTTATTTTAAGGCGTCAGTGTTACAGTGTATTTATACATTTAACTATTGAGTAATAATAATTAACTTCATGTACTTACTATAGGGTTAGGGTTAGGATGAGGGATTGGTTTAGGGTTAATTACATGTAGTTATGCATAATTTATAGTTATTAATACAGTAACTACATGCAACTTGTGTAACAATGACACTGTAAAATAAAGTGTTACTGAAAATTTATATTTTTACCAAGGATCTGGAATGTGTGAGTGAGTCGCCTGTCAATGGCATCACATCCGTATTACCCTCGGTTTCCGGTTTTATTTTATAGAAACCATGGTAACACCACAGACGCTTTAAAACATTACATGTTTTAATAGACAAGGGTTACATTTATTGACAGAAAACTAATCATTGTTATAAAGCTCAACACGTTTAGTCTGATTTTCTTGATTAGATCTAGATTAGAGTATCATGCCTCAGAGAAAAACTTTAATTAGATGCAGCTTTATTTTTAGTAACAGTAATACAGAATTTTCTCCATCATACAAAACACTCGCTCCTGCTCTCCTTCATACTTGAGTAACGTTATTAATCACATCCATGAACATGATTTCTGCCCGAGTCCTATCCTGATTCTTTTCCCCCGGCTGTGAGGTGAAGACCACATGTCCCAAGATTCCTCACTCAAACTTGAAGTCATCAAGCTAAGCCTTTGTTTTAAGTAGGCGACCTCTAGTGGATGGAAAAACTAAATATTGCACCTTTAAAGAGCCACAAAACGGTATTTATTGTTTAAAAATGACAAAATTTGAAATTTGTTGTCATATCAAGAGTAATCTGCTCAGTCTTGTCTGCTGTACGCTATAGAAATAAACATGACTTGACTGTGGAACATGAAAGAAGATGTTTTGAAGAATGTTGCTCTTAATTATAAAATGCAATGATCACTGGAGGCTGACAAACTTCAAAAAGCATGATAAAAACATAATAACATTAGTCTATATGATGTGCGCGGTATATTTCAGGTCATACGACAGCTTTGTGTGAGGAACAGACTGACATTTTTCAGTGAAAATTCTGCTTGACAGTTGTGGTCACCATTCACTTTCTCCAGTTGAACATTGTGCTGTAAATTTATCCTTTTTTGAGACATGCGGGTTTGGAAGGACATGAGGGTGAGTAAATGATGACATAATTTTCATTTTTGGGAGAACTATCCCTGTCATGTAACTGTAACAGACCAAAACAGCACAAATACACTGGAAAATTGCTGTCAATGTTTAGCCTTTTTAACACATTTGATTGTGTTCACTCATCAAACGATCTTGGTTTTACCACATGTTTACACTGCAAGAAAGCGGTCTGCAGTGTAGACAATCTCATGAATTATTACAGGAATGTTCTAGCTTTATTGTGTCATGTTTCTCTTTGTCATTATAAACAAGGTTCAAGGTTGTCAGAAATAGCCAGTGTCATTCTGCATTCTGCGTGTCGATCAAATTTTAGCAGCTTTGAAATATGTATATATAGATGGAGATACCTTACTGACAGGTTTCTAATAAAAAGTGTTGGCTCCAGTACAGTGTTTTGCTCAGGAAGTCAGGAATTCATCATACTGTGTACTGACCCAAGGGTCAGTCACAATATTACTATGACACATAAGACAAAGTATTCATTTTGTCTTAATTTTGGAAAAAAGATAACTTTACTTGAGATGCAACACTGCATAAGACATTACAACTTATTCATAGAATGCATTTAATTAACTGGTAACACTTTACAATAAGGTTCATTAGTTAAACATTAGTTAATAACGAAGATGTGACTGTATTTACTAATCATCGTTAACGTTAGTTAATGAAATACAGTTGTTCATCTTTTGTTCATGTTAGTTCACAGTGTATTAACTAATGTTAACAAGATTTTAATAATGTATTAGTAAATGTTGAAATTAACATTAACAAAGATTAATAAATGCTGTATAAGTGCAGTTCATTATTAGTTCATGTTAACTAATGAACCTTATTGTAAAGTGTTACCAATTAATTTAATATGTGCATTTTGTTTCCATGCAGTGAAAACACAGCAATGAAGAAAATAAGTGGTGCACTAACTTGCAAAAGATGCACAACTCAACACTAAGGTGTTGTGGCTGGTTACCAGGGTGTTGCTATGTAGTTACTATAGGGCAGTGGTTCTTAACCTGGGTTCGATCGAACCCCAGGGGTTCGGTGAGTCAGTCTCAGGGGTTCGGCGGAGGTCAAGACACACACCCGACTCATATGATTCGTGATGACACGCCCCGCTTTTTCCTATTAAGAAGGGTTCGGTGAATGCGCATATGAAACTGGTGGGGTTCAGTAAGGTTAGGTAAGGTTAAGAACCACTGCTATAGGGTGTTGCTATAGCTAGATGATCGACTGACCCAAAAGAGTATGTGATATTGCTCAAGTCCCTCTTTGAATGTAGGTTTGCAGGATATTTTCACCCAAGCAAAAATTCTAGACCTGGTCGCTTAGAAAAGAAGTCGCACAGTTTGAGGAATCATTCACAAATGGTGCAGGACGAGTTACACAGTGTAAGATGTAAGCTGAGTCTTACGTCTGACACGAGTCAATTATTTTTACTGTCTTTTGCTTTATTCATTTTGGCAGAGGTTTTCAAAAAGGAAGAGCCTTTGTTCACCCTTAACTGTAGTAAATACTGTCAACTTTAGTGCTTTTAGGGGTCACCGCACCAGATTTGACAACAAATCATGTCAAATTAGGTCTGACAGGGTAGATGACCTGCGGAGGGAAACTGTTTTTCTTTGTGAGGGTAAATGGGAATGTGTATCTTGATTATTTTCATCTTTTACATAATAATAGTGATACTGATCTTCTGTATGCATTTTAGCAGGATATACGGTGGAACACACTATATAGAAACATTTTTGACAGGCGGTGTTGAGAAAAGTGCCGGTTGTGTATAGGGTCCTTCTGGAAACTTTTCCATAGAATCTGTGTGGTCTATGCACAGTCCGCCGTTATAAAAAAAAGATATATATGTAAACTTACTGTCTGTTTTGACAAGCAGAAAACCCCAGATTCAAGCAAAGGTGGTCAAGGGTCTGTCTTCAGCTGTGACGTTATACATATTTACTGGAGAGTTACAGTATGTTCGCATACTACTTTTGAAGTGCATATATATTGTGCACAGCAATGGAATGCATGGAATACTATACATACTGGCTACATTTAGTATGGAATGCAGTGTTCACTTACACACAGCATACTGCATACTGCCTACTGTATTTTTGTTTCTAAAAAGTATGTAAAACAAAATGCAGTATCCAACAATGTACAAAATATAATGAATTGAATTAATTTTTAATTAAATAAATGAATGAATCAAATTAATTTAATAATTAAATTAACTTAAATTAAATATATTATATCAAAAAATTTTAGCGTGTGGAATCTAGTTATCACCTCGAAAATAAATAATATGGTTCTTTTTTTATTTTACTAAAATTTTATGTAAAAACGTTTGAAAGCCCAATCAAATAACGAGTCCAGAAAAAGATATTAGTTCATTCAATTATGAATAGAAATAAACCATTAAAGTGAACGAACACATTGCATTGTGATTGGGAATTATAGTAGGCTTATATTTTGCCTAATTTAGTCTCCACACATCAAATTAGCATACTATGCATAGTATACATACTACAGATAATGTAAGAGTAGTATAGTTATACGCAATTCCAAACATCCTTCAAAGATCACATCCAAAAATTGGATGTAAAAATGAAATATAACTAAAAATAATTAATTATTTACAAAATGATAATTGGAGGCCTTTCGCTGAATTAACTATAATGGACACAATTAACATTTATTCACAATTATTCAATTTGGAACTTAGCTAATGTGTTTCAGTTATATACTGTATTAATTACAAATAATACTTGACACTTTCTAAGCTAAAAAATTTGCGATTGTTTTAAGATTGCTCAACTTTACAACATCCCATAACAAAAAAAAGTTCATCCAGTGTCTTCACATCGTTCTAAAAACATTTATTCTATAAATATTTTTAAATACTTGTTTACAATGTACTGTTTAATGTCTGCAAACAATGTCTGCCTTCTAGATTTTATTGGGAAAAACTGAAAATATTCCAGCAACGGCTTTTTTTCCCCTTTCCATTTATTAGTATTCCAGGATACAGAGTTTTGAACATCCTTTTATGGATTTGATTTGGTAAATCTGTAGGTGTGAGAAATATGGCTCGGAAGACGAGGTATTTATACAGATCCCTGTGTGCTGCCAGTTTCAATTATATCATGTTATCTTTCCACTTTAAGATCCCAGCATGCCTCTCTGCTCTCAAACATGACTGGACAAACGTGACCTTTCATGCCTTAGTGTGACATTGTGTGTTAAGACAGAAACTCAGTGTCAAAGAGCACAACAAATAACATGACTAACATGATTAACATGACTAGATTTGAGCTCAATTTAGCAGGACTGCTTTAGTCACAAGGACTTCCTGAGTTGAAGGTCTGTGTAAAAACTTGGAACAAGTGAACTAAATTGTGGCTTGAACGAGGCAGAACCAGAGCGGACCCGCGGGGAATAATTCCTGCAACAATCATCCTACACATCTTGCTTTTAAACTAAAAACAGATGAACAAAGTGTGCGCAGTTGAGCTTATACTCGCTCTTCACAATTTCGCCTCTTTACTAAAGAGGCATATTGATTTTTCCACCTGCCTTTTGGTTTTCTCCACCCACTCACCATACAAAAGCTAAATGATGTCACCAATGTTAGTCATTGATCGTTTAAATTGATACAGAAAAGGGTAAATGCATGCAGGCACCAGAGCCGGCGCAAGGGCACATAATAACTCTAAAAACCTAACAGAACAGAATCCCATGTAAATCCCAACATAACGCAGCATTAAACACTAAGTTATGTCTCACTTAATTTCAACATTTACTACAGTCTGACGTAAAGCATGCTAATTCAAAATCTGCTGTAACTCAATCATATTAAGTTCAGTTTACTACAATCAAATTTTGAGTTCACACAGCTTTTTTCTATTGAGTACAATGAACTTTCATTATTATTTGAGTGAAATTTACTCATTTCTTGTAATTAATTTCAATGTTTATTTTACAGTGCATAAATAAGAACTCTTGTATGCAATTATTAGTGAATGAGACCAAATGTACTGAGCAGGTCTGCGTTCGGTGTACATCCCATTTCCCAGGTTACCACCACTGACCAGTCTGAGACGGTCACATTCTTTTCTCTTTATGTCACAGATCTCAGGACGTAAAACAGAGGTCATCACAAGTACATCTGCACTTACAATCCACATCAGAGTCCAAAAGGTCTGTTACAGGAGAGGTACCAGGCAGTGTTACTCAGAAATGTTTGAAAAACTTAATTAAAAGGACATGGAAGTTTCCTAAATAAATACCCACAGTAGAGCTGCACGATTCTGGATAAAATGAGATGGATGAAAACCCATTTTGGTTTCAAATGGAGATCACAATTCTCTCACGATTCTGAATATACAACCAAACAAAACAACATTTACTCGAGGTTCTGACAAAATATTATCAAATTGCTGGACTCTAACTGCTGGAATATGTTTGAATTATTTAAAAAAGAATGGTTTTGAAAGAATTCAATGACTCATTGATAAAAACTTGTGAATCACTGTTTTCGAACGAATCTTTTGAATAAATGAGTCAATCACGAATATAGTTTTTAACAGTCACTTTTCGCCATCCAATTGATACAACCGTTTTTTGACGCACCAAGTGAGTTTCAAAAGGTGGTTTGAGCTATTTTAATCGCTATCGCAGACATAAGTTTTAAGTTAGGATATAAACACTGATATCTCAGTACTTCTGTGATAATTAACAATTGTAACACAGAAATAACTAATGTGTGGTTCAAAAAACTCTCTGGCAGCACGAACACATATTTGAACGTTCAAAGGTTTAAAAGACGCGGGCAAATCGTTGTAATAAATAAAACAAGATCGCGTGGGTGCTTGAATTGAGATCAAAATCTTTTTACGATTAATCGTGCAGCTCTAATGCACAGGATTCCTTTAGAATTTCTATTATCCTCTAAGAATCGAATAAATCCTACTGTTCTAGCTTAACTTGCAAAGCTTAATGCTATAGCAACTCATAGGTTTGATTCTGAAGAATAAAATATATGAATAAAAATATATGCCAAATGCATACACTACCATTCAAAAGTGTGGGATCACTTATTTTTTTTATTATGTTTTATAACGTAATGCCTTTATTCTGCAAAGACAAAGGCTTTTCTAATTCAATCAAATGCTGTTTTTTAAACTTTTTAAAAATCCTGTATCCAAAATTTAAAAAACAACAGCATATTAGAATGATTTCTGAAAGATCACATGACACTGACTGGAGTAATGAAGTACATTTTATTCAAGAAGAAAACTATGGAATCTTGTTTCCACCGCCGAATAAAAAAAATAGAGTTAAATGTGACTTTTAATGTCACAATTCATACTTTTTTTTCACAATTGCGAGCTATAAGTCAGAATTGTGAGATATAAACTTGCAATTATCTTTTAAATTGTTTTATTCTGTGGCTGAAACAAGCTTCCATAGAAAATTTATTTTAAATTGTAATATTTCACAATACTACTGTTCTTTTTACTGTGTCATATAAATGCAGCATTTGTGAGATTTCATAAATCACAAATCTTACCGACCCCAAACTTTTGAACAGTAGTGTATGAATAGAAAGTCTTTTTCAGAACCTTAAAAGAATATTTCAGCCAAAAATATAAAATCTGTCATCATTTACACACCCTTATTTCCAGTTTTATACTCATACTACAAAGGAAGCTAAATGAGTTTTAAAAGATTGTTTTTTAATGTTCTACAGGGGTATTTTATCCTATTTAAAATATAATACTCCTTTTGGGAACTACGTGTCCTAAATGACCTAGTTTTGTGCTACACTGAAATTCTACAAGAGAATTCCCTGTAAGACTGGTTCCAAATTATGACAGAAATCCCAATAGGCACTTTGACCAGATCTTTTCAAAAGGGTCTCAGAGTGTCAGTTTATTGTAAGTGGGGAATTAACAGTGCATAAAAATCACTGTGTTGATGGTCAGGCTGTGTACGGTGGCATTGAGCCACTAATCCATTATGACAGTGTGCTGTGACGGGACAGGAATGTGCACATAGGAAACAGACTGGACAGGAATATTTCCAGCTTTTCCTCCTGACAGATAAATATGTTAAATTAATTTGTAAACAGTAATAACATGCTCTCAAATCATGTGTTGATGTGACAACAGCAATTAGATACTCATTGGTCAGTAATAATGCATCATATGTTTTTGTACGATATGCATACGATTAACATTCATCACACAGACAGCGACCAGAGAGAGACCGGATGCTCAGAAAAGGAAAGAGTGGGATGTTATGTGTCCCTCAATAGCTAAAGTGTTTGGCTTGATGTCAAAGAGGGAACCCTGTTGAGTGCGCTTGTGTGTTCATATACATATGTGTGTAGTCTGGAATATCTCCAATTTTCCCTTTACACCACAACCCAATTGCTCAAACATTCGCAGTGAGGTCAGAGATAACCTACACACACACACAAAACACAAGAGAGGCTTTTAAAGAACACAAAGATCCAGCCTCTATTCTCCTGTACTGAATGCCCCAAAAATAGCCTCGCGTCTGAGAACATCCTATTGCTAATTCAATCAGCATGGCTACACTGAGCCGCCCCACTGTCACAGCCACTGGAGACTTCAACAGCACTGACGCTTGCACAGATTCTTCCCACTGACCAGATACGATGATGACTAAACAATATTTAAAAAATTGATACTGTATAAAGAGACTGGGGCTAGTTGTCACATGGAGAAACTAGGCCTATAGGTTCAAGTCTAATTGAATAAATCCTTCATTTTTACTGTTTTATTAATTGTTTTTCATTTCCTGAAAAGTCATTGAGTACATTTTACACACAATATCAGCAGTTATTTTGTCTGTTTTTGCTTTGCCAACAAATAGCTTCCAACAAACCTAGTAGCATTCTGTTCTTGAATCATTTTGAATGAATCAGTTGAATGAATGATTCAATGACTTACTTACTTATGTCACACATTAAAGCTGTGTTCAAAATCACTCCCTATACTTTCATTCACTATTCCCTACTTTAGTCCACTAATATGGTCCACTTGAAGGAGTGAATGAAAATTGAAAATGAATTCAGAAGGGCTTTTGCATAGTTTGTGCTTGCTGTTTAATAATCATTTGAAACTTAACAAACTGGCAGCTCCAGTAGTAATGAAAAGATTTATCTTGAACTCTGTCATGGAAACTTTAATTAAACAATTTAATAATCAATTAAAAAGGAATTTATACCTGTATGATATTACGGTATACCCACATTGGACCAATGGTTTGGAAAATGGATGGATGGATTGACATGACTCTCACAGTGCATTATGGGTATTCTCTAGCCGTCGCGTGTGCACTTGTTATTGCGGTGCATTGTGGGATTGAATGAGTGCATGCGATAACATCCACTACGGTTCAGACACCACTACAAATGGCTGACCTTTCAAATAGTACTGTATTTATAGGGGGAAATTTCATACACAGCCTAAATGTGTTTTGAATAAATAGAAATTCAAAGATTCATTCATAAGTACAGTCCTTTGTCGCCACCTACTGGCATATTGATGTAACCTGCAGAAAGAGTCACTGAAAAAAATGGCCACCACACAGATTATATGAAATATGTTGTGGAAGATGATGTAGCTTTCATAACAAATTAAATAATATATAATATGTTTTACATATTTCTTACCCCATTATTACCCCATTTTTTGGAGGGCAATAATGGTGAAAATTAGCTTTTGTAGTCAAAATTCAAAGTATGATAACCTAAAACTGAGAGATGGCCACTAGAATAACATACCTAACAACTAGCCATGGTCTCTAGCATCTATAAACTCTTATACGATATTATGGCTCATCATTACATTTTAAAAGCAAGTTTTGGAACTGCAACTTTTATTGTAACTGTAAATTGTTCCCACTTGGATTAAACACCAGAATTAGCTTCCGTCTTCAACCTAGAATTCATAAATAAGCCAAAAAGCACTTGTGGTAAGCCAAATTTACGATTACAGGGATTTGGTTATGACTTTATCATCTGTAAACCCATCACAGATGGTGAGGTTTTAAAGATTATGGAAAACAAATACAAAATCCAGAGTTGTGCTGAAAGATGTGAAATGTACGATTTGCCTGTCAAAGTAAATGTATGTTTTACAACAGAGTCTGATAATGCGATCTGCCAAGGAGACCTTTGGGGAAGAAAGCAATAAATCATATTCGCTAGAATACAAGAAAGGGAAATAGTGTATATCATATCATGTCATATTTTACCCTTTTATTGCATGAACTCAACATTTCTGGTAATGCAATCAGATAAGGTTGAAAACGATCTGCAAGTGGCAGTACAGATAAAATCAACAAAATTATTCAAACTCGAGAACCGCTGATTTGAATGAATCATTTGAGTTTCAACTGAATCATTAAAACGATTCGTTAACAAATTGGACTGCGGCAGTGGATTATGAGGCAATGCATTCTTAGTTCAATTCTTGTCATCAGACAGTTGTGCAATTGTTTCTGTTATATTCAGGGAGGAGTGTATTTCAGATTTACGTTTGTTTGTGTAATGTTATTGAAATGTTTGAATTAATGTTTAAAGTTAGTTACAATTGATGAGAACCTTGTTTGTTTTAATAAAGGTTGTCCCATTCATCATGTGAGTGTGAAGTTCATGATGTTCAGCTAAACAAATAAAGTTTTGTTTGCGCAAAAGCTGACTTTGCATCATCATGGACTCAAATTGCCACAGCACAATGGACCAGTGTTACTTTAGTATAATTTATATTGCAGTGTTTACTGAAATTAAGAATTAATTTAAGAATTAAGAATTTGCTTCTATTTTTCATTTTTAAATTTAATTTTATCATAGTCTAATTTTTAGTAACTTTGTTACACGTTTTTCTCATTTCTATTAGGTTTTTAGAGTATTACTTTTAAGGTTCCATTTATTTTATTTCAATTTAGTTTTAATTTCTTATTAATTTGAATAACAAAATAAAGGCATAGAACCAGTTCATTTGTATGGCACTGATAGTTATATATAAGTACTAGTTTAATAATTAGGTTAATAAAAATAGAAAAAGAGATAAAATTTCTGGACTTTTGAGCTGGCTTTAAATACATATTGCCCATTGTGCACAGTTTACCTAATGCCACCAGGGTGGCGGTGGCGCCAGGGATTGGGCCCGTCATCGGTGCTTGCAGCTATATTCTAATAATTATATTTAATTGCAATGCGCACACATTCAAACTAACAATTATATCAATATATCTCTCCATGAAACACATTTTGGGAAATGATCGCAAAATTTGAGCTGTCAATTTAACACATTAATTTACCGCAATTATATATATGTCAATACAATTAATCACACCTGATCTGAACATAAATTATCTGATCATCAGACTTTGCCAAATTGGATCGCTGAAAATTAAAACAAACAATAGTTTAAGCTACTTTTCATCTATTTCATGCCAGAATAACGCCTCTAAATATTGCCCACTTTTCACAGCAAATACTGATATGATTTAATGCAAATTATTAATCAGCATATTATGTAATTCTATTCAAATTTAACGCAATAAACAAGCCACTCCAAAAACTGCCGCTTAATTGCTATTTTCTAATTTGGGCCTATAATTACTCAGAGGTGGATAGGTTAAGACTATATTTGATTCAGCCAGAGTCTACCATCAATTATGATTATCAAAGTTACTGCTCCTCTTGAAGACAACCATGTTTTCTTTGCAATTCAGATCAAGCTGCAGCCAATCAGAGAGTGGCTGTTGACCCTGTGGCAGACGGGAGTGCAGCTGTGCAGCGAGAACTGTGGTTCCTCTCTCTCTCTGAGCTAACACAAACAAACAAACTGAGGGCTAATGCTCAGGGCCGAGGAACATCCACATGGATGACACGAGACTGAAGGCCGATTGGGTAATATATACAGTCTTTACCTTGTTCTGTAAGTGATTAAAGGATTATTAATCGCCTTTCAGTTTTATAACAAACCCTAAACATCTAGACTAACTGGGTTTATTCAAAGATGGAAGTGAAGAGGAAGAGGAATTGACAGTTATCTTATGATGATGGTAGATTGAAGCCAACGTTTGTGCACAATATTATATATATAGTTATATGGATATATAAAGAACTATTAAAAAAAGGTAATGTTTGTTTTATTGTAATAAAAATTCTCAGCTCACACATTGTTGATCTGCAATTAGACTTTTTTTTTGCAACAGGACGCTCTTATTCACAGTGGTTAGAGATTATTAAGTGAAATAGGTGGTGATATGCACTATGTAAATAGTCATTTAACAAAAGAAGAAGAAAGAAGTAGTGTGGCGTGCTTTCCACAGTGATTCGGCTTGTTTGTTAACCGTGAACATACTCTGAGTTGAACTTATTCCTGGTATTTGGAACCAGAATACCTTGAGTAAGCAAGGTTTGGGTTAGTCAACTGAGTTCAGGGTATGTTTGATGGTAAGAGCCTTGCTTTCTGGAATACCCCCCAGATCCAATACTTATTATGTTTGTGCATTTTTCTCTGCTGATTGCCCTCAAAAATGATGTCACTTCCTGGAAGATGATGTAATTAGCTACTGGTTTATCTTATTTCAAGGTTATAACAAAAATATGTTCCACATTTTCAGCATGTTCTCACATGTTTGTAATATATGCAACCAACCAGACAGACAGATAGACAGATAGATAGAGTGGTATTAGTAATGGAAAAGCCATCTACAAATTTGTTTATTATTGCTGTGCAGCCATGGAAACGCATAAGTTTTACAATATTTGTTAAAGTCCCATCTGTAGCTTCTCTTGTAAAAGCATCAATTTTATTCCATATAATGGATTATTGCAATTGTGTAATGTGCCGTTGGAAATTCTGGCTGAACCTGCCCAAACTGAAATTTTATACGAAAGTCCTTCATATGGACGAGAAAAAAACATAAGTGTAAAAAGACACTGTAAAAGAACAGGACTGTAACTCAAGGAAGCACAAGGAAAAGCACAACAGATGGTCCAGTACTTGAGGATTTCCTATTTTTTTGTGCTTGTTGAGGGTTGCAACACTAATGGGTTCTCAAGTGGAGACTGGATAGGTTGAAAGCATCTATTTCCATGTAATCTCTATGTTTGACCCTAAAACAGGATGTACATTTATTATCTTGCACTTTTGTTATTATTAGTATGCCTTTTTAGGTTTTTAGGGAATCGAGGAAGACAGTTATCACAGTTTTAGGCTACTGCATATGCAGTGGTGATGGTGGTGGGGGAAAATTGCTGCTACCAGTTAGTATGAGTTGACTTAGAAAAATGCCTTTGATCAATCCAAGACAAAACCCTGTGCCACATAAGAACAAACAACAGATCTCAAGCCTCTAATCACTCATCTGTAATCTGCAGAACACAACTGAAGGAAGACCAATGAGCCACAGGTCTGGAATTAGAGTCAGCTATAGTTCCAGGTGTGGGACGGAATTTGGTTTTTGAGGTTCAGTCTTACTGGAGCCTTTAACTTGAAGAGGTTCAAATTAAAGAATGCATTAGTTTTAGTTCACAGCATGCTACTTTACATGTAACATATTTACTTTTGATGTGGTCTCAGGCATTTTTACATTGCTTGTACATCTTAAGCAGGCGTGCACTGTGCGAGTTGAGACACTTGGAAGCTTGTGAGCCATTGCACACGTTACAAATCCTGATAATCATGTCAAAGCAGCTGGTACACGACTGTACTGCATGGTGAGCCGACGCCAATCATGTGAGCTTTGGTGCTAGATTTTAGTTTTCAATATTACTGTGTGACGAGCAGGGCGGGCGAGAGCCGTGAGGGAACGGCACGAGGCCGGTGACGCGAGAGATAATGAGCGTCAGCTGCGCTCTGCACCGGTCTCGTATCTCTCACGGAGGAGCTCCGGAAGCATAAAAGAGGAGGACAGTGAAGGACGAGAGAGGACCAGGCCTGGATTTTATGTTGTTTTATTATGTTTGTGTGGGCGGCAGTCTCCGTGAGGAGACTTTTACTTTCGTTTTATTGTTTGTTTATTTATTTGATTAAAATTACGTTGAATGTTCGCCGGTTCCCGCCTCCTTCTTCCCGTACTTAAGAACTGTGTTACATACTGTTATAGCTTCCGATAGAAAACAAAAAATAAACAAAAATAAATGTAAATGATTAGGTGAATAGCTAGTAACCTACATAATGTGGTTTTATGATGTATACATGTTGTATGATTTAAGAATAGGGTAGACTGAAATTCAGGCCAACTCCCCAAATTTTTTAAACATGTTTTATTATTGGAAGCTTGGGAGGTGGTCGTAAGGTAACATAATGCGAGCCATGACCATAGGACCATCCATGATTGACGCAATGTTTACCGATGGAATAAAAAAATCATCTGCGAGCTCGTAGAACAGCAAAAATCATACACCCGGCTTTAAATATGCAGTTTCTGTGCATCCAGTATGCTTTTTAGCTTTTACACGAGTAGCATGATGTTGAATGCATGCACAAGAGCAAAGAATGAGAAGTGCTGACTCAAGAACCCATAACCTCATGTCTCGACACTTGTGATGCTAGACAAAGAACATTCTTACTTGAACAATGTTTGCTTTTGGCCCCTTATCATTACTGAGACAAACTCCAGGATAAAAGCATGATTAGGACCTAAGATTAAGATATTATAGCATAATTGTTTAGTTAAATGCCATAACAAAGTCCATGAAGCAGAATAATGTCAATATTCACATACCAAAATCAAATGTGATACCACATTTATCAAAGTATGTCGAGGAAATAATTTCTGTATGTTCTTATTAGCACTGTACCATGTTTTAGCCTTCAAAATGTAATAGATTATGATCAATTAAGATGTTTTAGAAGATTAACAGGCCAAAAGATGAATCATAGTTTAAAAATGAGTTTTGTATTTGATGAAAGGCTTGTTTTGCATTGAAAGGCATCTGCTGTGCAAAAGGGAATAGTAAAAGTACATTCAAGGACGGACAAATGAAATCCTTTCGGCCAAGCCAAGAACGCTTTTTTCAATAGAACAAATCCTGTCGTTTGTTTCCATATTCCATAATTGAGCCTAAAATCTGAATTTGAGTCAGGAGACTCACTAGTTCAAAGTCAAACCACGCACAAACTTACAAATGCAACACAAAATACATTTAACATTACCTTATCGTATGAGAACATGTTTAGCACAGTTGCTAAGAATTACACGTTACTTTTAGAATTTTCATCATAAAACAACTTTTATTTTTTTGAATAACATTTTTCTGTTTACTTACACACAATTGAAACCGTGGAAGCTCAAAATAAAAAATTTCATTGTGACCGCATGGCTTATAATTCCGGCATATATACAACTTTATTTAGCACATATGCAACTTTACTTCTTAAGAAAGTGACTATTTCATTCCAGGGTGACTGTTATGATAAAAATACCTTAACAAATGCATAGCAACACCCTATACCATCATGACGGTCGTTCTGCATGAGAAAAAATTGATTTGCATGATTTTTTTTTTGAAACTGCAAACATCTACTTGGTTTCTTCAATTAGGAAGCAAAACAACAATGTAAGGTCTCCAATCATAGCAGCATTTCACTAATATTGACAGCTGAATGTGTTCAGTAGATGGAGTGCATACAATGCTGCTGCCAAAGCATCTGAAAAGTTAAAGTTCAGCACTATCAGTGAGGCTGTTGTCGCTCTGTAGGAGTTCTGGCTCCAGGGGAGATCTCCTAATGTTGACTGATGTCAGTGAAAGCAACATAAGCGAGCCCTCGTCCAGCTCTTCTTCAAGCCCGGCATCTCTCTTTGCTCTCAAAGACACTTCCCCAAGAATGATAAACACGAGCACAATGTTTGTTTAACAAAGCGAAGCTTTCTGCTGTGATCTGAGCCAAACTCAATATACAAGCATGCATAAATAGAGACGACATTTATAAGAGACAAGAACACACACATTTAACACATCACTCCCGTTGTGAGTGTTATCCGAACTCAATGTCTTGCTGTGCCACTGGACTTCTGCAGAGATCCAGAACGTTTAGTTCAAAGAGGACATTAAAATACTTAAATGCAATTTGAAGTCATTTGGCTTGAGGAATCATTAATAGCTGTCAAAAATGTTCATAGATTTTTACAGCAGACTTAAGTGAACGTACAACTAATCGAAAATGGCATTAAATTCCGACTGGACCAAAAGTTAGGTCACAATCAACGCAACAATCAGATTCCCTAACATTTGTAGGTCTCCCACAAGGGTAAGACTTTTATTTCGAGCTCTCAGAGAACATTCTTCACAGGATAATGTGTGCTGAGTGAGCGTTTGATGTGTACGGCTCAGATTCGGCACGTTGATAGTGGGAGTAATCACCAGTCCAGCCCTCGCTCCCAAGGAAGCCCTGCAACCACGTTTTACAGGATCATTAAAGACAGTGCCGAGACATTATAAACTCAGCGGGCTTCAAGTTTTCCCATCCTCTCCTCCAGCGATCCTTCACTCCGTCTATCTCTCTCAGTTCTCCAGTGAGGAATGATATGCACAATAGGCCAGAGAACAAAAAAAAACATTAGCCAAGACGCTAGAGGCTTGTTAATGTAATGTTGCATTAGGAAGAACAGCACGTACTAAAACGAATCACATGCTGAGAAGTTTTACTGTTGTTTTCTTCGTGTAGTATCTAACTTTCATTTTCTAAGTGGCTCTTTTGCAAAGTAATAATTGAGTCACCTTTGCTCAAACAGTTTAAAGTTTGGCTCTAAATGTTGTTTTTACAGCGTCCTTGGAAAAGAGCAAATGATTGCAGAGTGATGAATGCACAGCTGTTACCAAATTGCAGGTCTTGTTTCAATTGTGAGGCCTGGTGACCATTGGCATTGTGTTGTATTGCCAATAATTAGGCATGCATCACAATTATTATTGCTCAAACTTAGGGTTAGGGATTTGAACAAACCCCTAACGATAAGTATTAAACTTTGGTGCATCCTTGTCCTGCACAATTTGCGCTACAGACATGAATCATATCTGAAACCTTGCAGCTTATTGAGGAGAGTTGCATTTGATTTAAACATAAAACTACTAGTTTTATATATATATATATATATATATATATATATATATATATATATATATATACACACACAACAAAGATAGTTTTAAACAAAGCAGCAGAAGAATGCATCTTAGCAACACACAGTGGTTTTACGTTGCTGAAACAAGAATCTGTGTTTTTGAACAAATCAGTTGAATGACTTATTCAATGACTCATTTATAAGCTGTGTCCTGTTTCGGAGGCTACGTCCTTCAAAGGACTCAGACTTCAAAGGCCACGCTCTTCAAAGGCTGCGAAAGGTCGGACCGAACATTGTTAAATAGGACGTTCTGGCCTACGGAGGACTCTTCTTGTCTCCTTGCAACTCTGGCAGTTGCCGTTGATGAGCGGCAGTCACGTTTGTGGACTTATTATATTCAACTGCCTAATAACAAAACAGGGTTCAAAACCTGTCTAACTATGCTCACCTTGTTGCATTAATGTTCATAATAAAAGAGCATAAACTATATAAAATCATATCTTGGTAAGAAATGTCAACATTTGAATATCATATATTGTTGATACAGTATTCAAGTAAATAAAACCCAATACTTACATTTAAGTGTAATCTTAAATGAAAAAAATCCTGCCGTCACCATCGTGCTATGAATTCTGGGGTAGGGTAGGACCCAAAGGATCCATTTTATTTTGTATCCTTCATTGCCCACAAAACGAAGGATGCATTTCAAGGTCGCATTTGAAGGAGCCTTCAAATTGGGACAGCCCTGGTCATGCAACCGAAGGATGAAGCCTCTGAATTGGGTCGCAGCTACAGTCACTTCTTTCATTCCTAAATGAATCATTTTGAATGAATCGGTTGATGAATGATTCAAAGAATCACTCATGAATACAGTCACCTGTCACGGTATCGCCATCTACTGGTCATAACGACGAAACATGCAGGAAAAAGTTACTGCAAAATCTCCACCACTAATGAACAGAACTAAATAAAGAATAAATGAGTGCATGTGATTTTAAAAATTGTAATGTAGATGTTTTTCTCAGGTCCTTCATTTTTTTCTATACCAATCAAAACATTAAGCAAAAAGGTTGTGAATTGAAGCTGAGAAGGTTCTTTTCTTGTTATTCTGCATCCAGTGAGGCTCCCACTCAAAGGGGTCTGGGGCTTTGCCATATCTCAAGCTGCTCTAAATGGGACGTACTATCGCTAATCCCTTGGCCTTTGAAGAACTCTTTTCCAGGGAGATCTTTGGTCCATGGCCATTACACAAAAAATAAGCAAAGACTTCAAATGGCTCCTCATGCTTTCCATATACTCCTATAGTCTATATACCGCCTCCTCCCCTCCCCTCTCCTTCCTGTTAATGGAGTCAAATACATGGCATGTCTCCCATTGCTTGTGAATGCAGTTATCAGGTAAGGGGTGAGCAGCAGGAGCAATCTAAGAGAGCATATCCGTTTAGTTTCAGTCATTTGCCTGTAAACTAAACACTCCTCCTCCATAAACATTTTGCCCAATTATACAGCCAGAGCAACACATGTACCAGGCCCTCAAAGGATTTTAATAAGCTTGCCTAACATTCAAGTCAGCACATTGAGGGGCCAGTTTAAATAGTTTATAAAGAGTTTTAAATATTCATATTTACATGTATGAACATTTTTTATATTAAAAGTTTTATGCTTTTTTCTTGTTGCATCTTCAGTTTGAATGCTTTTCACCGTTACATTTTGCATTATCAGCAAAAAATTTACATTCATTTCAGAAATGACTAAGAAAAAAATTATAAAAAAAAAAAAATCATCATTTGACGTCACAGCTTTCCTAATTTTCAAAATCCTACATGTTTCTGTTTTATGTGGTCACTAACTTTTGGACCTCACTGCGTGTAAATGCATAAATTTGGTTATAATTTTTATAGTTGCATCTTGAGTCAATTAAAAGAGAGCTTTATTGAGTTTATTATATAGGCCTGTTTCATGCTCCTTGTTATTTACCACCAGTTTAATTCATAAAGGCATGAATGCAATGAGAACAGCAAGTGTTTATAATTAAATGACTCTTATCGCAATCTGACCTCTTCTTAAACAGAGTCAAGGGTCGTGTCTCTTTCCTGTAGAGGTGCAAGCTGTCTCCCTTTGAGCCGTATTGATTGTCAACTTGGGTGGTGCACTGAACACGTAGACACAGATGCAAAACATGCGCACATACGGCAAACTTTCACTCTACATCGCAGCACTTCATCTATTCATTAGCTCAATTAATGTCACCGAGCAAAGTTCCCTTGAAGTGCCAATCAAGTCTTGCATTCTTCACATTTGAATGGAGTAATACATCATTCTGCAGTCACTTATGCAGATCAAATGCTTCTCTAGTTTTGTCATCTGGCTCCTGTTTAATTGCCACTTCTCTATTATTAGTGAAATGAGTGTTTGATCTATTTATTCAGATGTGAAAGTTCTTGCAAGCTCACTTTGATGTTTGAAATGGTGCTTAGTCAATGCGCTTAGCTGAAATTGCAAATAGAGTTCTGTTAATGCAAATCACTCATGACAGTTCCAAAAGCATTGGAGGTCTTGGAATCTTGGAGTCGCTTTCAACAGGTTGTGTTTTTGGAAACGATGCAGCTTTGAGTGTTAAACCAGATCTTTCTTTCCATTCTATTTTGATAAATGAATCTGCATTGCTCAGCTTCTCAAACCAACTCAGCCAACGTCTGCATCTGGCCATTTGGTCAGCATCTGCAACAGTTCACCCATCTGAATATAAATGGGCTGCAGGTTTTTACATCTCAAGAAGGGGTGTAAATGTTGCCCTGACCGGCATTCATTTTGATTAGGATCATTTATTAAATTATGCAATGCATCATGAAATCTGCAACTTGCTCATTATTTTATTACTCTGAAGACACACTAAAGGGGTAATTTACTTTTACGTTTTTAAATTTACTTTTCAGACAATTTCATTTTACACAATAAATTATACGCTCAGTAATTGTATTTTGTTTCATTGAATAGTTATATTAATTATAATCAATCATTACATTCTGATGCTTGTCAGATCGCAATGCATTTTTAGGCTGCCTTCAAATTCTCCAGGGAAGTTGTCATAATTATGATGTTCAAGGTCTGAAAAGATTTATAATCTTGGTCAACTTCATATTTGTTTTTGCATTTTCCTCAAAGCCAGGAAGCTTTTTTGGCGCTAGTGAACCAAAGAATGTGGATTGAGTAATTTATGTATTATCTGGTATTTTAGAATTCTAGCGCTGCCACAGAGAATGATGGGAAGTGTAGTTTTGTTGAACGAGCCTGTCGCTTCGTAAACCGGCGAAATGAGAAGTATTTTCTAGCAAGCTTCTCCATTATTCTTCATCATCAGAATGCCAAATTGTGCACAATCTAAACAGCACAGTAAACATTAACAATTTAAACGTAATTATGATGAATACCGATTGCTTCTGCCATGATTTTGTAATCAGCATGCTTCAGACTTGAGGCTTTAAAAATGTGTGCAACTCGTAAATACAATCATTCCCAACATGACCTGAAGGCAGCATTACACCTCTACTGAAATACTGCCAGGTTTGAGGAAGTGAAGGACGTAATGATGCCAGTCACCTGTGTCTCATTATAAAGTCATTCTCACCTTCTGCAGCCACTGCGTGTTGTTTTCCATGGCCGTCTCCAGATGCTGCAGCTTCTGAGCGGACCATTCGCCGTCTGCCGGCGGGGAGTCCCGCTGAACCACGCTGGTCTGGTCTGCTCCTCCTTGACAGCTCTCCATCTCCGGAAGGATAAAGGTGTAGCTGCACTGGCCGTGCTGCATGCGGTGAAGCTTTCTCCGCCTCTCGCCTCCTCCGCGTCTCCCCTGACCGTTCCCGTTTCCGGAACTCGCCAGGCCAAACGACGCCAGCAGCAGTGCCAAATGCCAACCGCCTCTGGCAAGCCTCATGGCAGCGAGAGCAAAAGGAAAGGCCACCTGCGGTCAAGAGAAAGCGCCAACTCAGTAGTTCACGCTCTTTTGATGAAGGAAAACATGGTTGGATGGAGATAAAGAGACTTTTTTTGACTCGTGTCTCTTCTTTCCTTCACAGTGGGACTGCGTTCTTGGCAGCAGGACCTATGATGCTGGAGAAGGTCCTGGTTTCCACGAGGTTCCCCTGAAGAACTGGGCACAGGCACTGACCCTTGAGCAGCTCTCACAGATAGATAAGAAGGCAATGAAAGAATTCAAGGAGAAACGGAGACAGCCCGTCTAAATGAGTCTCCCAATCTGTAGGCTCTTAACACGAGAGAAAAGTAAACAAAAGAAGAGAACTTTCCTTCCTATCCCAGAGCGGTGTGTGAAATGACCGGAGTGAGAGAGTTCTGTCCTCTTATCTGGGAGCGAGGGAGTGTGTAGAGGAGTGGGGGGAGGCTGAGGGAGGTCTATTAACACACGCTCAGTCTCTCGTCTCCTCCGCAGCATTTCCTCACCCCCACAGCCTGAAGGATACAGAGAGTTCATTCTCCCTGTTCTAAAATTGATTATGGGTCAAATTTTGCTCATTAACAACAATGAAATTCTTTCTAAAGTAGTATTTGCGGTCTAGTTGTGCGCCGTTCAAAGAGGGATTTGGAACAGAATTCTAATTCAATTCCGGAATTTGAACTGAGGTAGAAAAATAGATGCAGAATTGCAGTTCAAAGTTGAATGTTAGGAAAAGGAATTAAAAGGAAATTCGTATAAATGTAATTCTCAAGTTATGGAAGCCTGTTTCCGCCACTGAAAAATTCAACGAAATATCTCACAATTCTGACTTTTTTTTATAGAATTGTGAGATATAAAGTCACAATTACGAGTTATAAAGTCACAATTACGAGTTATAAAAACAGACTTTATAACTCACAATTCTGACTTTATATCTCACAATTCTGACTTTATATCTTGCCATTCTGACTTTATAACACGCAATTTTGACTTTATATCTTGCAATTCTGACTTTATAACACACAATTCTGACTTTATATCTCGCAATTCTGACTTTATAACTCGCAATTGCGAGTTTATATCTCACAATTCTGTGAAAAAAGTCAGAAATGTGAGATAAAAAGGTCACAATAATCTTTTTATTTATTTTTTTTCAGTGGCGGAAAGGAGCTTCCATATCAATTAGATAAGTATTGTTTGTAAAGACAGAAACTTTGAATGTTGGCTTGTTTGAATATTCAAAAAAGGCCTTGAAGTGGATGGATGAATGGATGAATGGATGAATGGATGGATGGATGGACACGTTTAAAAAGGTTCACAGGTTCACAGTCTGACCAAAATCAGTTGATCTGCAGTCATTAAGAATAAAATATCTATTTTAAATATTTTATGATGGGATTCTCAAACAGAAATGGCAATTTGTCATTTTAACTGCTTGTACAAGTACAACTTCATTTTTTGATTACATACAAATGTTCTGCAAGCTTTTTCAGTCTGCAGATTGATGTTGCTTTTCATGAGACTTTTTATTGCACTATGCCCCTTACCCACTTGTTTATTTTTACATAATTCTTATTTTGGTTCAGTTTGTGGTGAGGCTGTGCTCTTGGGGATAGAGGTCAAACTGAGTGACTCTTTGCCCTGACTGAAATCATTCTCATGGGAAACACACGAGAGAGAGGGCCAATGCCAGAATGCTCTTCACAATTACGGAAACTCAAGGGCTCTTTTCTGAAGGTGAAACTTTACACGTAGCTATTCACCTTTCCTTTGGGAATACCACAGCCGGATTGATCTGATGTTTGTTTTCACACATTGCACATAGCTCTCCTCCACTCAAGGATAGCTGTGTTTTATTGAGCCTCCAACTCGGTTTTATGTGAGGTGCTTGGCAAGATTGACATGGCTCTTTTACGGTACGGATCAGGGTTTTTCAACTATTTCCAGCATAATCCTGACCTTCTGTAATTGCCGTGGATTGACAAAATTTTAATGTCCTTTAAATGTTATGTAGTTTAATAAGAGTAAACTGGGTGGTTGGCATGCAGAGTGACATATAAAACTAAATCTAAAACTATTATGAACAGCATTTTTTAAAACAGTTTTATCATTTTTATGTTTGCAATTTTTATGAGATCATGCCGTATTAATTGAGAGACAACCCAGTGTACTAAGGTGATTTATTTGTTGCACCACAGGAATTTTTAGGTGAGCTGAAAACATTTTGGCAAGTTATTCTCAGGAAACTTGCCAGAAAATTTAAGGAAAAGTTATTTTATTATCATTTAAAAATTGATAGTATTTTTTTTTGTTATTTTAAATCTCTCTCTCACTCTCTCTCTCTCTCTCTCTCTCTCTCTATATATATATATATATATATATATATATATTTCACTACAGATTACAAAATACATGCTTTAAAAAGTAATTTGTAACGTATTTCGTTACATTACTCAAGTTTAGTAACTTAATCTAAATACTTTAGAATACTTTGGAATACTAATAAGTGTGGAACAAACACAAAACAGGTAATTGTGAGTTTTTATCTCACAATTCTGACTTTTTCCCTCAGAATTGCGTGATATAAAGTTGCAATTGTGAGTTATGAAGTCAGAATTATGAGATATAAACTCGCAATATTGAGAAAAGTCAGAATTAGGAGATGTAAACTCACATACTAAATTCACAATTGCAAGAAAAAATGTCAGTATTGCAAGTTTATATCTCCCAATTCTGACTTTATAACTTGGAATTGTGAGTTTAAATCTCACAATTGTGAGAAAAAGAAGTCAGAATTGTGAAATGCAAACTCACAATTGTGAGGGGAAAAACAAATTGTGAGAAAAAGATGCAGTGATGAGTGAATTATAAAATGACTCACAAACAACTATCACAAAACATGAAAACAGTCGAAAACATGAAACTTAACTCCGCTTTTTCAGACGGTCAGAGTCAGAGAATCACTAACTGCTGTTTAAATGACATTAAAATTCAAAGTAATCACTTTGGTAATCTAAAATACTTTTCAGATGTAACTGTAATCTGATTACCACCCATTTAAAATGTAACTGTAATGAAATACAGTTACTCAAATTTTGTATTTTAAATACGTAACTAAGTTACTTGTATTTCGTTACTCCCCAACCCTGTATATATATATATATATATATATATATATATATATATATATATATATATATATATCAACGAAAAGGTTTTTTTTCTGTGGAATAAAAGAAAGTTTGAACGATGTGGTCAAAAAAACTCCAACAATTACATCAGCATTTTAGTATTAACAGCATTTTAGAAAAAACAAAGGTATAGACACTGAAGTTTTCCCTTCGCATTTTTCGTGTACAGATGACAGCGTTGTCAAAACGATCCCCATTCGCATAAAACCGCGGAAAAAGAGACTAAATACAATGTATTCTGCTGTCAGGCCAGTAGTTGGCGATGTCACTTTGTAAAGAAACAACACATCTATTGACTGAACACGTAATAAGCATGTGCATGACGTCACCGTTTTCCCAAATTCGTATTTTTGTAGTTTACATGGAGACGACAGCGGTATCGTTTTTAAAAACTTTGTTCAAAAGTTTGCGTTTTCAGTCCCCCAAAACGCCGTGGTCCTGTAAATGAACAGCCAAAACGCATAAAAAGTTTTTAGTTGAAAACGGTGTAGCGTAAACGAACCCTAAATCGTTTAATATAAAGATTTTTTCTCATCTCACACTAAACTGTGTTAAATCTATATTAAACATCAAATAATGTGATTAAGTTCAGAATGCTGTTGATTATATCACAAGTCAGAGACACACAGCACACAAATAGCACCTGAGAACGACCTGATTACAAATCATGTAAATTATGTATTTTCAAATAACATCTTGAAGTTGAACAAAAATTCATGTTATTTGTCAGCTGCCCACTTACCCTTCAATCAGGAAATGTCACATTATACAACACAACAGCCGTGTGTGTGAGCATTGCTTTGGCTGTTGGCCTGATGCGGTCAGGGCCGCTGGGTTTGTAAGGGCTAGACCGGATTTAGTTACCTAATGTAGAATTTTTGTATTACAACAACAGAAAGAGCCTAATTCAGACCAGAAATGACCAGGGGAGAGAAAAACAGCTCCCTGTCAGAAATCATCTGCCCTGAAAATTCACTCAAGGTCAACTTTTTGGACAGTTCCAGCGTTGTCCTTTTATGGAGCCCCTGTCAGCACTCAAACTGTAGGATTTAATTGCATTAATTGTGTAAATGGTTTGCGATTTACAGAGCGGTTATGCAAGGCATATATTAATCATAGAGACTTGATTTTGTAGAAATAAACCTATATGGTGTTTCACACCCAGAAAATATATTCATTAAGGGTTGATGTACAGGTCATGAACGTGATCAAATGTCTCAAATGCTATTCGTCAGATAATGATCAAGCCCTGTGATTGGTTGGCGTCTCTGCTGACTGAAGGACCTCTTGCCCTGCATTGTTCAGATGGTGATGTAAGCGGTTTTCACTGATGCTCCTCTGCCGTAAAGTTCCTTTTAAAAGACGGCTTTGTATTTGGCATTCAAATTTTGATTATTGAGATCATTTAAAGGCACAATATAAACGATTTTGGATTAAAATATCCAAAAACCACCAGAACAGTTACATATTTTGCTGACTTGTGCATTTACATTACCCCAAACGTTGCCAAGAATGTTTAAATCCAGAGAAATAAGCAATTTTATCCATGTCCGTGCATCACCTATCAATGACATCACCCTCGATTTCCAGTTTTATTTTGTTGAAACCATGGAAAAACCGAAGACGCTTTAATATATTATGTATTTTATTAGACAAGTGAGCAACTGTTTG
This sequence comes from Zacco platypus, assembly GCA_038088235.1. Lineage (NCBI taxonomy): Eukaryota > Metazoa > Chordata > Actinopteri > Cypriniformes > Xenocyprididae > Zacco > Zacco platypus. The sequence goes on along the minus strand of CM076074.1, from coordinate 29,925,618 downwards.
GATACATTAATCTAATCACTAGCTCAACATAGTAAGTCTTATTGTTTAAATTTCATTTTCTTGATTTACCGCGAGTACCATGTTTTACCATGCCCAATATTGATCTAGATTACTGCAGTGTGCAACAAGTGTCTCATGGAAGCCATATCTAATGTGATAATTCAGCGCCGCATTACCCCACATATACCCCTTGACCAGTAGAAGTGAAAGCGCACATCTGTGGCATAATAAAAGCTCCACTGCTCTCGAGCCGTGCGTCGCACTCGTCTCTCATTAGCAATCGCTCCAGCTCGGCTTTATACTACAGTAGCGTTAATAATCTCATTCACGAACATGATTTCTGCCCGAGTCCCGTCAGATTCTTTTCCACCAGCTGTAGATGTGAAGATAAAACTTCCTATGATTCGAAATCAAGGTGTCATCAAGTCTTTGTTTTGAATAGGCGACCTCTAGTGGTGAAAATTACATATTGTGCCTTTAATGGTTAAGAAATTCCCCATTTGATGTTTGTTTGTTTGTCAGCATTATGAATTAAATTGATTTTTTTTTTATTTAAATTTCATTTATTTGTATTCTAAATTGCCATTTCATTTTATTTGTTTAATTTAATAAATTAAAAATGTTTAAAATTATTATTTTTTTAATCTTAAGGATTGTTTTTATTTTATCTTCCTATTATGCAGGTTTATTTTTGTTTTCATAATATTTCTGTCCTCTGTGTAAGTGCCTCGAGAAGCCAGATTTAAAGGTGCTATTTAAATGATATAATAATTTAATAATAAAAAAATATTATTATTATTTAAAATAAATTCTAACTTGATTTCTGAATGGCACACGTAACCTTGCTAGTCTGTCGCACAAGGCAAACTTTGAAGCATGACCAAAACTACTCCCACCCAAGGTAATTGTTGGGGGAAATGTTATGCTATGTTTTTGGGGGGTCTGACGTCTGACGCTGCGGTATTAACACTGCTGGTACTCATAATGAAAACTCTTATCATGCCTAAAGGGACCGCTAGCTTCCAGCTAGCAATTGGCTGCATAATTTATCAGTAATCTGCTGATTTATCATGCATACGTTCATGGTTCCAAGTTACGACATTGTTTATAGTACAGATGATTATAATAGTTAATTATCCCAAAGGTTAATTTTCCTCTTTCAGCCTCTGTTGAATCAAAGCATGCTTTGTTGAAATACAACAGTGATCTTGAAGCACACATGACATTTAGGTCACGCTTGCATGCGCGAGGTTTGTTGTACCGATACTTGTTTCAAAGGAATTACCTCACAAATACGGCTAAAATGTTTGAGAAACCCTTAAAATTGTCACCATGTGTCAGAAACATATGTACACAATTTTTTTGGACTCCAAGGGTGATAAATGGTGGAATTTGAAAACGAATTAAGTAGATATTTGCTAACAAACTGGACATTTCTCCTACATAAAAATGACTCTTTGCGAGATCAAACACGTGTGAAGATTTATTCAGACAGCATTTATGTCTGAAAGATTAGACGAACTGAAAACAATACTGATGTATAAACCATAATTATACTTTTTTTTTTGGCAATCCGTGCTTTCTTTTTCGCCCTTGTTCTTTCTCATTTTCAAAGATTAGGTCAAGACGTGCCTCACTCTCTCAGTAATGTTCTCCACCTGCACAAATACACACACACTCACTCTTGAAGCCTTACAAAAATAAAACCATCAGAACCGTATGACAGCCTCTCAGTTTGGGCTGTCTGAGTGTGATGATAAGGATGATTAATTCACTTCCCCTGTGATGAATCAGTAGCGTTTATGATTGCCCATGGAAATTCATTAAAGACCTCATAAAACCCTTCATTAGGCTGAACAGAACCTTGAATTTTGCTGAGCAGGCTTTAAAAAGAGATCTTATTAAAGTGCTAGAACTGCAATGCTCAATAAATAAATGAATCATCTCCTTTCTATCCAGGGCCGGGCCAGGCTCTGTTGGTGCCCTAGGTGAGATTTTAGCCATCTTCACCCCCCAAAAAATGACTGCAAATGCTTATCTTACACATAAACTACAATTTACAGTAATATAACATGGATAAGGATAAACGGTAACATAAATATGAATAAATGATGATAATAAACAACTAAAAATCAAGAAAAAGGAATCACACAAGACATAAACAAACTATGAATTGACAAAAAAGTCCTCTTACCTGTATTTCAAGCATATACTAGAAAATGAATTACTTAAATAATTGCAATGCTTTAGATTACAGTCCTAGTCATGGTTTCTTTTAAAAGAAAATATTAGAGTTTTTTGGTCGAGTAAAAGCAAATAGCAACAATACAGAAGCTTACATTTATTTTACAGAAAAAAAAAACTGTGTTAGTGTTGCCAGTAAAGGACTTCTAAAAAAGCCTTTTCAGAATAGTATACAAACTCAATCAATGTCTGCCATGAAGAGTCATTAACTTGTGCTTTTTTCCGTAGTTTAAGCAGCGAATGCTAATGGAAAAACTAATACCTGACTGTGCTACCATGCATGATTAACACTTTATGGTGATGTATTATAATCACGTCATGATGCAGGCCAACAAAACATGTTGTCAACTATTAAATTTTTTGGTTGATGTTATCATCCAAACATCATAAACATGTTACGTAATACTTGGAATAAACGCGTGCAAAGAGCACTCCAAACTCCAACTCATCTTCAACTTCCATTATAATCAATGAAACTGTCTACACTACACAATGAATCGCTTGCATCGTGTCTACACTGCATTTGTTATAATGCGAGGATTCGCGAGCGTGCAGAGTCGGCACTGAGTGGATTCTGACTAACTTACTGTAAACACCTCTGATTGGTCATTGCATTCAAAAGATCAACAGACATGTCTGTGATTGGCTTCATTGCTTAACGCTGCAAGAACATGTAAATAGAAACCATTTGACGCTCTGCAGAGCGCAAACACAAATACGTACTGGAGCGTCAAAATCAGTCAATATGATATTATTACAGTATCATGTGAGGGTTGCTTTTGGTTTGAGCCATGCTTAGCACCGCCATAGAACAGAACTGCATAGGTCGCCTATCGCTACGGTCTGACCCTGTTGGTATCATTTCATCCAAAATTGAAATGTCTGTCATCATTTACTCATTTTCATGTCTTTCCAAATCTGCATGTTTAGCGCAATGTAATTTTTCATACCACATGTTTCATACCAGACTTGCAAGCTCTGGAAAAGAGAAAAAGTAACATAGTAGTAATTAAAAAGTAGGTCCATTAGGTTGTGCACAACATTCAAAGACTTCTGAAACCCATATGATCCCAATTTGTTAAAAAAGAAAAACATCAGAACCATAGAGCTTGAAATCATCAGGTCAAACCGAGTGTGATGCATCTCCATGCACTCTGGATATAAACACATTTAGGTTTGGCAGTTAAAGAACAGCTGTAAACAGTGAAAGCTTTAAGTAAAACAAGTGTAAAAAAGAGGTCAAAAAGCTGATCTCTACCTTGTGATCACATATTTTTGCGCAAGACCATTTTCATTGCCAAGGAAACCCCAACAATTAGTCACCTAATACCCTGATGCATATCTCAGTTCCCAGAAAGTTCAATCAACTGGACGCTATTTGGCCCAATCATTCAGATATGATGAAATCTTGACAAATTGGCTGATATATTTTGAAACCGAGTAGCTGTATGGCTAATTGCTTTGAATTGCATTTTAATCATTATCCTCAGCTTGAAGCAAGTCAAGGTGATGACTGCAGCCAGAGCTAGAACGTGTTTTCAATCACATTTTCATGCTTTTTTAATCATGTCCGTGATCTAGAGAGGTCTAGTTCTCCTGAGGAAACCTTAGCTTCGGTTTTGACCTATAACTTCTTCAGGGGCTTGATGGCATTGCAATTAAGTGGTTTTTAGCAAGATGATGATATATGACAACATAAAGGTAAGATATGAAATACAAGAGCAGCCTAATGTTAAGACACGTGTGGACTTGTCTTGTCCTTGGAAATGATTTTTTGATAAAACTCCCTGTAGTATCATCTCATTACCTTGAACTTGTTAACTTGAATGTGAATATGCTTGTGGTATTATTATTATTATAATTGTACGATAAAGGTACGGAGGACTTCTCCCTAGTGCTTTAGTATATTAATCACAGGCAACTGAGTACCTAAAACCATCAGATTCATGTATGTAGAAGAACTTGCAAAAACATTTCTCTCCAAGTGAACTTGGAAAAACGGCATTAGAAGCCCAGAATTTCATAGCATACCTTTAAAGTTGGGATGAAAAGGAAGTTGTTGTGATAGTCTTTACTTCCCTATTGTGATGTATATCCAAGAGAAACGGCTTCTCCATCAAGAAAATGTAGGCGGGACTTGACTTTGTCCATGGGGAATTGATTGGATGGTTGTGGTTTGCTATTGGTGGATCTCATGTGAGTGACAGGTTGCCCCGCCCTCATGCCTGTAAACATGTCATCAGAGAAGAGATGTTGCTGCAAGAGGGTGTATGAGTTTAAAAAAAAATAATGATGTGCACAGATGAATCCTTTATAATAAATATCGCAATATTCCATAAAAATATAATGGTACATTTTGAATTGATGGTGACTTTTTGAATTATTTTGAACATCAAAATGATTTCTGTAAGTTTATCAAACAAGAGGAGTTTTTTAGAGTGGTCAGCACAAACCAATGGTACGAAACATCAGAACTCATCAGACCAATTTCTAATATTTACTTATGATTTTCAACTAAAATGATGTCACTTCCTGAAGGATGAATTAGAAACTGGTTCATGTTAGTTAAAGGGATTTCACAAAAGAATGACAAGATGGAAAGTAAAGTTGAAGAATCGGGAAACATTATTCCCAAGAAAACAGAATTAACAATACTTCTATAGCATTTAGTTCATTTCAACACATTACTAATACGTTATTAAAATCAAATGTATTTTTTTACATTAGTTAATGCACATGAACAGCTGGATTTTTAACTAACATTAACAAAGATTATTATGTAAGTTCATGTCAGTTATTAATGTTAATAAATGAGACCTTATTGTAAAGTGTGTGTTAAGAATAGCAACATTCACTCAAATCAAACTTATTTAAAATGTTCACTTAATTGCGATACAGTGTTACAAAGAAACTAATTGCTCTTAAAATGTAAATTTAAGGCATATATGACGCACGGGTAATATATAATGCGAGATAATATAACAGAAATAAGATGCTAGCACCTGTTGTTTTATTGTTATTTTCCTTTCCTGTCTCTCCCATCGCTCATTGTGTTTATTGGACCAGGTCTTTACTATAAAACATGCAAATGGATGAAATGCCTGCGAACTCTAGCTTGGACGTCTTGTTTTCTGGCAAAAGCTGGACATTTTAACGGGAGCAACTTCAGAAGGTCACAAGCAAATGCCTGTCATGGTGGACAATTTTAGAGTCTTCCCATAAACACAGCGCTCAGTTCCCATGACAACATGAACCCGCTGAAATTTAATTGCAATCTCAGGCTTTATAACTCTTAATAACTCTTTTTGATTTTTCTGTTTATTTTAGCCTCTGGTGCTGTTTTATCAACCGGTAGGTACTTGATTGTGAATGGCAATTATCTCCCAAAAGCCAACAATCAACATCTTACTGTTGCGATTCCATCAGGTCCTCTTAAACAAATTAAGGCCGGGGGTGTTTAAACTACTCGTCGAGTGTTGCCATTTGGATTTTTGGCCGTGTTCGAGGTCTGCGTAAATCCTATCTTATCTCTGTTTTTCTTACGAGATTGGAGTAGGTTTCTACGAAATCAGAACCACTCGTAAACACGTTCCCCACAAGCTTTGTTTCCTTTGGAGTGACCACTGGAGCTGGCAACATGGACCAGATTTGCAATCTCAAAAACCCAGCCAGCGAGAAATGTGCTTAAGCTTTAAGGAATGACCTTCTAAATATACCAAGAGAGAAAATATAAACAGTTTCAGCGAAAAAGCAATCAATCTTATCTGGAGGAGTGCAGTATCAGCAATTTAAACGTGATGTTGTACACACTATATGTCCTTTAATATATCATTCAGCAAATCATTAATTTTATGTGGAAAAGCTACACTTACATGTGCTCTGTTGATCTGAAAACAACAGACGTGTCATAGCAATCAACATCTGAGATAAAAGTGTTCGGGAATGGCAGGACATGTTTAATATCTCTTAACTTATGTTCAGCAACAATTAAATTGTGCGAGCCGAGCGGCATTTTGATTTGCGTTCTTGGATTTATACGAGAATTTGATGTTTTGAGTTTTCCCTGATATGCAGGTTGTATATGCATATGATAATAAATAAAACATCTAAAATCATCTCAACTTTAGTTTCTCACATTTAAAATTATACTTTATTTTGATTTTCTATACCTAGCCCAAAAAGATGATGTATTCAAACTAAACTGTAAAACTGGCCATCAATCAAGTTGAATCAAGTTTATACATCATTTATCGTTGTTTTGGTGAAATGATCAGTTTTGAAAATGGCCCTGAAGGACGGAGCACTGTAAACTACACTGGACCTGACAGAAACTCCCTAACCTGTACGTAATATAATCACTGAAAACTAAAGAAAACCAAATTCTCACTTCTTCTGTCACAAGGAAGCTTGACTAGCACTATAAATGACTTCAGGGAAAAAATAAGATAATTAAAAAGAAAGATGTGACCACAAGTCAATCAATACGTGACTTACAAAGAATCATACAGTGTACGGTTTTCATTACACTACCAACAGTGTCGTGCAAAACCTATTTATTCAAATGAAACCAAATGGCATTGCTTAAACTCAGCAAGACAACAAAGCTGTAAAATAGCTTGAATAAATAGTAAGATTAATATTTATGCTGAGGAAAGTATCATTTTACATTTAGATAAATATTCTATCCACTCCTGGTGTTTGTGATGACAAGTTTAAACATGGTATTGAAATAATTCCCAGTACCAATTCATAAAACACCAGGGAAGTATTTGTTTAGTTCTGCTGTGGCACGCATAAATGCATTTATAAAACGGTTAGTTCTTGTCCTTGATTCTGATTGGGCAATAGCTGTGTTTTATTCACGCTTGACCCAACGTTTAACCCAACTTTAGTGATTTTACGGTAACACTTTAAAGTAAGGTTCATTAGTTAAACATTAGTTAATGTATTAACTAACATGAACCATTAGCAACACATTTGTTACTGTATTTACTAATCTTCGTTAACGTTAGTTAATGAAAATACAGATATTCATTGTTTGTTCATGTTAGTTCACAGTGCGTTAATTAATATTAACAAGAGTTTAATAATGCATTAGTAAATGTTGAAATTAACATGAACAAAGATTAATAAACGCTGTACAAGTACAGTTCATGCTTACTAATGTTAACTAATGAACCTTATTGTAAAGTGTTACCGCATTGCATTGATACATATTTTCTTGGCTTTAATATTTGTATTGCATGATAACCATTTTATAAAAGCAATAACCCCCATGAAGCCGTGGTTTACAGTGAATTTATAACAGCTAAGGGGTTTTAAGCACTACCGCCAAGACTTAAATTGCTCTAGTAATGATGTTTAAGAAACACTAATGTTAGGTTTTCAATTACAATATGCGATTTTTACCTTTCACAAAATTGCTGAAAATGTTGCCCCATGTTACGTCCCAGGACGTATTGGTTTTTCTCTTGTGCATTATGACTGGTGATGTGTTTACGATCATTTCAGTTTTGTTATTTCCCTCTCTGTTTTCTTTCAATGCTGATGCTCTTCAGGTGCCAATTGGAAACACCTGTACCCTGTTTGCAGATTGTCACTTGGCAGTCCACTCATTGGCTCCTGCAAGAAAAGGGCCAGCAATAAAAGCAGCCTAAAGAAACAGAACAAGTAGAGAGATTTGGAGGTTTCACTCACCATGCTGATGTCTTCTTGTCTGTCCCAGACAGTTTGCCAATTGTTAGCATGCTCTAGTTTTCCTTTGGTTTGTTTTTTCCAGTTGTGTGCTTTGGGATAACTCTTCTCTGACAGTGACATTTGTTCATTCTTTTCTGTTATTTGAGTTATTTGGAAACCTGTAAGGGGGTGGGTGTCATTTTCTTTGTAATTCATTATGTTTTTCTGAGAGAAACAGGGAAGTATTGCTGTTTTTCTTTTTGTTACAGGTAACTTGGAAGATTGACAATGTATTTATAACTTATTTTATTCATTTGGCCTTGCTCTCTCCTGAAGCTGTTGTTTCCTATTTCTTTTCTGTTTTAATAAATTACGCTTCAGTTTGTTTCTTTGAGCTGGGGCTGGAGATGAGAAGTCTCTCTCATTTTTGTTACATTTTCCCTTAACCCCTCGACCTAAAAAGCAGAGATCATAACACCCCAACTTTGAACTTAAATATTAATAACAATTGGCAATATGTCAAAAAAAGTCTGCTAAATGACTAACTACAACGTTTCAGAACATAGAAACTGAATCTGCACCAGCGTCCTCAGAGGAGAGAGCATGCGAGGTTTAAGGGGGCATGTTTAACTATGGTCAGAGTTTCTAAGGGTCCGGGGTCTGCGCAGTGTTCAAACTTCCCTCATTAATCCTCCTTCGAGTAGGAAACTTCCTGCAGCTAAGAGCGCCGCTCCCTAGAGAGATGTAATTTACAGACTGCAGCACAATTGGTTCGTGAATGCCGTCCGCAGCATTCTCTCTTTCACATGTGCACGCAAACATAAACACTCACGTAACGTCCTAACCCCCCAAAAAGGGCAGACGGCGATTGATGTCTGTTCAGGTCAAAGCTGACAATGTCCCAGAGGGGTTGTTTCGCACTTTGCAGTTTGACAACGGAAAAACATTTTCTAGAATGTTGCCCTAAAAGCAACAAAATTTGTTAATGTCTGTATTCCCATAGTTGAACAGAGGCTTTGAATTAGGCTATTGTCTGTGTATGAGTGAGTTTTCTGCATCTGCACAATCTTCTAAATGCCAAATTTAGGCCTACATGTAATCTAAATTTATACTGTATATGTATTTTAACGATTTACTGTTTCCTCATTTGCCATAAGTACTTAAGAGCTACATAAATATTATGTACTACTGTTCAGAAGTTTTTTATGGTTTTGTAAGAAGTCCCTTATATGCTCACCAAGGCTGTATTTATTTGATCAAAAATCAATACAGTAAAAACAGTAATAATGTGAAATATTATTACAATTTAATAGAGCTGTTTTCTATTTGAATACATCTTAAAATGTCATTTATTTCTGTGATGCAAAGCTGAATTTTCAGCATCCTTCAGAAATAATGGTGTGGTTTTGCTGTTCAAGAAACATTTCTTATTATTATCAATGTCGAAAACGGGTTTTTCTTCTTAATTTTTTTGTGGAAACTGTGACACTACCGTTCAAAAGTTAAAAGAAAATAATACTTTTATTCAGAAAGGACACAATGAATTGATCAAATATGACAGTAAAGACTTTTATGTTACAAACATTTATATTTCAAATATAAATCCGTGTGAACTTTCTATTCATCCAAAAAATGTTTCACGGTTTCCAAAAAAAAAAATTTTTTGAGCACCAAATCTAATAAATGCAGCCTTAGAGAGCATAAGAGACTTCTTTCAAAACATTTTTTTAAAAAATATCTAATATTCCAAACATTTGGGCTAATCGTTAGGCCTAGTAGGCATATTTAATTTCAGTGGCCTATAATCTATTTCTCCAGTTAATAAGATGTTACCTACAGTAATTTAAGTTATCTACATTTACTTTAACTGTAGAAAACAATACTGTAACTCACTAAAGACTTAAGAAATGTTTAGAAAGCAGTATTCATGTATCTGTGCTTTTGAACGAATCATTTCAGTAAACGAATCGTTCGCTCTCAGATTCTTCATATTGTTGGTTCGTTCACTGAGGTTTCTCTCTTTTTTTTTCTCTCGTTCAAAAATAAAAGACTAAAAAAAAGATAAAATAACTAAAAAAATATGTATTTTATTTATTTTTTACATGCATGTCATGTGACCTTAACCGACATCAGAGAACCGTGAAAATGTGAATTGGTAATATTAAAATCTTTTTCATTTCGAAATGAATTTGTGTTTTTTGCCTGGTTGATAATAATAAACAACTAATACAAACAAGGCCACATCTAGACACAATATCATAGAAATTTTGAGGCATTGAGCAACCACCTAGTAACCATCCAGAACTTAAACCATATGTATTATATCAGGGTGTTTATTAAAACCACAGTTTGTTGACAGTTAACACATCGTGGGTGCGTGCATGTGTGTGTAGGGTTAAAAGGTTACAGGAATCTGATCAATTTAACCAAAGCACCCGAAGACACCTGAATAAACGCAACTTACAGACAATATCAGCATATATTGTTAGAGCAATCACAATAACAGTTAAAAACAGTTCAACCAGAGGTGCTTTAATCATATGGACTCATAAATCTTGGAAAAAAGAGGGTGTTTGCATTCTTAAGAAGACATGTGTCAGGTTCAATGCTGTTCGCACAGCATCAAGCTCACAGCATATCATATAATGTGTCACTTCACGTTGTATTTGGCATGTTTTCTCCGAGACTCCCACAGAGATGTTTAAGGTTTGTTGTGAAGTTTCATTGGGATCTGGTGACCCTGCACTGAGCGGATGACCTCTGAACTTGGTGCCTCTGTTGAAATGTGGAAACAGCCTGCTTGATGCTCATTTCCAACAGAAGACTGACTTCAATACATTGCATTTTTATTAGGTGAACACTGCCATCTAGTGGATGAATACGGAACAACGACACTCTGAGAGCAAGGGCAGGATTGTTTCTACAATACACACCCTGAAAGCAGGTCTGTGTGGGTGGATTTGGACTATTATAAATCACTAAGCAATTTAGAAACATACACACTAATGGTTATTGACATGTATAAGGCGAGACCAGGGTTAGTTCTCATAATTTTTACTCCAGCGAATATTTCTCATTTTTTAAAGTAAGTTCCTGTACCTTTAAATCTTGACGGCAAAAACTACTGAACACTAATTGACCCTTCGCAAAATGTTTGATTGACAGGCGATCTGACCAATCATAACCCTGAATCCACCATTTTCTCCGACAAAGCAGTCAGGTGGAGTTAGTAGATTAACTTTGGTGAACTTGAACATGAAAAATTGTGTGTACTCACATCTTTCCGCGCTTGAAACAACATTCCTTCTGATGTTCATTCATGTTTATTTGATGCTATAAATGAACGAGTATGAAGAGATGATCGGTTCACGAGGAGCTACAGCGATCTGTCACGACACATTAAAGACACACTATATGCTATTTATTGTTTAAACTTCTTTAAAAAATTACGATATATTAAATACGAAACTGTCTGTCTGTCGACGTGATGTATTTTTCACCCCGTGAGAACATGATGTGTGGCGTGAGAGAGCATGGCTTGTCGGCCAAAGCAACAGTAACTAAAGGGGGCGGGTCTTTGCGAGGGTCATTGAGGGTCAATTGACTTTTTGTGCCCCTGTAGCGGGGCATGTTGTCACATTAAATGAACAGAGAAAAATACTCTTTTTGAAATATGAAGTAAAAAAAACTAAATCAGTGAACAAAAATCAATGTGTGTATTTACAATATATTATAGGTTACAGTATTCAATGGTTCTTCGACAATCAAGTCAATTATTAAACAATTATGAAAAACGATTCATGAATCAGCAAAAGGCATTTTAATTAATTAGTTGTAAAGAACCTTTTGAAAATGAATTCAATATTATGAAAAATATTGTCAGACAACACAGGATTGAAATCTTCCATCATTATATAGATTCTACCTATGAATCCCAGAGTTTGTGTTCGCTTACCCAACAGCTTATATCTGAATTTTGTTAAAAGTATAGAATTACCAAAAATACACCACTGCACCAAATGCTAGTTACTTATTCATTTCTTTATTTTTGTAATAAAACATCATATTATGGCGAATGGTTCATATAAGGCCACACAAATTAGCCAACACAAAAAAGTCAAGGTTAACATCGGCAATCCTCTTCGGACAAAGCTTTTAATCTCAAATCATGTGGCACTCTTGAAAAAAAAAACCTATTCTCATCTGTATAATTTTCATATCTCCTCATGTTAAGAAAACAGTAAATCTTCCTTTGGGTGTATTTGAGAGCAAAACTGTGATGTTTCCAGTAAATACAATTCAACCGTTGAGAGAGTAATGTGGGGGAAAGTGCAAATAAATCACATTCGATTCAGCACATTCCCATCCATCTCAAATCAAAAGCAGCACAGAATATTTCAGTTTTCACAGGGGGACGGTAATCATTTTACGAAGGAAAAATGAGTTTAATGGTACAGCTGAGGCTCTAAGAAAATAACAAAACATTTAATTTCATCCAATATTTAATTTCAGCCTTTAGACAAAGAATGCACACTGGTGGCAGGTTATCTTAGAAGTGCACGTGAAAATAAATAATTTATCAATTTGATTATTGAAAAATAAATCTGTACCACTCATTGGGTCACATTACATCCCCAGAGCCAATCACATGGGTCAATTCCAATGTGCCTTCGGACTGATCATAGATATGCATGCATAGATCCACCATAGACATATATACATAGAATCCTCATTAGTGGCTGTTTCAATTTGCTGGTCTCATTTCGAAGGCTGTGTCCTCCTGAGGTCGCATTTGAAGGCTGTATACGTCAACGAGGAGGTCTCATGTAAGAAAAGTAACCGTTAGATTGCAAAGAAAGACTTTACAGTATTTTACACAGGAATAACAGTCAATTTTATTACAGTAAATTTTCCTTAATGACGTATGCAGCCTTCAAACGCGACCTCCAGAGGACGCCGCTTCCGAAATGAGACGCAGCTTATGGCCAGCGATAAGCCATCCGCCATATTGGAAAGGTCAAAGATGGTGTGGTGAGAAATCAAAATCATTTAAATCATTTACTAATGTTTGAGCTTGTCAATTTACTGATATTTGCGCCATTATGTAACGACAAGCTAATTTTCATTGCTCTAAGTAGATTGCGTTGGTAAATTTAGTAAATCTAAGTGCACAAACAACATGCTTGAAATATAAAAAGAATGCCTATAATAAAACAAACTGGAAAAAGATACTGGAAGCAAAAAACATACTATAAGCTCGCAGGCTAATCGGGTAGATGTATGCTATGCTAGTACATAAGCTAACTAAAAAAACAGTAAAAACGAGAAATGCTTGATTACACAACCTATAGCTTCAGTTATATACTAGTATATGAACAATGTCATTGAAAAGACATTAATGGTCGCATTTTAAACAATATAAATCATGATGTGATTTTGCAGGAATTATAATCAGGTGCTAAAAATACTATCCATTAAAAGCCTGTTGAATCAATGGGATCACTCGGGGTCCTAAAGGAGACCCAATTCCCGCTCCGTGAACATTCCTGAGTGCTCCCCAGCTCTACAGCGCCCCACAGTTATACACTGTGAATCTGTGGTGGAAAATGGAACTGCAGTTCACCCTAATTTAGGGTGCGTTCACACTTGTAGTTCGGTTCATTTGATTTGTTTGGTCCGTATCAAAAAACAAAAACAAAGCATATAGTCCTGGTCCGCTTAGCGTTCACATTGGCATTTTTAACAGCGAACCTTAAGTCACCGAACCAAAGGCGTAGGGATACGGTCACAACCTGATTGGTCGGCTTTTATGACGTATATTTCGCGACGGAGCTCGTTCACCGAACATTCAAAACAATACTGTGTGCTGGATTAAACACCATCATTTTATGCGTGTACATATGCTTTATTTTTACCAGCTGAGAACTCACAAAGAGCTCATAAAATGTTCAACAGCACGGACCACTCGTCGGACCAAATATCGATGAGGCACTTCACCTCCTCGTTGCTCCACGTTTGCCCTCGACTCATTTTTTATACACCAATCTTTCCACGTCAAATCAGCTGACTTGTAGCGTCGCATCTTGTGACATCACGTCTTCTTTTTGGTCCGTTTACATGTCTTTGGTCCGTGTTGCGTTCATATATCAATCGAACCAGAGTTCGTTTGGAAGCGGACTGAGACCCATCTTTTTAGCGGTCTCGGTCCGCTTGTTTGGTGCGCACCAGAGTTCGGATGGCAGCGTTCACATATGTTCAAATTAACCGCACTAACTGATCAATCGCACCAGGGTTCGTTTTAATCAAACCAAACATGACAAGTGTGAACGCACCCTTAGAGCCATTTCCAAGTTAAGTAAACCTCGCTCCAGACCAAGACGATATCAATCCGCTTCAGCTTATATGTGTGTATATTCTGCATCAGGTCAGTAACTACTTGGCTTGTGTTCTTCATATCAAATTAATGAAAGTTTATACATGCTAATCTGAATCGCCTTGATAGTTCTGTTGTGTTTGTTTTATGTTTGATCTGAGAGTAGAAATTACATTCTTTTCCTCACCGCAATTCCTCCACAACTTGTAACATTCTAAAACAACATTCAAAGGCAATACTTAAGAAAGCATTCAACGCTTACCTATCAATCAACATTAGAGCGCCACCCTCAGGCTGAATAACGCAAGGACACTAGATCTGCATATTTTCAGCAATCAGAATAATGTTTACAAAATGTTTTTGAAAAACTAATGCTAAGACCCAGAATCTACCCTTGCTAAATTTATGGTAAGGAGCCGCTACTGCGATGGATGCTACATCGACGGCTTCAGACATGTCGTCACTAACAGTAAGAATCATCTGCTGAAGTCTACTGCAGATATAGATGCGTCTAACTACGGTTGCAGACACTCAACTTGCTCTCGCTTTGACCGTTCCAATATGGCGGACGGCTTACATAGAGACAGCTGCTAAAGAGGAATCTATGGGACTGATGCTACGTTCACGCCATGTCGTAATTACCATAATTTCGAGATGGTACAAGTAGGAGCTCTTAGAAATTTCACAGCTTACAAGTTGTAATTATGAGCTCAACGAGGACACGAAATCACGTAATTGCGGTAATCACGGCATGGCGTGAATGCACCTTGAATAAATGGAGCGCAAGGTCATGATCTTGCCGTCTCTTTACACAACTTTACATCGTTCTGTGTCTTTTTTTTACTCTAATACAATTATAGTGAAGGAGTGCAAATATAGGGAGAGTATGTAGTTGGAAAACACATAACAGCCCGAGGCATGTACAGAAAGCTGTGGAGATACAGCCCAAACCACATGAAGCTGTTCGTCTGTTACTAATCAGATGTTGTGTCATAGTCCAACATGGATCTTGTCTTTGTTAAACCACACTGTACCGGGGGTTTGAGCCAACCTCCCCAACTTGTCACTCAAATAAATGTATAAATACAGGTTAGGATGTGCCTTAATAATGTAAACAAAACTTAATACAAATGCATTAAAAAGATGTGCAATCTCAGATCCTGATTATTAAAGTAGCAATATTACAATTAACATATTTACACAAAAATATTATGTTTATAAAAACTGTTTATATATTACTAAGGAAGGAATGAAAATGACTTCCGCTGCAGAACTTTACATTCCCCATGGAGGTTCTGTGACGGGTGAGAGCTTCAACATTTTCTGTGCCTTTCTTCTTTCTTCTCTCCTTTCATTTGTCCTTTTATCTGTCACGATAAAACCATATAAGACAGTGAATCATATTCATGTTCAATAATGTAGGCAGTGGAACTATATGAGTCGAAATGTGCTAAGGGGTAATAATGGAACAATGGATTTTTCACTATTATTCACAACAGGATCTGCATTTTCATGGGTTTAAATAAAAGATTTTTGAATAAAAACAACTTTGTGCATAAAATCCGCTCTTTTTTACTGGTAAAAAAAATAATAACTTGGAAACAGTGTTTGAAATACCTGAATGCTTTGAACAAAGAGTTTATTAAAAAAGTGGAAATGATGACCAGTTACAGCATCTAAACACACTTTCATATACAGTCAAACCAAATTTATTCAGACACCTTGAACATTTAATTCATTAAACAGTTTATTCACTATAAAAAAAACTGGTAATAAAAATCTATTAATCTAATGGTAATAAAATACTATTTAAAAAATGGTAATAAAATATCACAAGATGTCAGAGTTAAACCATGTCAGAAAAAAATAATCTTAATAATTTCATATAACACTTGGTCTGGTCAAAGTGTCTGAATAATTTTTGGTTCCAAATTTTTATAAATTTTACTGGTAGTCCACTGTATGAAGAATTTTTCAGTTTACATTATTTTGCTATGCTCACTTACATACATGAACTATAGTGTCCTGCACCTAGTAGTAAAAATATATCAAAAATATAAAAAATGTCAGATTATTTTTTGGTTCGATTGTATACAAGTCAGCTTACAATCATGTACAAAAATGTTGATTTTTGCGGTAACATGTTCTAGCTTTACCTCAGCCCCTTTTCACTGCCAGGAAATAAAATAAAAAAATAAATAAATAAATAAAATAAAATAAAATAAAATAAAATAAAATAAAATAAAATAAAATAAAATAAAATAAAATAAAATAAAATAAAATAAAATAAAATAAAATAAATGTAGAAAAAAAAAGTATAAATAGAAAAATAAAATTAAAATATAAAATAAAATGTTTATATTATGATGTGAAGGAATATCAGCATTAAATAAAATACAATATTCACATATATTCCTCATATTATCATTATTTTTATTAGTAGCAGTAGTAGTAGTAGTATCTTTATAAAATAAGAGGAATCTTTTGACTTTCATTGCCTTATTTATAATTCTTCCTCTTGAAAGCAAGGATTAATTTAACAGTACGTGTATGTAAAATAAGTTTATGTTTAGGGGTTAGTACTTAGTTATTACCCAGTTATTGTAATTACTATAATAAGTACATAGTATGTACATGGTGAACAGGACTATAAAATAAAGTGCTACCAATTTCTGTGTTAGTCAACATCTCTCTGACAGCTCATAACCTGAGAATGGGGCGTCAAGTTTCTTACAGTACTTCATGTCTGGTTTGACTTTAAGATTGAGAATCAACAACAGAGGAGCTTCAGGGTGGTATGTACTGTCATTCTCAGAGAAGAGCTGAAAAAACTATGCTGGAGCCAAAGCGGAACAAATAGTGTGCAGAGGTGGGTGCTCACAAGTATTTATTCAACATTTTTGTTAATCATAATCCATGTTTGTCTTTTTAAAGGGGACATAATATGGGCATCATAAAACTGGAGTAAACAGTTATTATTGTCTAAGGAATGGGGTCTGTGGTCTGGAAAACACCACGGCCTGGCAAGAAAATCACATTCTCCATACTTTTTCTTGTTTTCTCTTCTTGGTTCTCTTCTATCTGTTGTTATTCATTATTGCCTAACTCTGCCCTGCTTGTTACCTGGGATGACTAAAGCTTCCTATCTTTTTCATTTTCTCCGCTTATGCGTGCTCATAGAACTAAAAGCCAATATTTATAGCCCCGAATCATCTGGTTTAAGGTTCAAGACACCCTTTAATCCCAAAACCAACATAAATCTCCGAGTTAAGATCAGAGGTTTGTGCGTTATGATTTAGTCAGGTAAGTTTGGGTCACCTGTATAGGGTCCTAGAAGAAAACATTGGCAAATCTTCTGCTGTGATCCCCTCTGAGATGGGCAGCCTGACTTTCATTAGCTCTCAGGGTTACACAAGAAAAAGAAACTTGAGAAGAAAGGAAATTATCTTCTGTTAATCTCGAGGACATCCTACTAAATTAATTCATCGGGTTCTCATTGGTCACACCACGAGTAAGTCTTTGAGGTGACAACTTCAGAGATAAACCACAACGGATCTGATGGAGAACATCTGAGGTGGATAGTAACAGTAGAAATACTTGTTACTGTATTTGAGTAGGCTTTCTGTTGAGTTCTAATGTTTATCTCCAATATATTATATTATATCACATTATATACTATTCACAAGTTTGTTTTTTTTTAATGTTTTTGAAAAAAGTCTCGCATGCTCACCAAGACTGCATTTATTATCAAAAATACAGTAAAACAGTAATAATGTGAAGTACTATTACAAAATTAAAATATCTGTTTTCTATTTAAATCTTTTTTAAAATGTAATTTATTTCTGTGATGCAAAGTGTCACGTGATCCTTCACAAATCAGTCGAATATGCTGATTTGTAGTTCAAGAAACATTTATTATTATGAATATTGAAAACAGTAATTTTTTTCACATTATTTTTTGATGAATAGAAAGTTCAAAAGAACAGCATTTGTTTCAGTTTTATCAGTTTTATACATTGTAAATGCCTTTACTGTCACTTTTTTGTATCAATTTAATGTATCCGTGCTGAATAACAGTATCAATAATTTCTTTTGAGAAAAATCTTACGGACACCATAAATTTGAACAGTAGTTTAATATTTACAATAATATAAAGGTATAATTTTGCAATATAATATTTTTAAAAATATTATTAAAATTCTATTTTGCATTACACTACTATATATATGACATTAATAATATATTATTAACCATTATTAATCCAATTAAAATGTTTTTGTCGCTCAACGAGTCAAGAAGGATATGTTCAAAAAATGCGGATATTGCTTTTCATCATAGAAATTTAATGTCAAGTTGAGCGCATTGTAGAATACAGTATTCTACAGTATTTTACATTGCATACATTTTTTTGCAAGTCTGCCAAGTTTGCACCCTTTATTCTCCCCAAAATAGTATGTAGCATGCCATTCCAAACCACACAGTCAAATGAAAACAGCCAATGAAATTATAATGCAGAAATAGAATGAAATGTCATGAAGTCTTTCCATCACACATGGCTGCCATTAAGTGTGGCTGAAGGTGACGGAGAGAAAATATCACATCTCATTTTCCTAATGCCACCAGACATCTGATCTGCCAGTGATGATTACTGCTACAAATGATTTCCAGTAGAGCATCAAATGGAAATGACGTGACATAAATAACCATTTTTGTCTGACGCGTGAGATCTAAACAAGAAATGCTTCCACACTACTCATAAAGCAGTTGGCAAAAAGTATGACCTACTACTCATAAATTCTGAAGTGTGCATTAGATGGATACTTTACTATCCCATGAGGCCACGGGAGAGGGTTTGTGAATGACAGTGAACTGACACTGCAAGGTCACATGATGATGACAACATGGTGAATGTAGTACGTCCAGATTACATTCATACTAATGTACCTTTTTAGCGGCTGTGAAGTACTTATTCATAAGCGCAAGAGAGTGATTTCGGGCGCAGCCAAGGTCAAATATTTTTGTGCTTAAAGAGGATCACTGTGCTTTATGATGTCACATTGGGTTTATATCAGCTACTGAATGAAATTCTGCAACTGGCATGAATATTACTAAAAATATTATTCACCTTTTGGGCACCTTTTCTTCATCCGGCACTTTCTGCTCTCGGTCTGAGATGGGCATAACGCTTCTGTCTCTTCAGGCATGTTGCTGGACAGCTCAAGGGTCCTGATCTGCTGCCCCCATCTGACACCACAGCTCAGGCCGTTGTGCTGACACGGGCTCCATTCACCCCAGACGCCAAAGACACGGAACACACATCCTTCTGAGTCCAAAGAGGCATAAGCAAACTGCATTATCAATCTGTAAAATATCTCATTTTTGGGTGAACTCTTCCTGATCTGATCCGGTCTGCAACATCGACATTGTTATTGAACTGATGTGAATTGACACTCTGAACTAACTTGAGTTGAATAATGTCTCTGTTGTCACGGTTATGGACTCTTATTTTGTTTCCTTTAATTCCTGTTTCCCTGCTCTGTTTAGTGTCAGGTTGCCTAGGTTACTGATTATGTCATCTATTTGTTACTTATAATTAGCACCTGTCTTTCATTATTTTCGCCTTGTAATTATACTCCCTGTTATGTTCAGTCCCTTGTCAGTTCTTGTTTATTAGTTAAAGTGGTGAGCAGTTAGTGGTTATTACTTGAGTTTGTTGAAATCAAATAAAGACTATTCTATTGTATCTAATGTGCTATATAATGAAATGCAACTTGATCTTGTTTATCAAAGCAAGTAAGCTGTTTTTGCACAACATTAAGATAATGGCATGTGAATACACTAGTAAATGCAAGCAGAAATTTTCTCTAAGCCCAAACCTGCTGCTTTTTTATTGCCACACATGAGAAAACATCTTGATGTAATTGTTCCAAATAAAACATGACTGATAGGTTTCTTTCAGAACGATAATGAGAGTTTAATGGTATCTACCCATAAAAACGGTCTGAAAACGAGTAAAGCTCTTACCCACGCAGTCTGTGGACTGAGGAAATGTGCCCTCAGGGCAGCTTTTGAAACATTTGCCTTTGAAGAGCAGATATCCTCCCTTGCACTTGGTGCAAAAGTCCTTGTTGAAGCACCTCTCGCACTCTGGAGCTTTGCATTCTGGGAGATATATGTATGAGGATTATAGTCATGTAGAAGGTGTGTGGTGTTATTACAAGCTTTCTCAAGATATAAAGTTCAAAAGGGATGAATGGCCCCAAAAAAACAAATTTCGATATATTTTTTTGAATAAATAAATATTTATTATTATTATTATCCCACAAAATGCCTTAAAAAATTATTTTAAATGAACAAATAAATTTGAAAAATTCAGATTTAATACTAAGGACCTATTGTTTTAAAAAATTTATGATAATTATTATTATTATTATTATATTGTAGTACTTTCAGCTCCATGACATATTTCACAAACTCATCCCACAGAATTCCTTTTAAAAATATTAGCAAGAAAATAAATTAAATAAAATATTCATTTTAAACAAACAAACAAAATACCAAGGAAACAAACAGACAAATAAATAAACAAATACATAAATTGTAAAAAATAAAATTATTGAATATTAATGATTTTTTTTTACATAGTAGTAGTAGTAGTAGAAGTATTTTCTGCTCCATGACATTTACAAATATTAGTGAGAATATTAAAGGGGTCATGAACTGTCTTGTTTTAATGTTTTATAATGTTTCCTGGGGTGCACTTATAATGTTAGTTTGCTTTTTACACAAACAAATGGTCATAATTTAGAAATAAAAGGCATTTTTCCTACCCTGATTTTAGCCCTCATATTTGAATGCTCTGTTTTCAGGAGCGTGTCTGCTGTGAGACACCCACTGCTGTTCTGTAATCTTTCTATTTGAAATAACCAGGTATTACTCTCTTTTAGCACGTTTTTACTATTTTTACTAGTTCTCAAAGTTAACCAATTGTGAAAAGTGCTGCAGTACATTTAGATGGTATTATATTTAGATCGTGGCATGCATGAAAGGTTGCAGTGATGAACATGTTGCTGAGCGCATGAAAGCAGTGATCTCGTCATTGCAGACTAACAAATGCTTTCGTCGTAACTAACAGTGCAAACGCGATATAACTAAGAGATTCACTGAATAAAACGGGAGTTTTTGCGTGTGTCCAGAACTCACCGATTATCATGCAGTTTGATTGACAGCTCAAGTGATTGCAAAGGGAGCGTTCTTTGATGGCTTTCTTTATATAATTTAAACACAGTTTAAGTAACAGATTATTTTCATCTTCCTAAGAGAAACAACGTGAAGTTGACCATTTATTCACTGGTTTGAGTTGCTGACACATGAACAATATCAGATCAGGCATTAGAATTAACATTAGAATTAACACAGTTACGTACTTATTGTGGCATAACTGTCGAGTCCATATCGTACAAAGCCTGCCCCGAAATGCGATTGATTTACCAAAGAATCCACCGTGAAATACTGAATAGTAATAAATAGTGTTATTTTTGTCCTGTTGTATCGCTCTTCTCTCCTCTTCATCTCACTAACACGGCAGTGGGCGGGGCTAATGTTGCAATTATGAAGTAGTAGGCGTTTATTTCTTCTTCAAAGGCGGACTTTCACCTATCTATAAAGCTTTTATTGGACTAACAAGGATATTTTCAGTACTGAAACTTACTGGATATTCTTATAGTTCGATGACCTCTTATATATCAAAAGCTCAAGGAAAAGTTAATTTCTCAATTCATGACCCCTTTAAATAAAATATGCATTTTTCATAAATATAAATTTAATAATAATAATAAAGATATCAAAACTTTTAAAGAGGTTTGGACGTTTATATATTATTGTGCTCTGATTTGCTATGTGTGTCGGATGGACTCACTCATGCAGCGGTTGAGATCTTTGCCCCGGAGGCCGAAGTGTCCAGAGGGGCAGGAGTGAAGGCAAGAGCCGTGGTGACTCATGCCGTCTCTGTTCAAGAACAGGAAGAGGCGCTCAGAGCAGCGCAGACAACCATTTTCCTTCGAACACTCCTGACAGCTCCTGCAGTCCTGTCGCCAGCTCTCTGAAGAACATTTCAAATGATCATTAGTAAACAGGCAACGTAGCATCGCAAGAGAACGTGTCTAGGACTGTGGATTGGGGTTTATGTGCAGTGATATATTCTCACTACATCTTCTGCGCTGACATTTGGGGCTTTCAGATGACATTCTAAAGGCCATAAGCACACATGTCATCTCTTTGGCGGCTTGAAAAGGGCCAGGTTTCTTTGGGTCACCTGGTTAAACTCAAGAAAGTATATTGCAGCATGAATTTTGGCAGTGCAGCACAGATTTTAATTTTGGTGTGTGAATTATCATGGTTAATGGTGATTAATGATGCAATTAGATTTAAGAATTTCTTCTAGTAGACAATAAAAGCAAAAAAATAAATAAAAAAGCCATATCTAACCAGAAAATCAACTCATTTGACGTGAGTAACACTCTAAATATTATGAAATATATATTTATTGTAAAAAAAAATGCAACTAATGAAAAGCTAGTATGTAATATGAAATATATTTTGATCAGAAAAAAGTTAGTGTTTGTTGAAAATATTTTGCTGTATATACATTTGTATATATAATAATATATTTATTATTTTCAGTAATTATTATATAATTTATTATTTATTTATATATTTTAAAATCTATATTAACAAAATATTTTTGTCTAACATTACCTTTTTATGATCAAAATGTATTTCATATTTTATACTAATATATATATATATATATATATACATATATATATATATATATATATATATACTAATAAATACTAATAATATATATAGTGCAGCTAAATACAAATTATATATATTTATATATAACTTTAAAATGACAAAATAAATTAAAAAATGTACTATTCAAGAAAATATATTTCTAATCTTAAAATGCCAAATGTATTGAACAAATTTAACATAACATATTTATAAAAAATAAAATATATAATAAAATATAAGTAACTAAACTCTATCAAAAAAAAATTATGTAAACATGTTTTAAAATCTATTTTAGCGATATATTTTTGGCCACTTTTTAGTTTGTTCAATCATTAAAACTATCCATGGCTAAAACCATCAGGGATGAGCAACAATAATGTCAAGCCCAGTGAACAAAGTTACGGGTTCGATCCCTTTAAAGAAAGCGACATAAGCCTTCACCATTGTACCCTTGAGCAAGGCACTGAAGCCCGGACTAAGAGTTTATCACTGTAGTAAGTCAACTGTATAAAATCATCTGCCGAATAACTGTTTACTATCTCTCAGTCGTGCTTTTTCTTTTCTGAAAATGTGTTCTCAATGTACAGAGTGCATGAATGTTTACATCCAAATAATGCCAAAGCCAGAGACTGGAGATTGAACGCTCTTGTCTGCATGTGTTGTGTCACACTGAGCCACTGGAGAGGGTTCGCAGGAAAGGGGCAGATGGTTCCCATCTTCATGTCCTTCATTAGGGAAATAAAAAGAGACACCACTGTCTAAAAAGACGTTGGTGAGCCAAGCCGAGATGCATCTGCTGCATTTTGTACATGGATGTCAATCAAATGAAATTGAGAAAATATGGAGGGGATACAAATAAGAAATGAAGGCCAGATACTTCTACAATGCTTGTGGAGGAGTCTCTTTAATAGTTGAGCCTGAAAAGTCTATGAGCTTCTGCTCTGTAGGATATCTCTGTTGAAATTAGGCCTAGTTTGTGTAAGTAAATCATTTGTTAGTTATATATATATATATATATATATATATATATATATATATGTATATATATATATATATATATATATATATATATATATATATATATATATATATAAACAGAGTCATTTTATCAAGAGATTTAAACTATTTTAAAGTATATTACATTTCTTTGTTTTATGTCCTTTTACAACACACACACACACACACACACATATATATATATATCTCTAATTTGATTTCATAGTTAATTTGAGCATAATATGGGAGGTTTTAGCCATATTTTTGAGTGAAAAAAATCAGGTAATTCTCAAAAAACATAAAGCAATGCGTACTAATGTAACACTAATATAGAGGCTCATAAATTCATAAATTCATAAATCAGCTGATATTACTGCCGTACATAATCGTTTATTACCAAATGGTCTATATTACAGTTATGTTCCACAGAAAATATGCACATACATATGAAGCCACAGCATGGATAATAATTAAATGACTTACAAATCTTAATCAATACTAGATAAAAAAAACAATAATCAGAATCAAATATATCATTCAGATAGAAGTGTTCTTTTTGTTTAGAGAAGTTTCAAAATTTCATCACTGGGAAATTCATTTAATTCTAACACTTAGAGAAGAAGTGTATTATTTCATCAGTCACAGCAACAAGTCACAATATCAATTCTATAGCAAAAATACTGAACTATATGATATATAATAACAAACATATCTGCAACATCTGCTAAAATGTAACTCTACAATCATATACAGTTGAACCATTGGACACCTATAAATGAACCTTTGGAAACAAAGTTTTCATGCAGGATAAACTGAAGCCTCAGTAGTTGTGAAACAAAATGCACTTAAAACATACACTAAAAATAAAAAAATAAAATAAAAAAAGCTAAATTGCAACAAACATGACCAGTAAAAAAACATTTATCTAAATACACTGCAAATCGTCCTGAGAAAATCGTCTTTAAGTTTTTTTTTAAGCGATGTTGCAGATTTATGTATAATATCATGCTGCATCAAAAGTATTTTCACATGGTGAGGCTCAATATTGCCTCGATATCTACCAGAGACCTTTATCTAAGCATGAATTAAATGACCTCGCTGTGATTTTCAATCAAAATAAACAACAAATATCTTTACACAATTTAGGTTGCACTCTTAAAATTGAATAAAGCATATTTTGAGTTGTCATATACTGATTAAAAATCACACAGTAGCACAGTATTGTTTAAATAAAGTTGGAAAATCAACATTTTTACACATGGATCACACTGAATCACAGGGACCCGAGTCATATCATAGAAACTAGGGTGTCTTTTGAGGTAGTGAACAACCCCCCTAAACTCCTTAGCAGTCATTTACAGCCATTTTATTCTGTATACGTACGTCTCATTAATTGACTGCACTTGTCACTTGTGGATGGCATCTGACAGAACATGGTTTCATGGTTCTGAAACTCCCTGCTCATCTACCCCTCACACAGCTCATCTACCTCACAGATCTGTCTCTTCCTCTTGCTGGATATGCGACATGAGTTACTAGATGACAACAAATTGCAGTAGAAAAATCTATAATTAGCAGCACTGAACTGATGCTTTAAGACCCTCATCAACATCGACTCATAAACACAGAGCTATCAACTCCATGTCAGACCTGTGTCTCCCAATTGGACACATCCCATATAAATAAAGGATTTAAAACCACTCACAAAGCGTTGTTTTTAATTTCATCTCAGTGAAGCGAATCCATAATACTAATTCAGTAGGTTATTCGGTTACTTCATTCGACAGGATGCCAAAACACAACAACAAGAATAGGAATAAGTCTCAGAAAAGCCCAAGGGAATTAACATTTTAAAAATCAAAATGAACATGAGCCTAACTATAAAAAACGTTTAATTGTCAAGCAACGAAGCAATTCCTCACATTAATAAACTCACACTCCAGCGTAATCACATAAATCAGGTATTAAACCGGGCTCGACCAATCACATTTGAGACACGGAACTATACGCTCTTAAAAATAAAGGTTCTTTATTGGCATTGATGGTTCCATGAAGTAACAACCATGGAATCTTTCCATTCTACAAAACGTTCTTTCGATTATTAAAATGATCTTCACGCTAAGAAAAAAAGGTTCTTTTTAGAATTGATCGATGAAAGGTTCTTTATGGAACCCTAACTTGTTCTTTTATGGAAGCTTTAATCTTAAGAGTGTATTTTTTCATAAAAATAAACATCTGTGTAAATAAGTATACAATATTTGGGTATTGGTGCATATATTGACATTACAGTTACAAAAAAGTACCACGGTACATGAATATTACCATCAACGTACTATTATTTCCAAAATATACTCTCGTGCGTGTCCAAAAACCATACGGAGAAACTTTTGGTACTTTGATTATTTTGCATTTCTTTTATAAGCAGATACTGTACGAAATAGAAAAGATTAATTAATAAAAGTTGTCTTACCACTTTGTTTTCTCACAGCTACGGTCAATATAAGTGTCTGACAAAGCAGCGAGAGGAGAGCCAAAAGTTGCCAATGCATCTCTACAAGGAACAGGTTCCGTAACATCTGCCTGAAAGACTGCCTCTGAAAGAGAGCCGGCCTCCCTCCCTGCCTCAGGAAAACTCATCGCTAACAGCATGATGCTCACCCTGCCCACATCACCTGATCTCCACAAACATCTGTCCAATTTACTTTTCAGCTGTTGAGTAATTGTGCTCGTTTCAGGATGTTGTTGCGCATGTATTCCACCTTAAATGTCGCATAGCTGAGGCAAAACCCAACTTTTGACCTTTCCCTAAAACCATAATCCTTAGCCTAACTATTTCATCCCTCTATATTTAGATGGTTTAGAAGATCTAGGTTTATTTTTCCAAACACTGTGGAATACAGATTGCAGTTTGCTGTGGTTGTGGTGCCTTGAATCATGCAGATGTCCTTCCTGTTCTCCAGAACTCTGAGGCTGGGTTTGTTTATTTTATCGTATAAAGATGAGGGTATCATTAAAGATCTGCGGGGAAAAAAGGGTGAGCATATGGATATATTGTGACTGCCGTCTACAGTTTTTAGATCTGTCTTAATAAACAGCAAATGTTCCACAAAAAACACATGAAGGAATTAGACTGAAAATGACCAGCTATAAATACACATGCCAGTGAAAACAGCTTTTGTGGGTAATTGGGCGACTATTGCTTCCAAATTGGTAAGAGGGCTGTTTACAACACACTTTAAAATTCCTTTTGTATGTAGTTAGATCTTTCTTAATGTTTTTCCTCACTGTTTCCATTTCTAGTGCACTTATTTAAAGCTTCTTGCCTTTTTAAATCAAAATAAAACTCTAACTAACTTCATTCAATATAGATAATCAGTATTTTCTAGGGTAATTTGAAGAATAATGTGCTTAAAAAATGAATGAATGAATGGTATTCATGAAAAAAGTATTAAAAAGAAATACAAAAAAGGGAATACCATAGTACTTTGAAATATACCATGGAACTAAAATTTATGTACTGTTGTATTTTATATGGTAATCCAAGGTACTTTCAATATAACGATGGGACTATCATGGCATTTATCCAGAAAACACGGTATTTGTTTTTACAAGTGATGATATTGGTTGCACTTTATGTGTACTTACATGTACTTACCTAAGAAAATACTGCATTATAAGGTAACTACAGGCGTTAAGGTTAGGTTTAGGGGTAGATTCAAGGTTAGTACCTAGTTATTACCCAGTTATTGCAATTACTGTAATCAGTACATGTTTATGTACATGGGAACAGGACTGTAAAATAAAGTGCTACCACAACATCACATGATAGCACAATACCATGGTATTTTGGACATGTTACCATGGTACTACCATGTGAAGGGGATACTATAGTACATTGAAATACACCATGGTCCTAAAATGAATGTGCTATGGTATTTTGTATGGTGTATTACCATAGTACATGACCAAAAAACATAGTAGTACCATGGTTTGCTACGGTACTTCTGTTACATTAATATGGTAATCATGCAGTACCATGGTATAAGTCAACATAACGTTCATCAAATATAATAATCCTTACAAACAGCACTGTAAACCCTATCGTTCAAAATACTTAAAGCGTTAGTTCACCCATAATTGAAAATGCTGTCATTAATTCCTCTCCCTCATGTCGTTCTACACTTGTAAGACATTCGTTCTTCTTTAGAACACAAATTAAGATATTTTTGATGAGATCCAATGGTTCAGTGAGTCCTCCATTGACCAAAAAAAAATCATTTTTGGGGGGTTAACTAACCCTTTAATTGGTTTGAGTAGGACAAACTTAAATTAAACAAATTAGTTCAGTTAAATTAACTAAATTAACATGAGTGTAACCTGTGTAACTTGAATATTTAGAACATTGTTTTTCTTTTGAGCTCTCAGCACTGACATATTTCAAGTAAGCTGAACTGTTTCATTGTTTTGAGTTGTAAGAAGTCATTTCTTTTAAGTTACACTAACTCGAGTTTAACTGAAACTGGGCTGGGATTTCTATTTCCCAGCATGCTTTGCCCATGGCACTCATAAAGGACAGTAAATGCTAAAATTAAGTGTTATATAATGTTGTGTGTGTATGTGTGTGTGTGTGCAAGATTAATGTTAAGTGGGAGATTTGATTAATATTTTGCTATGCTTATTTAGAAACGTTTTTGTAATGTGAGTTTTTGGAGCGTTACCATCTCGGTGACAAGGTTTGAAAGCACGTCACTATGTTAGCAAATATTTCCGACAAGATATCCTGATCATTTTAAGTTACATGCATAAATTAGTGTACTCAAATATTTCAAGTTAAGAACAATAAACATGTATTGATAAATAAACAAAATAAAAATCTTACTCAAACTTTTTTGGAGTTCTGATAACTTATTTGGCTTTACAGTGAAGTAAATAACTCATTTGATTTGTAAGAACTCAAAATAAAAAAGTTAATGAACTAAATATTTCATGTTAATTGCTATCAAAATGTACGAGTACTCAGTACTTCAAGTTAGGAGCAATTAACATGCATGTGTACTACAAACTCAAAACTTGATAGTTCTGCTTACTTAAAATTGGGAACATCATAACTCAAAATTTTTTATATAACTGATTACCTCAAATTTTTTTTCAGTCGGGTTTCAGTCTAACTGTATTAGATGGAGCATGGAATATTTCAAACTCTCACGGTACATGGTACACATTACTGTGCAATGGTATTGAAGCCTACAGCTTCTCTGGGTGACTTACAGTAACTGAAGTTATGCACCATATGACAGGAACTGAAATCTACTGACACCGCATCTACACTGGATGCGCGGCAACAGTTTGTGGCCGCTACAAAGCGACCATTGCGAATCCATTTGTTCTTCATGTCAGAAGTAGTACATTAGAAATAGAACAGAGCATCCAGTGTAGACAGCATCTCTGATTATAATGAGTTCTATTTGCTGTTGTCGCGTCGCACCACTCTCATCTGGATTAAACATGCTGTCATGCACACACGCAGGCTGTTGTCACAAATCCAGCGCTGAGGTGTGCAGCCCCAGTAAGGTTGTGAACTCTTGAATTGGTTCTGTGTTTGATAACCGGCCTGAAAGTGCATGGAGGGGGGATAGGCGCCGTTGCGCTCATGACATCCAACTAAATACGCACCAGATGCAGCGGGTAAGATACTGGCCGTTCTGAGTCACGCCATGAGGCAGTGACACTACACATCTCTGTTGCGCTCTCTTCCAATCAGTGTACCTCCAATGATTTCAAAGCTCGCCGTCAGCCCTGGGTCTGCTGTGATGTCGGGGAGCCCACTTCCCTGCTGGTTCTCGTTTGTTGGATTGTCTCTCTCTGGTTTCCTTTGAGGCTGCTATGGATGTCCTGAGAGGGGCAGATCCATTCCAAGGGCTTCGAGTACTTGGCTCATCAGAAGATAAAGATACATGAGAGAAATCATATCTACTGTAGTTTTTCAAACCTATAGCAGACATTTTTACATTTTATTCAATCACTTTTCCCTTTAACATTTCCTTTGACAGAGATCATATTTTATACAGGAATGCTGTAATGCTTTATTTTTGCAGGAAAGTTCATCCAGAAATGAAAATTGTGTCATTGTTTACTCACCCTCATGTTGTTCCAATTCCAGCAGGATGAAACAAAATAAGATGTTTTGGAGAAATACGCAGCTCTTCTCTATAAAATGAAAGCGTATTGTGACCATGGCCTGTCACGCTAATAAATTGACAAAAAAAAGCATAAAAAGGAACAATAGTGTCATTTTATATGCATAAGCATCTCTACATTTTAATTTAAATAATAGTAATAATAATAAAATATTCAAGATATATAAAAAAAGATATTTTGTTTCTCAGGATGTTTCACTTTAAACAGTGAGAAAACGGTTCTCTAAAGACACATTTTCTAAAAAAAAAAAACAACAACAAAAAAAAAAAAACGGTTAAATATTGATATTTAGATTAATGGATATTTTACTAGAAACTGAAATAGAAGACCAAACATGACTTTACAGTGTTGCTATATATGCAAAATCCATTTATTTTTTTTTAAATTTCAAAAAATAACTATTTTTTTCCTCACAGGAAGATTGATTAGCCTCTGTCAAAAAAGTAAGGTACTGCCACTGACTTTTCCCTTCAGCCTGAACTCATTCATCAGATGACCTCAAAACACACACATAATGATGACTGACACTCTATTTAAACTCTGCAGTGTAGAACGTATGGAATGCATGAAACACATTCCTTCAAAACTCCACAGATGGAATGTGGGAGCGAGTTTTGAAGACATCATATTCCTGTCAAATATCTGAAGCCGAATATAATGTAGAATGATGTTTTCTATTATTTTTTATTATTAATGTCTGTTTGATTATTAATTGCATTCATAAAATCATTCAGGGGCCAATTTACACTCCTGTCAGACATTTGCCAAGTTTAATAGACAGTTTAACGACATCAGTGGATTGACAGGTTGAAGAGATGTATGTAATGGTCTAGCAGTATCTGTCTGTAAAAAAGAAAGACACAAAGAGGAGATTCGCTCTGAGGTGCAAAGAAAATAAGTTCAAGTGCTTACAGACGTTAGCTCACATATATAAAGTAGCAGGGAATCCCAAACAAGGACCATATGCCTGTGTGTGTAATCTACTCAACAGGACAGGAGCAGCCGAAGCACGCTAACAGTCATATAGCACGCTAATCATCTATCTATCTATCTATCTATCTATCTATCTATCTATCTATCTATCTGTGTTTGTCTATCTGTGTTTGTCTATCTATCTATCTATCTATCTATCTATCTATCTATCTATCTATCTATCTATCTATCTATCTATCTATCTATCTGTGTTTGTCTATCTATCTATCTATCTATCTATCTATCTATCTATCTATCTATCGATCTATCTATCTATCTATCTATCTATCTATCTATCTATCTGTGTTTGTCTATCTATCGATCTATCTATCTATCTATCTATCTATCTATCTATCTATCTATCTATCTATCTATCTATCTATCTATCTGTGTTTGTCTATCTGTGTTTATCTATCTATCTATCTATCTATCTATCTATCTATCTATCTGTGTTTGTCTATCTATCTATCTATCTATCTATCTATCTATCTATCTATCTATCTATCTATCTATCTATCTATCTATCAATCTGTGTTTGTCTATCTATCTATCTATCTATCTATCTATCTATCTATCTATCTATCTATCTATCTATCTATCTATCTGTGTTTGTCTATCTATCTATCTATCTATCTATCTATCTATCTATCTATCTATCTATCTATCTATCTATCTATCTATCTATCTATCTATCTGTGTCTATCTATCTATCTATCTATCTATCTATCTGTCAACTATCTATCTATCTATCTATCTATCTATCTATCTATCTATCTATCTATCTATCTATCTATCTATCTATCTATCTATCTATCTATCTATCTATCTCTCTCTCTGTCTGTCTATCTTTTGTATTTTATAGCTCTGTTGCGTGTGTATTTGCATGTGTGGTTTTAAGGCAATGCTTTCAGGATTTCATGCATTCTTTGGTATTGGTTTTACTACAATGCTACAAGCAACCACATTATTATAATTTTGCCATGCAGTAAAACCTTTACAAACTTGGCATAATATATGGTTACAGAAACGTTTTTGTATCTAAACTTCTGCAGATGTAATGGCACAATGCTAGAAAAACAAAATAAAATAAAATGAAAACAAATTAAATATGGAAGTTCTAACTGTCAGATGACTCTTCATAAAACAGCTTATTTGGATGTTTTATCCTGATGGCTCTGTTGTGATAAGTAGCTTCATGGAGCTGGTCCGGCTTTGATGTGCAACTGAATAGCTCGTATTTCATGATAACGATGCGTCATGTCTGGACCTCATTAGGTAACCGGAGGAAAACCTTCACACATGGTCGACTTATTCTCAGACAAACCCGAACCTGCGCGGACAAACCTACCGAAACTATGAGCTTTGAGACCTTATGTTCTGTACGTGAACTGAAGTCAACATATGCCTTCAAGACAGCTGGCTCTAGAACTTCATACCTATCAGGCTTACAGTAAATCCTCAAGACTTTTAGAACTGAACTGATCTAATCTTTCCAAGCTGAATACCTTCAGTCTTTAACATGGTAATGAAAACACCTGTTTTGTGTTTTCCTGCATGTCTATGGAAAGAAAAAAACTGACAAATGCTAGATTGTTGTGGGTAGTTGCCAGGACGTTGCTAATGGTTGCTAAGGCATTTCTAGGTGGTTGCGAAGTGATTTACATATTCTTGCCTCTAAATATATCTCCTGCAGATTTTCACATTCACTTTTCATTAAAGCAGATACTTTTGAGTACACATAGATCAGCAGTGTTGACATAGAGCAATGGAGACGGGGAGTATACAACTACTGTACTGATTAGTTAGTAAACATTTCTATGAGGAGGAGTCATGATTCATCACCCTTTGAACCTTGAGTGCCATCATTCAGGGAGGCTCTGGACCGCTGTTGCCATCAAACAGACATCTGGAGGCCATAATGGCAAAAGGACACTTTTCAAAGCTCCCTTGAGTCAGAAGTGTAAAATGCTATATAATTTTTTAATGTGTTAAGAACACTACCATTCAAAAGTATGGGGACGTGCAATTTTTTTCTGTCACCACGGCTACATTTGTTTGGTCAAAAGTACAGTAAAAACAAAAATACTGTGAAATATTATTGCAATTTAAAAATATCCGTTTTATATTTCAAAATGCAATGTATTCCTGTGATCATTACTCCAGTCTTCAGTGTCACATGACCCTTCAGAAATCATTTTAATATGATGATTTGCTGCTCAAGAAACATTTCTTATTATTATCTTATTATATTGCTTTGCTACTTACAGTAATATTTTTATGGAAACTGTGATACATTTTTCAGGATTCTATGATGAAAAAAGTTCACAGCAATTATTTGATATAAAAATACAAGATAAACGTCTTTACTGTCACTTTTCATCAATTTAATGCATCCCTGCTAAATAAAAATGTGAATTTATTTTAACAACAACAACAAAACTAATAAAATCTTACTGACCCCAAACATTTCAACAACAGTTCATGCATTTTTTACTACGTCATATTACTCGAAAGACTACATGAAATACTGAAAAATGTATATAATACAACATTTTCATATGCACAAATCAACAGTGTGTAAATCATATTTACAGTGTGATTTATAGTTAGTATACAGCATTTTGTTTAATACAGTGTTTACTAGTCAGAAATTCTGTCAAAGCAGTGAATCTCTAAGTGTATAAGGGCTCTTTAAATAAAAGTTAAAAGGTCTCTTTTAAGTGCTGTAATTGAATGTAAGCAGCACAGAAGCATTGATTAGATGGCAGGGCTGCTCTCTGAAGTCAGCTACTGTGCAATGTGTTTTCAATGCACTGTAAGTCAAACCAGATGCTGCTGTTATCATTATTCTTAGCTTGAGAATGTCAAGTAAATCCATGAACATGAACAATCAACATCAATCTTTTCATTATTTCATGATTTCTGAAGCACAACAAATATTAAAATGATCGCTTGAAGGGATCTGATGCACTGCACTGTGACCAAGTATAGTTAGTAGTTTTTCTTTTTACTCTCTCATCCTATTCATAGATGAATATTGCAGCGTGCAAACATCATATGCATTATAAATATAAATAAATAACAAATAAAAATGATGGTAACACTTTGTTTTAAGGTGTATGTTACAGGTTACGGCATGTACTTACTAGAGTAATAACAGTAAATCATGCATAACTACAAGTAACATAGGAAACATAGGAATTAATCAGTTTTCACTGCAGAATTTGTTAAGCAAAGATACAACTGTAAGAGTGTTCAATTTTCTATTTAAATATCTCAAAGATACAGTTAATGAACAGGATTTAAGATTTACATGTTTTTTGTTCCCCTCCCTCCCTCCCTCCCTCCCTCCCTCCCTCCTATTTTTTTTTTTGTATTTAGTATTTAATTTCTATGGAAGCCCGTTTCCGCCACTGAAAAAAAAAAAAAAAAAAAAGATTACTGCGACTTTTTATCTCACACTTGTGACTTTTTTCAGAGAATTGTGAGATATAAACTCGCAATTGTGAGTTACAAAGTCGGAATTGCGACATATAAAGTCAAAATTGCGTGATAAACTCGCAATTGAGAGAAAAAAAGTCAGAATTCTGAGAAATAAAGTCGCAATTGCGAGTTATAAAGTTAGATTTCTGACTTTTTTTATATCTCGCAATTCCCACTTTATATCTTGCAATTGTGAATTTATATCACGCAATTCTGACTTCATAACTCGCAATTGTGAGTTTATATCACACAATTCTGACTTTATAACTCACAATTGTGAGTTTATATCTCACAATTCTGACTTTATATCTCGCAATTATGAGTTTATATCACACAATTCTGACTTTATAACTCGCAATTGTGAGTTTATATCTCACAATTCTGACTTTATAACTCACAATTGTGAATTTATATCACGCAATTCTGACTTCATAACTCGCAATTGTGAGTTTATATCGCGCAATTGTGACTTTATAACTCGCAATTGTGAGTTTATATCGCGCAATTGTGACTTTATAACTCGCAATTGTGAGTTTATATCTCACAATTCTGACTTTATAACTCGCAATTGTGAGTTTATATCTCACAATTCTGACTTTATAACTCGCAATTGTGAGTTTATATTGCGCAATTGTGACTTTATAACTCGCAATTGTGAGTTTATATCGCGCAATTGTGACTTTATAACTCGCAATTGTGAGTTTATATCGCGCAATTGTGACTTTATAACTCGCAATTGTGAGTTTATATCTCACAATTCTGACTTTATAACTCGCAATTGTGAGTTTATATCTCACAATTCTGACTTTATAACTCACAATTGTGAGTTTATATCACACAATTCTGACTTTATAACTCGCAATTGTGAGTTTATATTGCGCAATTGTGACTTTATAACTCGCAATTGCGAGTTTATATCTCACAATTTTGTGAAAAAAGTCAGAATTCTGAGAAATAAAGTCGCAATTGCGAGTTATAAAGTTAGATTTCTGACTTTTTTTATATCTCGCAATTCCCACTTTATATCTTGCAATTGTGAGTTTATATCATGCAATTCTGACTTTATAACTCATAATTGTGAGTTTATTTCACGCAATTGTGACTTTATAACTCGCAACAGCGAGTTTATATCTCACAATTTTGTGGAAAAAAGTCAGAATTGTGAGATAAAAAGTCGCAATAATCTTTTTTTCAGTGGCGGAAACGGGCTTCCATAACTTTCCCCTCAATTTCTCCACACTCCATCCCAGTACGTGGCGGAATATGCACCAAAAGTTGGCCATAAAACGTCAAAGAAGAAGAACCTTCAGCGGAATGAACGTTCGGTCACTTGTTTCCAGTCGGGATTATTTCTCGTCGTACCGCTTGTGCATGACCAACAAAATTTGAAAAAGTAATCATTAAATCTTACATTTACATTCAGAGCGCATGCGACCTTAAAATTGAACTCGGAATATTACCGTCACATCTGCAGCGTCCAAACGCCATGCATTCAAAGTGAAGTCGCTCTTTATTTTTACACAGACCGCTGTTTGTTTTGGTTTCATTTCTGCGGAATATCAGTCCGTTTAAAGATGGCTGGACTGGAGCTGCTATTCAACTGCGTATCAAACTCTATAACCTGTTCTCAAGATGCTCTGATCTGTTTTGTACACTGGGAAATAGTGAAAGGGGGCTATAAATGTCTCGGCATTGGAGATGAGGTAAGTGAATGATGACAGATGATAATATGTTATAAAAAACTTGCAATCATGTGTTCTCACTGAAATGTCATACAATAAAGACACTTATTTCGCACTTTTAAACATGTCTGATTGTCATTGCATAGATGAAATATAAAGAAAATGCTTTAATATTATGTTTTGGTGGCACATGGTATCTCAGACATTTGCATAATTATAAATGATCGATTTTCCACACAGCCTAAAGATGAAGAGAAGAAGTCTGAACTGCTTCCACCCGGCTGGAATGAAAGCAAAGAGCTGTATGCCCTCAGATACAGATCCAATGATGACCGGTCAAACCTACTGCTCAAAGCCTTCACAGTGGATTCAACCCTCATCTTCAATTTAATGGTGAATTACATGCAGTACTTGTCATCACAGATGACCGAATAGTGTCAGACTGGATGCTTTAACACTTTGTTGTATATTTTGCAGGACTCCACGACAGAAAAAGTCACCGATCTCACGATTAACGTCAGTGATTATGTCGAAGAGGCCAACCTGCAGACGTTTGAAAGGTTTGTCCGTTTATTTGGCGCAATTTTTTAAGGTGCAATTTCATAGTTACTCATTACTCATATATTGTGAGCATT
Source organism: Zacco platypus (assembly GCA_038088235.1). Taxonomy (NCBI): domain Eukaryota; kingdom Metazoa; phylum Chordata; class Actinopteri; order Cypriniformes; family Xenocyprididae; genus Zacco; species Zacco platypus. The sequence goes on along the minus strand of CM076074.1, from coordinate 29,888,560 downwards.
TTTTATAGTTTCTATTTGCCTAATTTGATGAAAAGTACATTAAAACATTTATAATGTTACAAATTAAAAACGATAAATGAGCTGCTGAGAATCCTCAATGGTGGAAATAACTTGTATATTAAACTTTTTATAAGAAGTATTTACTTTTTCAAAGTTTTCTAAACATATTCAAGCTTTTTCTGGGAAAAAAGCTCAATGTCAACATATTTGGGATAGTGGCAATATTATATATCTTCTTTAGCCAACATAACAATAACATCTGGGTAAATCAGAAAAGCTTTATACGTTTTCTAACTGACTCATTTTGCTCGATGTCTTGCTTTCAGCGTGTATAAGAACACAGATGAGTTGACGGCGAAGCTAAAGTCCTCACTGCTGCCTACTAAAAAAGAGGAGCGTCAAGGAAAGACGGAGAGGAAGACCGAACGTGAAAGAGACTCAAACTTAAGGGACCCTCACCGTGATCCTCTCCTGATCCCAACCAGAGGCCCTTCAAACAGACAGCCTCCTATCTGGTGAACGTTCATTCATTCTCAGTCTTGTTTTCATGCAAATTATACATTGGTTTTCAAGGGGATCAACTTTTTAGAGGAATTTCTAGAGGTCATTTTCAGATGCAGTCTGTGGAGATTTGCACTGGAGCAGCCAGCTGTTGCTATGGTTACCGCCTCAGGTGATCCCTAACGTCTGTTTAGTGGCAATCGGCACATGATGAAAATATGCACACTGAATAATTTCACTTTTCTTTAAAAACGCAGGATCTTATTTAGAGTTTTTATTATAACTATAACATTTGAAAACATTTTCGTTCCTTCAAATAAAATAAATGTTAACTGAAATAAATTTTTATATAATATATATATATATATATATATATATATATATATATATATATATATATATATATATACATATACGTTTTTTCAGCTATTTCACATTTAAATTTAGTTTAACTTGGTGTACTAAATAAATCTGAACTAAAACTGAAATAAAAATGAAAACTATAGACATATAAAAAAAAAACACAACAAAAATACTAAAAAAAAAATTAAAACTGAACTGAAAGTGAAAAATTAAATTAAACGAAAATGGAAAATATAAACATAAAATCTGAACAAAATTCAAATATTAATAAAAACTATAATAGTATCTCAATGATAATAAAAACAACACTGGTCCTTATGTCTAAGATTAAAAAAAAAAAATATATATATATATATATATATATATATATATATATATATATGATGAAATAGTTTTCTAATTTCATAAGATTGTTTACTAAGATTTTTTCATGAAAGAAAAAGAATGCAATATTATTTATTTATTTATTTATTTATTTAATGTATTAAATGTCATTCTTAAAACTAATGATGCATCATTTCAAGTTCAACCATATTCTTAAAGTCACCGTGAAAGCAAAGTAGACAATTCTTATTTTTTTATTGAATATAGCATAAAAATATTTTTATATAAAAATTTATATTTAATATAAACAATATACCTTGCACATCATTATTTAAAAAAAAAAAAAAGTACCCTCATAATCTTTAATAAAAATAACTTCCCCTCCCTCTTGGATGATGATGTTTACTGGCGTGAGGGCGGGGCAACCTGTCACTCACATGAGATCCACCAATAGCAAACCACATCCGTCCAATCAATTATTGATGGACAAAATCAAGTCCCGCCTACATTTGTTCTTGTTCAAGAAACCATTTTGCATACGTCACAATAAAGAAGAAAAAACTAGTTGTAACTTCCACTTTACCTTCAACAGAAACTATATATTAACTCTAATAGATTCAAATCTATTATGCCAGCATGTTTGTCAACTTAAAGTTCATCTGTAAAGGAATGTGTTAGTGTGTGAAGGATGTTATAGGATGGGCTTGGGCTTTGAGAGCGAGGTGTGTGTGTGTGTGTGTGTAGGTGTCGGCTCATGTCCTCTGTCTTGTTTAATATTTCCCAGCGTGAGTCCTGCGAGAGCTCTCACTGCTGTGCTGTGTCTATTTTTGAAGCACTGAGGGCAGTGGGTTTTGTCACTTCCATCAAACACAGCCGGTTCGGGAGACTTAGTAAAGTCTGTTTGGTTGAAACCCACTCAAACATTTATATATTTTTGTAAGATACTTAGAAGGAGCTGTGGGAGATGCAGCCTGCATTGTGACCTTGATTTCCTGTTTTTCCTGCATCTCTATCAGTAAAAAGTGGCAAAAATAAGAAAGAATAGTTTGAATGGAGAAAGAGAGGAGGAAAGGATTGCGGCTGCGCAGTCGTGTCATTAAGGTCATGGCAGAAACCCAGAGATGGATTTCGGTGTTTGTCTTCCACTTCCCCTTCCTGGGTTCACGGTGACCCCTATCAGATTCTTTATGATGTCAGCGATTTATCGACTTTTGTTGCTGTGGGCGTGATGTAATTCAGTCAAACATGCTGTGCTGCCACTCGGGTTAAAGCCAAAGAGCCTGTAGCCTTTCAAAACACTGAGCTGAGTCACATTCTGCATATGGAGATTGACAGACTAATCTGCATACTGAAAACTGATCAATCAAACAACAGTTTGGCTGTTTGAAATGTTTTGTCATATTATGGCTTGGAATTAAACATACTTGATGTTTTGTTATTAAATTCAGTGACATTCAGACATTCTTAAAATACCAATGTAGGAACAGTGGCTATATATATATATATATATATTTTTTTTTTTTATTATTATTATTTTTTTTATAATAATTTATTAATAATAATAATAATATTATTAATAATTGTAATTTAATATTAAATTATTATTTATTACATTTATTAAATTTAAATTAGTTAAATAATTATTTACATTTATTAAATTGAATAAATTTAAATTATTAAATATAATATTAATAATTTATTATTAATATTATTATTATATGAATAAATAATAATATATTATACACACACACACTCTCACTATCTTTCAAGTGTGAAGTCTGTATGACTTTTTTTTGAAGAAGAAGAAAATTAATGCTTTTACTCAACAAAAATGCATTAAATTGATCAAAAGTGCCAGAAAAAACATTTTTAATGTTGCAGCAAAAATGTTCTGGTTCAGATAAATTACTTTAATATAACAAACTTTTGAACAGTAATATATAATAGTATTGTTAGTATTATCAAAGGCTATAGAATAACACAAGACGCGTCAATCGTATTGTTTTGTATGAGAGAAAGTGCAATGTGCAATATGACGGAATAAGTCCCGCCTTCTAAATAAGAGCCAATCACAGATTGGTCAAGTCACGCATCACTGCAGTTGAAGCTTCCGTTAGAAGCTCCAGTTCCTATAGAAACAGTCAGACGCGCATCTCCGAAATGAGACACGAGAGACGTGGACTGAGGACTTGATCCAGCTTGAAAAGTACCTTTTTTTTTTTTTTTTGTCATGATTCGAGATTAGAGTGTTTAGAAACACAATTTATGAGACAGTTGTTGTCAGATTTCATTTCAAACATGAAATTTAATCAAAAGCTTGGCGAACAGCTTTGGAGAATTTGATGTTTCCCCATTCAAAGAGATAGGAGCTGTACTTGCATGAGGCGTTTCAAAGATGGCAGCCGAGTGAAATGACTTGTCTTAAAGGGACTTTGGTATTATGCAGCAATATATATATATATATATATTACATCGATTATATGTATATTTAACACAGTATAACATAACGCTTCTGAAATTTCTTTCTTTGTGTGTTGTTTTTTAGGCCTGACCCGATGGCTCCATTTGCCGCAGGTGGTGCCGATCTGGACCCTTTTGGGTGAGAAATCCCATCACTTATTTGCCAAAACAGTCATCTGTAAATGCATCGTGCATGTTGACCTGTAGATTACAGATACAGCCTCTTTTAGGGGTTTTTCACACTAGAGTTTGTCTGGTTTTACACACTTTTGATTTGATCGAACCTCAGTGTATCTTCCGTCATCACAAACATGAGCAGGGCATGATAGAAGACAGAACTCAGGTCAATATACTGTCTGTTATACGCAGGAGTGAATGCCTTAATTAAACTATTTAATAATCAATTAAAAACGAATTTATACTGTATGGCATTATGCTATGCCCACATTGGACCAATTGTTTGGAAAAAGGATGGATGGATGATTCGCCATCTTCTGGTCTGACACGGGACTCTTCATTCGACACAGGATTCTCCCAGTGCATTATGGGTATTCTCTAGCTGTTGAGTGTACATGAGTTGTAAACTTGTTATTGCGGTGCATTATGGGATTGAATGAGTGCACTCGATAACATCCATTAAGGTTTTGGACACCACTACAAAAGGCTGTCCCCTCAAATAATGCACTATTTAAGGGTATAGGGGGCGATTTCAGACACAGCCCAAGTTGTTTCACATTCACAGTTTCAGTGCAACCGAACAGTATCCACCTCCTACAGGAAGTCTCTGGTTCGGTACCCGGTCCACATGACAGCTTTTACATTACCAATTTTTCAAGCAAACTAAACTGCTAGTGTGAAAGCACCCTGAGATTTTTTTTTTGGACCACCCTTATGTAGATTTAACAGTTGGAGAATGCAGTAAGAATAAAATATATCAAAGGAACGAGTGGACCTTCAAGGAACGACCTTGCTCGCTGAATTATTAATAGATCTTGTCTCTTGGTTCTTTCTCCAGGGGAAGGGCAGGAGGAATGATCGTCGATCCATTACGTGCCGGGTTTCCTCGCTCAGGATTTGACCCCTCCTCTGGCGTTCCTGGAGGCCTCCCTCCAGGCGCTGTGCCCCCTGGTGCCCGCTTTGACCCCTTCGGTCCTGTTGGGCGACACAGACCCGGGTAAGAGCCTTAAAGGATCTTTATTGCTACCAATGATCTGAGTTCAGTGGTAAAACTGCACTTACCTCATTTTACATCATATCCTCGCCTCTAATGTCTTCTGTTTGCCTTTATCTTTCAGGCCAGACCCTGATCACATGCCCCCACCAGGCTATGATGACATGTTCATGTAGAATAAGAATGACGCACTTATGCAACATCCCATAATTCTCACTGCTCTGCAGTCATATGCACTTTGTGTTTTGAATAAACTGTTGTTAAACAGAATTCCTTAAAAATATATATATATGTAATCACAACTTGTTTTCATTTTGACAATGGCAAAAAAATATTACTGATAATTAATTTTTTAGGTTTTTTTGCTACCAACTCATTCTGCATTAATAAATTAAACTGCTTTTATTCTGTCTCATTTTACTGATGTGATTGATCTCTATCTGATATTAAAGGCAAGGGTTTTTTTATACGCCACATTTCATACACAATGGTAATTCAAAGATGCTATAAATAAGAATTCATTAAAAATAATTATTAATAAAGTTAACAATAAAAAGTAAAAATAAGGTTATAATAAAAATTATTTAATTTAAAAATGTATTTAAAATAATAAGAAAAGAGGAATAAAGAAGATCATGCAGTACATCAGTAGGAAGGTGTTAATTTAGTATCATTGAGATATTACAGTTTTTATTAATAGTTGAATTTGTTTTGTTTATAATTTTTTTTTATTTTAGTTAAATTTAAAGTAATTTTGTTTTTGTTTAATTTGTTTTGAAGTCAACTCAAGTCGCCTTTATTTCTATAGCACTTTATACAGTACAGATTGTTTCAAAGCAGCTTTACAGTGAGAACAGGAAAATAATGATCAATGATGCAAACAGAGATCAATTTTGCTTTTTTTTGTAGTTTAGTTTTTAATGACGTGTTTTTAGTCTGGATGTTTAAGCCATTGTTAAAGAATGCGAAAGTCGTATACAAATGAAACGGGTCAAATTTCGAAGCTGTCTGACATGATATAAGCAGGTGAAACAACCCATAGACTTCATTGAAGGAGAGACCCAAGCCATATCTAGAAAATTGAAAATAACTGAGCTTTTTTTGAATAGCTGCGCGGGCAAGTGCTCCGAGTTGTACAGGTGACCCGAGTTTGAGTCCTGGCTTGAGGTCCCTTCCCTGTCCAATTTCCCTCTCTCCTCTCCTAACTAAATAAAAGCAAACAAGCCCAAAAATATAACTTGTAAAATATAGGCTATGTCATACAACTGCTTACATTTGTGTGGTTGCTATTCTCCTACATGCAGCTGCACTGAACTTGCTCACTAGTGTCTGTAAAGTATCAATGGATGAATCCAAAGATCCTGGAGATGGTTACATCAGTGAGAAGGATGTGGGGAAAGCAGCAGCAGCAGATGTAGTGGAAATCAATGCCTGTAATGGCCAGAGTGAGTCATGATGCCCGCAATGTCAGTGTGACTGTCCTTTACTGCCAGAGATAAAGACGTTCTCTAGGGTGTCCTTTAGGCATGACTGCACTAAAATAGCTGATATCACTGTGAGAATCAAGTGCTTATTTGTTTAGGGAATTTAGAAGATATAGAACTGTCAGTCACAATAGAGTGAAAATATTTCTGTGCTTCACATTTAAAGGGAAAACGTGTTCCTTTTTTAAACTTAAAGGGATAGTTCACATTTTAATTACACTTTAATTACTTTAATTAACTCACACTTTAATTACCCTCATGTCGTTCCAGACTTTTGTTCATATTCGGAACACAAATTAAGAGCGAATCTGAGCGATTTCACAGACAGCTACGCAACTACCACTTTGATGCTTCAAAAAGTTCATAAAGAGATTGTAACACTAATCCATATGAGTTGAGTGGTTTAGTCCAAATTTTCTAGAGACTCTTCACTTTATACTCTGAACAGATTGAATTTGGCTTATATTTACATGTAAACATTCATCAACTCAAACATCAGTTGTGGTAAACGGAAGCTCAAGCATGTTTGCTTGACGTGTGAGAACCGATGAGGTTCATTCCCGTGTTACGCAACACTTTTAAACTTCCGCAAGAACCAATGAGGTTCATTCTCACGCGTGAAGCAGTTTTGGTCGAGCTTCTGTTTGTGTTCGCTGATCAATGTTTGTATGTGAATAAAAGCCTAAATTGAATCGGCTCATCAAATAAAGTGATCGAGTCTCTAAACCTCTCAATTCAAATGGATTAGTTTTATGATCTCTTAATGAACTTTTTAAAGCGTCAAAGTGCCAGTTGTGTACCTGTCTATGCAGGGACAGAAATCTCTCAATTTCATCAAAAAGATCTTCATTTGTGTTTTGAAGATGAACGAAGGTCTTACGGGTGTGGAACGACATGAGGGTGAGTAAATAATGACACAATTTTCATTTTTGGGTGAACTAATCCTTTAATTCCAACTAATGCTTTAACTTTGATCAGGTTATCATTAACAAACCTCTTTAAAATATGAAATGGTTTGCTTGAAAAGTGCTTGTATGACCTTTTTAATGAAATAAATGGGTCTTTTGTTATCTTGTGCAATGATATTCATACATTTGTTACTGATACTATTCTCTAAATACTGCCATGTATCAATTAAATCAAACAGGTTTGCAACAAAAAAGATTTATTTCACGCATGGAAACAGTATAAAAAAGTGACACATTTGCCTTGAACACACATGAAGTGGTTACAGACTTAAAATGCACAGCTCACATTGTACACATGCAATTCAAACACCCCCGCTCTCTACATTAAAAAACAGAGTGATTGGCCAAAAGGTTTCGTGGTTAAAAGTACCATTTAATTTGAATATATAACAGTCAGTTTGGCTCACACAAGTATTATGCACATCATTAAGCCTCTGCAGTGTTAGAAAGCTGCGCTTGTGTTTGTAATTCTCAAGGATTTTCTAACCTGACTCCATGATTAACCTTCACAGATTGTACAATGATGATAATTTAGTAACAAAGATGAGCAGCTGCTTCTAATCAGCCCAAACAACAATACAAGCCCCATAATTGTGCTCGTATGAATAGCATCATACTACTCTTACTATTTATGCAATATATGCACATTTTTTGTATGCATGGAATACACAGATGACCTATACAATATGAAATGTGCAGTACACAACTGTATTGAAATAATCACATTTATTCAGGACTTCAAGACGCCGCTCGCTGAATATAACATGCAATATAGTGAGGCCATTTTTAAGTACACTACTGTTGAAAAGTTTTGGGTCGGTAAGAGGTTAAAATGTTTTTGAAAGGCGAGATTTATTTGATCAAAATACTGTAAATTTGTGCACTATTATTACAATTAAAACTGTTTTCTATTTGAATACAGTCTTCAGTGTCACATGATCCTTCAGAAATCATTCTAATATGCTGATTTGCTGCTCAAAAAACATTTCTGATTATTATTATCTTTTTTTCTGCTTAATACATTTTTTGAGGAATCTTTGATGAATAGAAAGTTGTAACATAAATATCTTTACAGTCGCTTTTGATCAATTTATCGCATCCTCGCTGAATAAAGGTTTAAATTCATTTAAAAAAAAAAAATCTGATGCCAAACATTTAAACAATAGTGTAAGTATACTTGTATTGCATTCTCAATACAGTAAATGTGACTTGCTCTGTGTTGAAAAAATGTTATTTTAATGTTATAAGGTATTTTAATGGCATTCACATTCATTTAGGGGCTTGTGCATGAGCAATATGACCAAGAGCACAGATTTAGTGTAAGATAAATGCTTAGTGTGCTCAGTACTAGATCCTCTGTGCTTACAAGACAATATTTTACACATTTGAAGACATAAAAGCAATTCACCACGTCCCCTTCTCGTTATAACTTTAGATCACACCATAACCAACATCTTACAGTTAATAAATGACATATATTTACTATAATTTAGGGATGCGATGAGAAACAGGATGGCGCCAAAGAACCTTTACAAGTCCATGTCACTTTAATCAGCATTTAAATAGCACTTAAGTTAGTGATTCATCAAGCAGCAAGTGAACGCATCACACTTTATACATCACCAAAGGACAATGTATACAGTAAAGTTCAAACAATCTTTAGACTTTAGTAAATATATCGAGTAAAGAATATTCAATACGTTGGAACGTGAAATAAATTATAGTATGTAACAATATTCTCTCTCTCTGATGCGATGTGCTCTCTATAACCGTTGGATTTAGTGTGACAAATTGTTCAAATGTTTTCGTTTTTTTTTAAGCTAACCTCCATTGCTCTACAGTGACTCACTTGCATTCTAATTCTTAAAATCTTGTTTTAAGAAGTTAATCAAGTGCACTTTTGAGACTCTTACACCAGACGCGAACGTCATCCGTGCGGCAAAAGCTATAAACACTAAACGCAAAAAGCAAAGCACTCGGACTACGTCAGAAATAGAACGGGGGAATCCATTTACTGTTGTGGTGTGACACAAACGATAAATCTCGGCAAACTGACGCCTCGTTCTATTTATGACGTACTGACACGGTGGAAAAATGCTTTGCATTGTCCTGTGTAAACACAGTGTTATATTAGTTATCATCACTTCCATTAACACCATTATAAAGCTGTTCTGCACAGAGCAATATACTGAGTATGCTTTTTGGATGCCTCACACCCGGAAATATATCGTTGCAGGCCAGGGTAATCTTTACTACATCTAAGACGTGTAATACATCTGCTCTTATTAGTTTTGATTACAATCTTTGAATATTGTACTTACAGAAAATTGTTTCCTCAGCAGGAAAAAAACAAAAACAAAGTGCAGGCAGCTTCGTCTAGGATCAAGCACACACGAATGTCAAATGTAACCTGCTTATGTGCTATTACAATAACTTTGTTTTAAACGGGCTGATGAGCATCATCTTAAAGTGCCCCTATTATGCTATTTTAATTGTGTCTCCTACAATAGGTTTACATGCATCCAAAGTCAAAAACACTTTCTCATGATATACATTGCACATCAAGTGTCTGAAATGGTTCGTCCAAAGATTTGGTCTCTCTAAACCCCTCCTTTCTCTGCTCTGATTGGTCAGATGGCCCAGTTTGTTGTGATTGGTCTACGGGTTACAGCGCGTGTCGGAAACGAAACGCTCACTATCATATCTGAATTTCAGCTCTTCCCCAGCACTTGATACACAGCGAGTGATATGAACAGTAAAGATTGTGTCGGTTTTACCGTATCAGCTCAATTCCTCGTTCTTTTGAAGTGGAGGCAAAGTGGAACAGCGCAGAACAAGGAAACTTTTCGACAAACTTTTCCAGGCCTCAGATAAGGTCAAAGTAGACGTTGTTGGCAGACAGCCAATGAAAACCATAGGTTGGCATTATGCTAATTTATCACAAACCTACATAGGTTCATGCAGGAAGAGAGACGACTGGATGACGGGTTTCAGGCAGTTCAGAATCGATTCTTTCTTTTAGGAGACAAAAAATCTTTGATCATTGAAACTTTGCAGACATTCACAAACAGCTATATCAATCACTGCATGACAGGTGATATCTGAAAAAGCATATTAGGGGCACTTTAAAGCATACAGTAGCCTATATCTGTTGAGAAGACGACAACTTTGTGACCTGAACTTCGATATGGAAATATATGTTTCTCTACTGGAATCTATGCATATTGCACCATTACAGTAAAACTTCACATTTTTGTTCATTGTAAGCACAAATCTACTAAAGTACCATAGTGACAGATATTGTAAAATAGATATCTTGTTTAAAACATTAAGCATTCATATGTCTATTCCCTTGGTTGCAGTACATTGTCCTCTACTCCAAGAACCTGGGTTGATGACAACGAGTAAGTGTGTGACACATATACAAAACACGAACAGTATACAAATACAAATAAGCCAATGTTTGTGTTGACGGTGAACATTTGTAGCGTCTTAAGGCATATTGCATCCTTGGATAATAATAGCTTGTATATATTCCACTCATAGTGTCTTTAGTGATGTTATAGATTATACAGACATTTATTTCAAGTTTTGTAAAGTAGCTGATGATGGCGGTTTGTTCTGCAGCATGTTAAGTTATTATGAAGCTTCACCATTGTGCTTTCATTCACTTGTCTTTTGAGTCTTTAGCATCTGTTTTTGCACCGTCACATAATGTGTTTTGCGTGTTTCCCTAAAACTACAACTTAAAATGATGACAGTGCTCGCAGGGCAGCATGAACAGGTTAACGTATGTGAAAATGTCACATTTTATAAGGAAAAAATAAGAGTGTATATTTTGGCACAAAGAAAATGAAGCCTGTTTTTGGCATTGTGACATAAAGCTGAAACCTGGAAGGCCAATAAGTCATGGTAAATCATATTACATGTTGTTTTATAAGAACTGTAACGCTTGCATTTACAATTTGTTTCTAAACTGAAGACAGTACAATGATTACTATTAAAATATATGTGTAATATTTTTTCACATTACATTAATGAATCATTTTTGTAGTAAAATGAGAATGGGGAGGCATAACAGGATTCTTTCACTTCAAACTTTGTTTTATTGAAACTCTCAGACTTTTTGTAAAGAATTTTAAGATTAAAGTGTGAAAATCTGCCATTGACTGTCATTTTTGGAGTGTTTATTTCACAGAGGACGCAATTGCGTTTTTTTTCCCCTTGCGTTACTGAATAATAAATGTCATTTTTCTATTAAATCATATATAATAGCTTTGTACACTGATTATATGCGACTTGGTGCTTGTTTTAGTCGCTTATAAATGTGGGCAGTGATGGGTTGCAGTTTATGGATCTTATTTTCAGATTTCTCAATGATGTGTAAATACATCGTTTTCCTTTCCCAAGTGAGCGTACATATAATAGGATATAATAAGATTTTTATGTTGATTACAATAATTGGTTTTATGTTGATCGATTCAATTAAAGGGTTAATTCACTCAAAATTACTCATTCCAAACACTCAAGACTTTCATTCATCTTCGGAACACAAAATCCTTCTGTCACTCCATTTACAGCCTACGCAACTACAACTTTCAAGCCAGGTAGTAAAGACATCATAAAAGTAATCCATGTGACCCCAGTGGTTTTAAAGTCAGTTTTATGAAGCGATGCGATTGCTTTATTTGCGCAAAAAAAACATAATTTAACACTTTATTTATAAAATGTTAATTTCCAATGCACACATGCGTTGTTGGAGATATTGTAAATAAAGTGGTTGTGTTTTTTTTGCAAAATGGTAGTTGCATAGACTGTTAATGGAGGGACAGAAAGCTCTCAGATTTCATTAAAAAGATCCGTGTTCTGGAGATGAACGAAAGTCTTACAGGTTTGGGATGACATGAGGGTGAGTAATTAATGGCAGAATTTTCATTTTTGGTTAAACTAACACTTTAAGCAATCATCCTATTTTCATCATTCTATTACGATAATTATTTGCCTTTGTTTAGTGAAGAAAGTTGCTTTATTTGGGCTCTTTTTTTTTTTCAGACCAAGTTGCTTTTTGAGATCTGGCAACACAGCAGACAAAAAAGACGGGTGCTGAGTGTCATGGCAACAGCAACCGCGGCTCTGATGAGATGTGCCATTTACTGATAATCAAAGCCAAAAACTTAAACTCACATAATGTTATTTATGCTGCCTTGCAAGCACTATTTCCTTTTGGTAATGCAAATCTATTTGTCAATGTGATTCGGTTGTGCTACGTGTTCAGCGTCCCAGTAGGAACTTGATTACCATTCGTGGCATCTGCGGTGACGTTCGGTTCACATTCCACAAGCGTCTCCCTTCCATCACCTTCAGCTAACTGCCTCATCCTCATATTAATGGATCCATAAGATTTCATGGGCCTTCTAGCGAAAGTCCTCCGGCGATACAGTTCCCCTTTGCATATAGACACCATTAATAAAACAGATAACAGCATTCCTCCCAGAGTGAGCAGACCAAGCCCTGCAATAATACATTTGTCGAGGTGAGAACCGAGTTGTGCGTAGTACATCTCTAGTTTCTCCATCTGGCGTGCCGTCACTTGGTCCGGGTTGACTTTAGCCTCTCTTGGGATCGTATATGCGATTACCACTAATATGATCCCGCTTACGAGGAAAATGAGAGCGAAAATGAAGCCGTAGTCCACCGAATGGTCGTTATACTCGAGCTCCGGTTCTTCTTCGGAGCGCGGCGACGGCACTTCTCTCTGAATAGGCAACGGATTTGACTGATACTCGAGGGAGGTGAAGCCAGTTCCAGATATTCTTGAGGTAACGCGGATCCTCGTTCCCGGATCCTCGTCCTCGAACGACGCGTTTTCGATGCCGGTGGCAGGCCGCGGTCCTGAGGAGGCCTGAGGAGGTTCTCGCCTGCTCCCATCCCCCAGTTCACGGAGCTCCACGGCGTTCAGAGACTCCATCGACACTGAACGCGTGCTCTCATGATGAATTGAATCTCTCTTGTTTCACCTTCAAAAGAAAATATAGCCTATATTATGTTTGGAACAATAAAATAGACGTCTTTGAAATGTTTAAAAACTCCAAATAACTCGTTCAAATGAGAGTCCATTTCGAAGGACATCAGTTTTCTTAGGTATGTTTTAATTATTTTTTTTTTCCCAGAAAGTCAATCTACATTTTGACAAAAACAAACAAACAAAAAAACAAGGCAGCCTGTGATATCTCAAAACTGGGCTATATCACTGTCAGTGTTATAAGTATTTTAAAAGTGTATCATTACAAAATTGCGTTACTCCCTAAAAAAAGTAACTAATTGCATTACTTAATTACTTTTTGCATTACCTTTTCTCACCTGGGCTGGGCTTGCTTGCTTGTTTTTTAATAACAACAAAAAAAGTTATATTTTTGGCAAATGGTTGTACAGTAGACGGCGCTGGTCAAACAAACCTTTCAACTGTGCTGCCATTCTGGATTGAAGAAGAATAGGAAAAGATTACTTGAAAAAGTAATCTGATTACATAACTCAAGTTACTTGTAATGCGTTACCCCCAACACTTATCACTGTAAACAAATAATTGTATTACTGTAAATCCAGAGCTGTTTATCAGGATCAGAATTGAATCGTAAGCTTATGAATCACCCACTCCCACCCCCATCCATAATTCTCACTCCCAGCTAAGCTCAAAAGTTGGCCGCCCTGGTAAATCTGCTGAATGTGGTTTCGGTCATCACCATACAAACTGTTTCCAAAATTCAGAAGACCAAAAAAAGTTAACAAACTGATAATACTGGTATTCAAAACCGACTGCCTGTGTATCAACAAGAGAAGGAGGCGTTGCTTGCATTGCTTATGGATTCTTGTATAATCAACTTGTATTTCTCTATGGAAACATGTAGAAGTCGGGAGGTGTTGCACTGTAAATAATGTAAAACTTGAGCTTGTTACCCAAAGGTTAGGCTACAAGTTATATTCTGCAGAGGCCAGTCCAAGAGCCGGCTATATCAACACTGTGCCCTTGAACAAGTGGTATAAAACCCAGGTATCTCCAGATGATTGTCCCTGCAGTAAGATACCGTGGTGCACATGCTTGGCGTGGACATTTAAATGATTTAAGTGATGGTTTTATGTGTGTTTACAGTATACATATTAAAATGTCACATTAGCAGCATAACACTGCTCTGGTATTGATCTAGTGGTTTCCTTAATGTACTAAAAACACTGAATTTAATCAACGTTCAACACATTTTAAACAATTGCTTTGTGGGTAAACATGTTTTTGTGGGTAAATGGATGGGAATAATTTAAGATTACGTGCTGTTTTTCCACTAATAAGGTATATTATAAACTATATATATAAACGACTGAATATCCAAAAGTAATGTATCATGAATTATTTCTCTACATAAGAAGAGAAAGAAGAAATTTTATATAGTGTGGGCCTAACCATCTAACTGGGAATGTACTCAGAACTTTGAGTAACGTTCTGGCAAGGTTCTCTCAATGTTGTGACAGAACATTCTTCCAGTAATGTTCATTCAAATTGCCTGGTCTTTAATAATGTTCTCACAAGATTAGCACAAAAACATTATTTATACAAATTTTTTTTTGAAACGTTTTAGTTGGATGTTCACCTAACATTTTTAAATGTCTCCACTAGTGGACGCAAATAACTGCAGTTTGAGTCGCGTGAGACCAACTTCGATAGATTGCACTTCGAAAATTACCTTTACATCAATTAAAGGTGCACTATGTAGTTTTTTCATCCGCTAGGGGTCGCTAAACTCTTCAAAACAATAACAAAGGCGTAGATTGATGACGCAGTGAATATGGAATCATGGAACTTGTCGTCATGCCGATGGATCTAATAATATTTATGGGGAAATAATGTTTATGGATGAGTGAACGTATGTTTTTAACATGACTGTGGTGTGAAGCAGAGCGTGGCCGAGAATCACGGACGCGATTACTAATGAGAATCCCGGGGGATATAAAGAAACGAGGACATTTCATTCTACCGAACTACTCATAAGTGCTGAAATACTCCTCATACAGGTCAGTTTATTTGACGAATTAAAACTGTGAGGTAACGCCGCGCTGTTTCACTTGCTCTAACGTTTCACTATCATACTAAACTGTATTCGAGTGTGTTGAAAGTTGTAACGTTTAGTATTAGTTTGTTGTCTGAATGAGAGCAACAGTAAGATAGATCAACATTACAGTATTATACTGATGATATTCTAACACTTCGTCGTGTTGAGCTGTATAACAGTCTTATGTAGCCTAAATTTGCTTATGTAGCTTAAATTTCATATTGATCCTCATTTTATTCCTCCTTTTGTCCCAAAGTTTGCTTCCCATGGTCCATAATGTTTGAACGAAACAGTAGCGCGCTTCTAGCCGTTACGCAGCGGTCCGTGTCTGTTGCCATGGTTACTATGCAGTACAAGCGGAAACCAGGAATAACGCAGATATTACGCCAAGTGAAAAGAGAGGGGCACTATTTAAAATTGTGAATTTCTCTGAATTTACAAATTCTTGGAAACATTTAGGATAATGTAAGTACACAGCTGAACGAAATATATAACACTGTGCAAGTGGTTTTTGGATATTTTAACATAAAAAATTACATATTGTGCCTTTAACTGTCTGATGTTAAAATTCCTTTTTCAAAATTCGATTTTTAAAAAAAAAAAAAAAACAGACAGTTTCACCTTAAAGCAACAGTATATTTCGCGGTCCATAAATACACAACAAAAACAATATGACGTATTTAATATGATTATTTTATGTTCAAAAGTTACAACTTAATCTCTCTACACTCATTTCTTAACATTTTTAATGCCATATGGCATAAACTAAATTAGAAATAACGGTTATAATTTACAACAGGCTATTTGTTTCTTTGTTCACAACGATGGTTTTGCTTACGGATCGTCTGGCCCGTTTTACCTGAACGCTGTGGTGTTGTAAAGGAGGACATCTGTCATTTAAACGGCTTCTTGGGCGTAAGCATTTGTTTTTGCGACATATAACGAATAAAAGACACCATAACACACAACTCTGGACAATGTGCAGAGGCATTTAATTCTGCTCCAGATGATTTACCAGAGAGTGGCCCATTTTACCTGACTTCACCTCACGCGTAAAATCTCATTTCTCGAGAGCGCGCGACGTATATATTTACATTGCGTTTATAGCTTCAGATATGACCTTGTAACTTGTTATTTGAATATTTAACAACCAGCGCTATTAAAAAAAATACTAATATATCGTGCGATCAACCCCTCTTGATATTTTTGCGGGGGTCCTTTATGTTATTAGTAAGCAAGAGAGCGCGTACTTACCTTCACGCGCGCTCGCTCCACAGATATCATAGTAACGGTGGGATGCTGACAGGAAGACTCGACGGAGATCTCGAGGGCAGATTTAGCCATGCGCGATAGAAACACGGTCATTTTCAGCATTAAACACGAATGAAAAAACGTGTCAAATTATTCATCATCAGTCCGGAGCTGTCGAGGCACATTTTTGCGTTATGTGAGGTCTGAAGTACACTTTAGTATGCACTAGATCAGCTTCAATGGTGTCCGTTAAGATGCCCTCGATCGGGGAGGGGGGGTGCGGGTTATATTTAATTAAATATTAATAATGAAACTATTGATTTTTCATGCTGTCAGGGCTTCTGACTGTTCGTATATTAATTTATATATTTTATATTAAATTATATTTTGTTTATAGTCAGTAAGAGGCTGTTTTATTAGACACACACATTGGGTTTTCATGTTTTATGGGGACTTTCCATAGATATAATGATTTTTATACTGGATATTATATCCCCAAACCCTAAACCTACCCATCACAGAAAACTTTCTGAATTTTCCAAAAAAAAAGAACATCACACACACACACACACACACACACACACACACACACACACAAAGTTCCCAAAAGGACAAGAGTTTGGGATATTGCCATTTTTTTCACACATTTTATAACACACAAATCCAAAATGTGAATTATCAAGATCTGTTGATATGTGCTAGTGATAGAGAATACAATTAAATTTCCAGATTTTCATGGAAACATAAAATATTTATTGGTTCAGACTACAAGACTCCTATATCTTCATCCATCTTTCCAAAGAATAACATTTCCACTGCTTTTCTCCCTTCTACTTTGACGCTGATGTTTTGATATTTGTGTATGTTTGCATGGAGTTTTGTATCATTATTATATATATATATATATATATATATATATATAGTTCCCAGTCTGATGGTGTGGGAAGCACAAATGGATGCTTAATAAGCACTAAAAACCAGGTGTTGGACCAAGGGCATCAGTGTAGCATAGAGGTCAGCAAAACATTACAATAGTTTGCATTATTAACAAAGATACTCATATTTTCTTTCAACCTTGCAGTTACATTAAGCACAACTACATCAACAAACACCTTACATCCAATTTAGAAAAAGGACCTGATGATGGACAAAGACTGATACAAAAACCATGGTGTTTTTGTGCACAATATTTTGGTAAAACTGCATTAATCAATCTGAGAGAGAATCTTTGACCATTTACATCTTAGAGAAAACGCCGAATGAATTTTCATCAGGCATCTGCGGGACACAGGCCGTCGATTGGGTCCTTAGAGTTGCTCAAATCTACGCAATCACCTAAAGAACTCAATGGCGACGGCTTATGTGCGAGATCAGGATTGCATTTAGAGAATGGCAAGTCTGAACTTGATCATTTCAGTCTTTTTGAGTTTCAAAGCTTGCTTATGTGAGACTGCCACAATTATATATGTTTACATGTGTGGTCGGAAAGTTTATTTTCGTTCTAACACCTAGCCACATGCTAGATATGCGCTTAGCAAACACGCTAACATCACAATGTTTTCATTGTTCATATGTGTTTTTGTTTTGATTACATAATATAAAAAGACAACCCTGAAATTTTGGATATGTTCATAATTAATTATAATGCCATACTGCTTACCAGATTTCTAGCTCCTTTGTTGTTTGTTGTCGATCATTCAGGAAGTCAAAATGGAGCAATTTAGGTTTCATTTAAAATGTCAGCGGTGTGCAAAGAACAAATTTTAGTTATTTTAAGTGAAATAGTTAATTACAATGCCAAACTAATTACTAAATTTGTGTCCCTTTTTAAGTTGTCGATTCTTGTTGTCGTGTAAACACTAATGAATGTTGACAATCTACCTAAGAGAAGTGAAATTATAAGTAATTATGGACATATTTAGTTTATTTTTCAGTGTTTTTACACTTTTCACACCCCTAAACATTTTAACAATGTGTGCTAAATATATGGCCTAAAGCTACTTACTCATTAATGCTGGAACATTAAGGCTATTTTAATAAATTAGTATACATTAAAATGTTTAGGAGTATGAAAACAATAGCAAAACATTGAGATAAAAACATAAATAATAAAAACACTGTAGTTTAGGTTTATATCAATCCTTCATGTAAACAGTGTAAAGTCGGTCTAAATGGGGAAACGTTATTATTATAATATATATAAATATATATACTTATATACTTTTATTATGTGTGTTTTGCTCTTTTTTATGTTGCGCACCCTTAAATCTTTTAAATGTATACTATGCTACTAAAATTGCCTAAATGTTCCCGTATCAGATACATTCCTCTTTTGAAACATTTGATGAAGTCGAGTGTTTGAGTAGCACTAGTCAAATATATCGAATAATATAATATAATGATAATATAAATAAACCATAATAATGGTGTTGTTGTGTTTACGTAGGTGGAAGTTAGACTCGAGGCCAGGAACTAAAAATAGCCTTTAGCTGCACTATTTCTTAAAATACACACTGATGCTTTGATCTCGGTTCCTTATAAGGTGGTGTGAGTGGAGTATCAAATTGTTTTCTCTTTCTCTCTCCTTTTCCAAAGGCCTGGCCTGGTATTTGGACACCGCGTCTAATCCCTTGCAGATACACAGGGGATTTGTGATTGTGTAGCGTCACGTCGGATATCTGAGCTCAAACTAGGCGGCCTGACACGCAGAGACCATGTACTGCCTCCAGTGGTTACTCCCGGTCCTCTTGATCCCCAAACCGTTGAACCCGGCCCTGTGGTTCAACCACTCCATGTTCATGGGCTTCTACCTTCTCAGCTTCCTGTTGGAGAGGAAGCCGTGTACCATTTGTGCCTTAGTCTTCCTGGCGGCGCTGTTTCTCATCTGCTACAGCTGCTGGGGAAACTGCTTTCTGTACCACTGCCACGATTCTCCTCTGCCGGACTCAGCACACGACCCCAACATTGTGGGCACCTAGACTCGGTTTTCCGCGCCGTCTCAATCCGGACTGTGAGTAGAAGAGCCGCGGGGAATGCTGGGAAGTTTCAGTTCGTTATACCCATGTCGAAAACCGCTCTCCGCTGTAACCGTTAACAAAGCGCCCTCGCTCCCTGACCTGAGCCTCCTCCCCGCGGCGAAGGGCGTCTGAAGCTTGCATGGGTTCCATTCTCGTTGTGTTCGGTGCACTTTTTCATTTCTGGATGCTGAATTTTTCCAAAGGGGTAGATGATAATGTGCGTGCGTGTGTATAAGTTTGTATATTGCGATTTTTGGGTTTCTGTTGACGTGTCAATAATCAGTATGAGTCCAAGTGTTACGCGGATAAACGGCGGATGAATTTTGTCACGTATGATGAGCTGAAGGCGTGCTTCTACACTGCTGAGTCAGCTCAAATGCTGTCACATCTTTTAATTCAATAAAGTTTCTAATGATCTAAGTCGAGCTGCTGTGTGTGTGCAGATGAAGAATTGACAGTGAGATTCTATTAACAGCTTAGGAACAGCTGGGAGGATCAATCATGAAATGATGCTTGTTTGGATCCATTCTGGGGAATGGGGGAATTTCTTGGTTGAGCAAATACAAACCATAGTGCTTTTCACCAGCAGGGCGAGTCTCTTTAATGCAGTTTTACTTGACAGACCTGCTCACTAGGTGAAGGTTTTAAAACGTGTCGGCAGAAAAAAATATCTTATTGAAATAGTTTTATTGTTTATTTGAAAATCGACTTTTGTTCTTGTCATATTCCACCTCAAAATTTTATATTTATGACAATTTGATGGGAAAAATGTGCGTAATTACCATGAAAGCAACAAATCCAAGTCTGAAAAACGTTGCATTTCCTTCATACAAAATAGATATTTTTCTTTGGTTGATGTGAAATATGATCGATTTGCCCAGAAGTGCTTTTTCGTAAAATACTGCGACTCTCATCCTGGTATGATGAAAAAACTGAATCGACTGCTTGGCGATGTTGGAAGATTTTACAAAAAGTTCATATTATATTACATTAATTAACAATGAGCAATACATTTGTTACATTTATTCATTCTCGTTAACGTTACTTGTTAAAAATACAACTGTTCATTTAGGTCCATTAAATAACCGATATAATGTATTTGTAAATGTTGGAATTAAAGGGTTAGTTCACCCCAAAATGGAAATTCTCTCATTAATTTCTCACCCTCGTGTCGTTCTACGCCTGTAAGACCGGAGCACAAATGAAGATATTTTTGATGATGTCCGAGGGGTATATGACTCGTCCATTGATAGCAATATAACTAACACTTTCAAGGTCCGGAAAGGTACTAAAGACATCGTTAAAGCAGTCGATGTGACTGCAGTGGTTCAACTTTAATTTTATGAGGCAACGATTATACTTTTTGTGAAAAACATAACGGTAACACTTTATTTTAAAGTGTCATTGTTACATATTAGTTACTACACATGTAACACATTAGTTACTTATAGTAATAACTATGAATTATGCATAATTACATGCAACTAACCTGATAGTAAGTACATGTAGTTAATATTACTTAGCACTTAAATGTATAATTACAGTGTAACCAAAATAACTTTATTCAACAATATCTTTTATGTCATTATCCTACGTTGTTTATGTCCAGCGCTTCCAGGTTTTACGTCAGAACGTAAATGTCAGTATTGAATGAAAGTGGTGGTTAAATTGCTGTCTAAAGAGGATAAAAAAAATAAAAAAAACTCTTGGATTTCATAAAAAATACCTTAATTTGTGTTCCGGAGGTGAACGGAGGTCTTAGGGTGTGGAACAACATGATGGGGAGTATTTGATAGAAAATTCATTTTTGGGTGAACTTTAATATGAATTAAGATTAATAAATGTTTTATAAGCATTTTTAATTGTTATGCTAATGTTACAAATGGAAAAGTGTTAGACAACTTTATGCAAACTAATCTAAACTGTAAGATGTAGATGTTTGGAGTCATTCTAATCATTATTTGAGTTGCTTAACACATTTATTGAACAAGTCCGAGTTCTCTTATGTACATTTATTATCAATATATTTCATGTTTACTCATTTTGATACATATGAAATACAGAAGACAGTTTATTCATAAATATTTCACTTCAAATTAAAAAGTTAAAATTACATAAAAAGAAAATAATAAAATGCATATTAAATACTTGGCAATATGTGTACACACAGATGGAATGTATTCAATCAAAACCTCGCGTTCTCTCAGCACCATCCAATCAGGTAACAGATTGAGATGTGCTCTTCCTATAAGATTGTGATTTCTGTTTCCAGGTTCTTGTAAGCCTCGTCCTGTAGCTCGTAGATCTGGTCCATACGCTGGAATGCCATGTGACCTTTCTTACCTAAGAAAGAACAAGGGCTCAGTCTGGGAAACAACACAAAACAATGGTGACGGCACCTCTACACGTATTATATTTAGTTTGGGGATGAATTAAATGTAATTTAGCACTGAACAGTCTAAAACTTATAATAGACATTATTTCACCATTTCTATTGAGAAATAAGCATTGTAGCCATTAAATATTTGTAAAACTGACCTGAATGTGTCTCAAATCTAAGGAGGTGCCTTCACACGCAGTCTATTAAGTCATTAGCTATGTTTCCATCCACCTATTTTTATGCAAATTTTAGGTTATCACATAAAAAAAAAAAGTCAGATGGACAGTGGCTTCTCAGATTGCAGAAACTTCCATTTTTATCACAGATAATATTTCCCAGAAAGTGACGATTTTGTTGTTATGAACTCACGGGATGGAAACAGTGCTTTATTAGCAAATGTTTTATGCAATATTCCAATTTTGCGCACAAGTTAAATTCGTAACATTGGATGGAAACATAGCTACTGTCCGACGAAGCACCAGTAGGCAGCAAAGCAAGCATTTGTATTCGGACACAGCACATGTATGTGGTGATGGTGTGACAAATGCAGCTAATGACATAGTTAAAGTAAGTACAGCTCGAGGGTCACGTACCAAAGGACAGTACGGTCTCGCGTGCAGCGTTCCTCAGGTCTTCATCTGTGCAGCGCCACAGCTCAGCTACCTGCTCTGCGCTCTCTGAGGCCTAAGAAAACACAAAACCACTTCATGGAAACTGATCGCCTCAAATATTCCACACAGAAACGTATAAATAACCAAACTCGTCACAACAATGTATATTCAAAAGTTTTTGAAAGAAGTTTCTTCTTCTCACCAATTCTGCATTCATTTGATCAAAAATACAGCAGTAATATTGTGAAATAGGGTTATAATTGTTTTGTAATTGAATAGCTCAAAATATAATTTATTCCTTTGATGGCAAAGCTTTTCAGCATCATTACTCCAGTCTTCAGTGTCACATGACCCTTCAGAAATCATTCTAATATGATGATTTGCTGCTTAAAGAACATTTATTATTATCAATGTTAAAACAGTTGCGCTGCTTCATATTTTTGTGGAAACTCATACATACTTTTTAAGAGTTCTTTAATGAATAGAAAGTTCAAAAGAACAGAATTTAAAAAGACATTTTAAATGTGTTAAGGTGACTGCATCATAAATATGAACAGCAGTAAAAGGTCAACTCAAACCCTCTCCTACTGAACAGTGTCTGGCAGAACTTACCTTCAGACT
Source organism: Zacco platypus (assembly GCA_038088235.1). Classification (NCBI taxonomy): domain Eukaryota; kingdom Metazoa; phylum Chordata; class Actinopteri; order Cypriniformes; family Xenocyprididae; genus Zacco; species Zacco platypus. The sequence goes on along the minus strand of CM076074.1, from coordinate 29,865,310 downwards.
TTTCAGAGCCAGACAGGCTTCATGCCGCACATGTGTGTTGCTGTTTTTCAACAGATCTGTGTAGTGAACCACTGCCTATAAAACATCCACACAACTACATCACATGAAAAGCTCAGCTCTTTTAATCCACACTTAAAAATGCATTAATGTGATTACATTAGATAACAACAAGAAAGATAGCTTTGTGAAAAACAAAATGAAGCTGGTTGGGGTTTAAATAAATTTTGGCACAGATCCTTTACTTAACTGTTTGGTGTGAGTAGTATTTGTGTTTGATGGCCCATTTGCACCAAGAACGATAACAATGAAGATAAACAGTTCCACACCAACACACGATAACATTGTTTATTATAAGCGTGTGCTTCCTGCCACATTAAAAGCTTTTTATAGTAGGATGGATTCTGGCTGGCAGTATTTTTCGTAAACTGTAAAAAATCCAATGATCTTGTTCATCTGTGCCATTTTCTTAAAGGGTTAGTTCACCAAAAATTAAATTCTGTCATTAATTCCTCACCCTCATGTCGTTCTACAACCGTAAGATCTTCGTTCATCTTCAGAACACAAATTAAGATATTTTTGATGAAATCCAATGGTTCAGTGAGTCTCTATTGACAGAAAGACAATGAACACTTTCAGATGTCCAGAAAGAAACTAAAACGTATTTAAAACAGGTCATGTGACTACAGTGGTTCAACCTTAATAGATATTGTTGAAAAGTCATTATTTTGGTTTTTTAGGCGCACAAAAAGTATTCTCATTGCTTTATAATTTTAAGGTTGAACCACTGTACTCACATGAACTGTTTTAAATGTGTTGTAGTACGTTCTGAGCATCTGAAAGTGTTCATTACCTTGTTGTGAATGCAGGCCTCACTGAGCCATCAGATTTCATCAAAAATATCTTAATTTGTGTTCTGAAGGTCTTACGGGTGTAGAACGACATGAGGGAGAGGAATTAATGACAGCATTTCCATTTCTGAGTGAACTAACCCTTTAACAATCTTTATAGTTATTAGTTAGATTTTTTTTTTTTTTTTTTTTTTTTAAACTATATTGTTGCTGTCCTTGATGTGAATGAGTCTTTAGGCGTCTTCTACCTTTGCCCGGAAGGATCTGGACCGCGAAGCCCTGCTGAGGCAGGACGTGGCCGCCGAAGCCACCTTGTGATTGGCGTCTGTCTGTAGCTTAGCCAGGAGCTGGAGGGCACGTCCTGTCGGCTGCAGCTCAGAGATGCGCTTTCCTTTCAGCTTTTTCAGAGCTCGTCTCCTCTTGGGACTCTCCAGACAGGCTATCAGATACACTGCAGCAAGCCGATCCGAGGGAGAAACACAGGGGGAAGTCTCTTAATGAGATCTATTGGGAAGAATCCTTGAGGATGATTGATTGATGTTGAAAGCAGTAAACTTGCAGTGAACCAGAAGCATCTGTATGTCACACTAGTTTCTGTGACGTCTGCATCCTAAAGTGAGAAGTGTCCGCAAACACTCTGTGCTGTTACCTTCTTTAGAGAGGAGAGAGATGTGCTCCCCAAAGTCATTTATACTCCATCTGCTGAGGTAGACTAAGAGCTGAAACACTGTCACACGGTCTGTAGTGCACAGAGTCACAGATGCCATCGTACAGCTGCACTGCACCTGATACAGCAACTGACCGAAAACTGCGGGACAAAAGAAAACAGTCGTCAGGAAGCAGGAAGAGGCGAAAAACATCCATGCTTTGGAAATTGGTAGATTATTTCAGTAGTGTGAGAAAGAAACTCTAAAAGAACAATAAAATAGAACGGACAACACAAAATAGATTTATTATTGGACACTAATTTAAGAATTAAATTCTGATGGAACACTGACTATATAATAATATAGTAAAACAAAACATTTACAATTTTTATATATGTAATATTATTACACATTTTGATTGTTTGAAAATTAAATATTTGACCATGAATAAACCATACATTTACTTTATTATAAAATGTTTATTAGACAATTAAAGATAATTATTAATATTATTTTGAAGACATCTTAATTCTGCGCAACAATAAATATTCTTCAGAAAAATATAATAATATAAAAAAATATATAATAATATATAATAAAATAATTTGTGCTGTCAAACAATTAATCACAATCAATCGCATCCAAAATAAAAGTTTGTGTTTACATAATATACGTGTTCTGTGTATGTATATATAAATACATATATGTATACATTTAAGAAATATTTACATGAATATATATATATATATTATACATACACACACATGTACATAAATACATGCACATATATTTTGTAAACACATACTTTTATTTTGGATCCAATTAATTGCGATCAAAGGTTCGACAGCAATAAAAATAATACAATTAAAATTATATTAAAATGATATTATACTATTCAATTATCATATATATATATATATATATATATATATATATATATATTAGATATTTATTTACAAATTGATGGATTTTAGTTGTTTGAAAATTAAGGATTGAATTCTAAAGGACGAACAGAATATACCTTTACCCTATTATAGAGATTTTATTAAATTATTTAAAAGACAATTAAGTATTATTTATACAAAGCTTATTAAATTATTTAACAAAAAATACTATTTAAAAAAATAATTCTGAGCAACAATGACATAATAGAATAGAAATATCTTGCAGTAATTAGTCCAATATTTAGGAATTTTTTGAATGAGATTCTCAATAAAAAAAAAAATAGAAATACAGAAACATTCTAGAAAATATTCTATATTATTTCAGTAGTTTGTGGATCCAGTCTTTAAGGAACATTAGAACAGAACATCCGCACCTGCATCGGTCTGGCCTGGCTGTTTGGCTTTGACTTTGTGGATGTAATGTTTGCGCAGTGTCCTGAGAAAACCATCCGCGGAGCAGCAGAAAGGCGAGTCACTCTCGCAGCAATCCTTCCAAAATACTTCAATCCCCTTAGGAGCTCTGGCCAACACTGAGACACATCCACACACATGATGACTAATGCATCTACAGCGCTTCACACTGACACAGGAAAGAGCGTGTGACCGCGAACAGCATAGAGTCATTGCACATAAATGCATTTTCTAGTGTTACCCTTGGATGGTATGGGAAAGAAAATGTGTCATAAAGTCTCATTTTTTTGTATTAGTGTTTATGGGATCTAAGGAGAGTGGTATATCGACTCATTCAAGGTGTGTTGCAAAACTTACGCTCTGTCGCTGAGATTTCGTCCATCATCCTCTGCGCCAGAGCACCGATTTTTTCCAGCACGTCAACTTGGCGGGACAGTTCCTCCATGATGTCTTTATGCACAAGATCGGAGTCACAACGCTTCAGTGCCTGCGAGGAGACAGAACTTGACCATGCACACACTAACAAAAAGTAACAATATATATTAATAACTGTGATTGTTCAACACTGGTTTGACGAGACTGATTCCTCACCCTCAGCAGCACTGCGCACACACTGAGGTGGCTTTCAAGAGCTTGATCCAGACTGTAGACTCCTGTACTGAGTGACGGCTTTCCTCGCTGTCTGACCTGCCCTTCACCCATGTCTTCTGAGGAACGAGAGTTCTTATCCTGAGATAACAGACCCATGTTTTTCAGGGTGTTCTCATTAAATGAACCAATCCTGAAATAAAATAAAATGTAATATAATAAAGTTTGGCCTAGAATTAAAATATGTATATTTAGTCATACTTAAATGATTTGATTTTAATATTTACATTTAAAGAAAAAGAACAATATTTAAAATGAAATTTAGTTTTTTTTTTCCTGCAAAATTATACCTTGAATTAATATTTACTATAAACTTTAACCGCATTTACATTTTTATATGCAATATGCATAAACAGCTATCATGATACCCATGCAAAGTTAAATTAAACAATGTATTATTTAAATATGCAATGTAAATTAAATTAAATAATATGCATAGGCATCTGACCCTGACAAATAAATGTGAGAATTCATATCTGATGCATTATTCCACTTCATCCACAAGATGGCACTTTAAGCCTTAATTTAACATGTTAGCGCAGCAACTTTCCTTTTTGCATGCATTTATACAGATTGCATCAATGTCCCAAAATGGTTGGATCAATTCTGAAGATCAAAAATGTTTCTTTTGCACTAATAGATTTGTCTTTTAAACTCTCAAAAACATGTCCAAATTCAACCCAAAAGAAAAAAAAAAAACTTTCATAAAGAAAATGAAACCTATTTTTAGTACTATTCCTACCCTTGACTCTATGCTCTGTAATGAAAAAAAAAAAAACTATACATCATTTTAGTATTTGTTGTACTACGTTTAGTTTTGATTTTACATTTTAGCTCTTCAAGTTGTTATTTTTTGAATTTGTGGCAATTGTTTTGACATTATGGGATGCACAACAAATGTGTTGGCTTCCCCAGTGTACCTGAGTCTGACGCTGCCCATACATGAGATTTCATCTTCATTACAATCTGCAGAGAGGAAGTCGAAACTGCCCAGCACTTCCTCTTCCTCTACTGCTAGTGTCTGAGATGGAGGCATCTGTGGAGGGTCGAGGTCCTTCTAAACATCAGGAAAGAGGAAAAACAAGTCCACAATGCATAGGGAGAAAAACTACAACAATGTAAGGGCAATCTCATAAAAACATGTTCAGGTCAATTTCACCCCACAAATTATCACACTTAATGCAAGAAATTTACATAAAAAATGTGATGTGCAGGGTAGACTCGCTTAATTGTCATAAAAAAAAGTTTTTGTATAAACCAACCAACAAACAAATTAAGTTTTCCTAAAAAAATAATAATCATTTTCTTTACACCCTTTAAAAAAATGTAAAGGTGTAATAAAATTCTTTCTTTTGATTTCGGGGTGAAATGTGTTCTTTAACTCTTTCAAAGTGTGTGTTAACAGTATTTTTTTCCTTCACATCCATCTGTAAAACTTTTAAATTACTCTACCAGTCCATCAATCCACCCATCTCACCTTCAAGACCTCATTGAGCTGGCGTATCTGCAGATCTAGTTTCTCTAAAGTCTCTACGTTGCTCATTTCCTCCAGCGCTTTATTCAGTTCCTCTAGCAGTGAACTAACTCTCTTAGCCACGGCTCTCTTCTGCGCTCTGCCCGCTTTTCTGTCCTTCGGTGGAAGTCCGTCTTCAACTCCCTGCCTGAACGAGGTCTCCTCTTCAGCGGCCTCATTCGGGGCGTCTCCTTCACCTGTGCTAGGGGCCACCTCTCCATTTTGCTTGAGGATGTCAGGTGTGCTGTAGCGGTGGAAGAGGAATATGGAATCTCGCTTACTGCCCGCAGGACTGGGGGAAGCTGTGTCAGTCTCAGAGGGCCATTCCACACTCTCCTCTGCCTGGGGTTATGAATGGAGAAAAATTAAATATGCCTGCTATTTGAAGTCACTTCTAAATTCTAAATTTTTTCGCAACTGTTTAGCCCTTTCATTTTTTAAAAAAAAATGTTAAATATCTTAAAAGATGTAATATAAAATATTATGAATAAAATAATATAATAAAATAAAATATGAAATATAAAAATAATTTAATTTTTATTTAATTTTAATTTATAATAATATATATTACAATATATATTATAAAAGTGGTTATTGCTTTTAATAATCAAATATAAAAAAATACTAAAATCATTTATTATAATTATTATTATTATAACGTATTTTGAATATTTTTATATTTAAAATATATATATTTAAAAACGATCCATGTTAAGCAAAAACTTTTAATATATTAATATAAATCTTAATATACAATTAATACTAAAATAATACTTTATATATACACACACACAAAAACAACAAATATATATATATATATATTATTGTTTTAATATTTGTATTGTATTTTATTATTTGTTTTATTATTTTATTATTTGTATTTGTATTGTATTGTATTATATTGTATTTTAATTTTTTTAATATAATGTATATATATATATATATATATATATATATATATATATATTTCAAGTTCACGTTCAAGTTATATATATTTTTTTTTAAAAAAAGCCCATATAAATCAAAAACAATGAATGGTTTCTTAAAATATACTACATTAAAATATAATAATGTTTAACTGTAAAAAACAGACGATATAGAGATACAAAAAAATGCCTAATGATTTCTCAATGTTATTATAAAATTGATAATTGCTCTAAATAATAAAATATTAAAAATACAGTAAAATTATTTATTATGACATATGTTTAATATTTTCATTTTTGATATCTTAAATATTGTTATATTTAAAATATGTATATAAAACAAATCACACTATATATATATATATATATATATATATATATATATATATATTTATAAATATAAAAATAACCAATTCATACATCTTCTGTGGGCGTCTTCAGTAGATCGTCATCCTGTAACTTAGTGTCAAGAACAGGGTGGCGTGTGAGTGGTGGGTCGCTTGTCTTCTCATAGGCAGGAGGACTAAGTGCCTGGGTGGAGTCAGCAAGGTAGCTGAGTAGAGACACGCCCCTCGATTCACGTGAGCCAATGGAAAAAGAGCCATCTGCATCCTGTATCTGACGCATCATAGACTACAGCATAAAAAGACAGATCAAATCATGTGATAACATTAAAACTCTTCAGAGCAAAGACAAGAATTTAATGAGGTGAAGTGGGTAATTTGGGCGTCATTAGTGACTCCAGACACTCGAAAACCTTGCCAACATCAGCAAAAATCTTGTTTGAGTTTGTGTGGCACCATTTCAACTTGAGGATGTCAAAATGAGGGGTTTTCTTTCTTTGTTGCACAGTCTGCATTGGCTTTTACCCAAGATCTCACTTGGGTCACAATGAACAATCTTGTCACGAAACAATCAAAAAGCACAGATAAAATCTCACAGTCAACACCTGGCTTCAGTTATAGTTGTCTCTGCACATTAAACCAGGATAGGAGAACGTATTTTAGTATCGGAAATTACACACTTCACCTTTAAGTCGTTGTGAGCGGTCATGCTGGGAGTGTGTGTGTGTGGATGTAGGTCACAAACTCACAAGAAAGTATTTCTCAGTGAAACTGGGTGTGTTGGGAGGTGTCCAGCTATATACGGATCCCTTTCTGCTGTGGATGGACTGGCGGCTGGCGGACGCTGTGAGAGGCCTCACCTCAGAGCTATCAAATGGACTAAAGGAAGAAAAAGTGAGGGAACAAGAAACTGTCAAGACAAATGGACTCTAGTGTGCTTAGACGTCCAAAATAACAATGATTTTGTGAAAAGACACAGACAGTAAACAGAATAATTCAGAAGAGTAGTGCCCAAGGATTAAATATTGGGTGTTTGGATTTAAACTGGAATATCCATTGTGTTTAGAGCTAACTACAAATCTCGCAAGTTGTAACCCATATATTGTCACAATTGTAGGTGTAACCTCAACCTCCCACCTTAACCATAGCCTTACACATAACCCCACCCTCAAACCTTAAACATAACCTTATGATCCCACTCCAATCCTTACGCATAATTCAGTCTCCCTGAGACTCCTATACTTTTACAACAATAAACTACCAACTGTTTAAAAGCTACACTTTTAAATCTTTATCTATAAAATTCAAAAATGTAAAAATATATAATATACACACATATATATATATATATATATACAGCTCTGGAAAAAATTAAGAGACCACTGCATATTTTTTGTTATTTTGACCAGTTGTTGCTTTTGGCAAATAAATGCTCTAAATTACAATATTTTTATTTGGAATTTGGGAAAAATGTCAGTAGTTTATAGAATAAAACAAAAATGTTAATTTTACCCAAACACATACCTATAAATAGTAAACCCAGAGAAACTGATAATTTTGCAGTGGTCTCTTAATTTTTTCCAGAGCTGTATATATATATATATATATATATATATATATATATATATATATATATTCCACAGAAATATGAAGCTGCAGAACTGTTTTCAACATTAATAATAATAAAAAATGTTTCATGAGCAGCAAATCAGCATATTACAATGGTTTCAGAAGGATCATGTGACACTGAATATGATGCTAAAGTTGATGCTTATCCATCACTGAAATAAACTTTATTAATTATATTTACATAGTTATTTTAAATTGTAATAATGCGCTCTATTTTTTGGTCAAATAAAGAGACTTCTTTCAAAAATGACTTTGTCAGAATGTTCAGCATTTAAAATCTAACCTTCATTTGTAATCTCATTTTTTTTAATTTTAAAGTCTTCTTTCCTGCAGTTACTTTCATACTAAAAAGAGACAGATATTATATACCGGAATATAGTTTTCTTTTGTTCTAAAGAACCATGTTTTTTTTTTTAACATATACTAGCTGACATTTATTGTTTTACTTGATAAATAAGAAAGATTTCAAAAATGGCATGAACACAACTCGCTCAGGTTCTGATTACACATGATGTGTGGAGTGGCAGTGTGTGTTTGTCGTCGCTGGTTAATGAAGAGTGACACTGTGAACAGAGACTAAGCAGAACCAGAGGAAATGAGGTGACAGCAGTGAACTAACACACACACACACACACACAGTCACTGTCTCACACACACTAAAGCCTGGTGATGCTGAACAGGCTGTGAGATGTGTTTAATTTAGTGACGCTGTAAAAAGAGGCTATGAAAAATCTTTTCCACCTGGACTGTGTAAAGACCGATGTAATTTGATCGGTGTGTGTGAGAGGGATGGTGTAGCAATGGTCTATTTATCCATCTCTCTACAGTCAGCTGTTCTTCCACAGCTGGTGTGTGTTAGCTGATAGCGAAGCCGCACTTACAGGGGGTGTGTTTGTGTGTGAGATCAGTGTCTTGTCTACTCAATTACATGAAAAAGCGGTCTAAAATATGCTGTGAATAGCACTCGTACTTTTTTCAACGTGTTCGTGAAATCCAGATGTTAGAACATTAAACTATCCATCAAGCGTGCTGTCACGGAATCAGAGCTCGCTGTAACAGTGACCGTATCCATTGATATATTTAGTTCATGCAAAGCAGTCTTCAGTGTCACATGATCCTTCAGAAATCATTCTAATATGCTGATTAGCTGCTAAAGAAACATTTCTGATTATTATCAACGTTGAAAGAGAGAGCTCAACGTGCTGCAAATAAGAAAACATACGCAAATAGAAAAAAAAAACCACCAACAAATTAAGAAAACGTGATCATCAGTTTGACAACACATGTGCTGCAAATCCTCACAACACAAGCAAACACAGAAACGCGCTGCAAATAGCACAAACCACAACGGAAATGTTTCAAGGGGACCCCAAAAATTGACGAACCCTACTAGGACCTGCTTATTAGCTATGTGCGAATCCACTCACCCGTTCACTTATTCACTAATCCCTATGTAGTGTACGGCATTTGAGTGCACAATGTGTTCACAATCATTAAATACTATGAAAAAAACTGCTAACAAAAATAAACACACATTAACATGTGTACATTATTTCATGTATTTGTTATTTTTAATAAAGTGTTTTTCAGTTTGCCAGAAGCTCACGCTCACAGATGTCGCAGTCGTCGAGCGCCCTCAGGCGGCCGTTATGATGACGTCACATTATTACGCTACAGATGATTAACGAATATTTTTAAATCATCCACTAAATTATCATCTCTTAAAGTTTAATGAGTGAACAACAATGCTACAAATTGCTGTTAGTAAAACACATTACATTGAGTTAATGCCTACGTAATATATTTTAATAATATTTTTTAGCTTGTGTCGTTGTCAAGTAGGGTACGTCACTTTTTGGGGTCCCCTTGAAACATTTCCATTGTGGTTTGTGCTATTTGCAGCGCGTTTCTGTGTTTGCTTGTGTTGTGAGGATTTGCAGCACATGTGTTGTCAAACTGATGATCACGTTTTCTTAATTTGTTGGTGTTTTTTTTTCTATTTGCATGTGTTTTCTTATTTGCAGCGCGTTGAGCTCTCTTTCTAATGCATTTTTTCAGGATTCTTAGATGCACAGAAAGTTCAAACGAACAGTTTATTTGACATAGAAATTGTCTGTTAAAATGGAATTTACTGTTACTTTTTAACAATTTAATGAATCCTTGCTATTTAAAAGTATATAGTTTTAAAAAAAGAAGTGTGTAGAAGTCAATAGTTTGATGTCACTGATATTAAACCTGGCCAATGATGTCTTAAAGTGTGCCTGTTATTCACTTGTATATAGCAGCTTTTTTGGCACTTTATAAAAGTCTTGTAAACGCCACACATGCACTTACTTCCAAACCACCTCTAGCTGTAGCTTGATGGTTCCCAGTTCTGTTATATCCACAACCATCATCTGTGGCCGTGCTGTGAAAAAATCCGCACTCCTACAAGTTACCATGCCAACCAGGATAGAGCTCAACCCCTTGACCTCTGTTACCTACATGACAAGAGACCGCAGGGTGTAACAGTTTCTGCAAATATTGTGGGCCTAAGACAAGTTTAAGAATGTCCAGTGTAATTTTTTTTTAAACTTTCAATTTCAAGATGTAATGTGCGCCAAAGGTCTCTCCAGGTGGGCTGTACTGTTGGCACTAAAAAAAATTAGCATACTGCATATCAGCGAGTTGCTATGTAGAGTGTTTCAATGTGTTTGCTAACTAGTTTAGGCGATTTTTTTGCTTGTTTCATCATTGACCAAAAACGGTCAATTGTCCAATCGATTAGAAAAGTAAAAGGACACGTCTCCTCAATAAGCCGCATGCCTTAGCAAGTGCCACTACCACGTGCCACAGGGGTTTAGGAGAGGAAAACGAGGAAATCATCATTTTCGTCTGAATTAGTTTGGCTCCATGTCTGTATTTTCAGGAAGGGAATCAATTTCAGACAATCAAACCTTTTATAAGCATTATTCCACTCCTCAAAAAGCTTCAGACAGTCTGTTAAACATCTCTATCAATCTCTCTCAGGGGTCTGTGGGCGGTTTCTTGTGGCTTATGAAAATCTATTTGGATCTAACAAACAGTATATGGACAAAAGGCCTGGAACCTTCTGTCATCACAACCCCCACAGGCAACCCTGACAGGAAGTGGTATTTGTGCAGGTGTGTGCATCGAGTACACGTAGACGAACTCACCTTGATCTCAAAGTTCCCATGGATGTGAGGGAGGAAGACCATCTCTTCTTCGTCCCACAGCTGTCGGTCATCCGTCTGGATTCGCCCTCTGATTCTCCATCTCTGACGGCCCAGCCGGATCAACACCTACACAGAATGAGACGTTCAATGTGTGTGTGTGTGTGTATAAAACGTGTACAATGATCTCAAAATGTATTTAGACACTTAAACTACCATTCAAAAGTTTATTTATTTGATCAAAAATACAGTAAAAATTGCGAAATAATATAACATTTTAAAATAACTGTTTCCTATTTGAATATATTTTGTGAACATGTGTTGTGATGGCAACGCTGAATTTTCATCAGTAGCAAACTTTGCGGCTCGCAACAGAAGGGGCCTTCGCTTGAAAAATGCCAAAAAAACGAATAAAAATGCCCCCAAAATGGTGCAAAAAAGTCTCTGTCTGTATAAGTTCTTGTTTTTAATATTTATAAGTAATACTACACGAGCAAGAGTGCTGTTTTCCTGAATATCAGCATGTTTGCAAATGAGATATTGATTTTATACAACAAATCACTAAACAATAAGTTAATATTAGGTGACTTACATTTTAGACACAATATTGCCTGTCTTTCCTTGATTTTGCCGACAAAATGCCAAACAGTAGAGCCGTTGCGTGTCACAGTTTCAGTTTCATTACTGAATGAATCTGCATTTTCGGATTTGATTATAGACCTAATCGGTCTATATTACTCAACGACTCACTCATGAAGACAAGTTGCTTTGTCCCTGAATGAATCCGCCGTTTAGAACGAATTGACTGAATGATTCAATGACTCACTCATTAAGACAATAATGTGCCTCTACCTATCTTTTGGTCTGTCTTTTTTCCTCATTGGCTGTTTCTTTGAAACCACCTCTGATTTTCATCAGCCATTACGCCAGTCTTCATTCTAATGTGCTGATTTGCTGCTAAAGAAACATTTATTATTATCAAAAATGTTGTGCTACTAAAACGTTCAGATTCGCCTGACATTTTGCGTGATCGCGTTGCTCGAACTCTTCTGGAGGGTTGGCTCTTCAAATTGAGGTGAAAGTTGATTGGTTGCTCCCACGTGTGTACTGTCGTGTGTAATGCATTTTAGCACTCGATTGACAAATGGATGAAGAAAAGCATTTGGCAAACTGAGAGAGAAAAGCATTTGCCAAATTCTTTTTTAAAAAGCCATTTAAAAAGCCATTTAAAATGATTTACAAATGTACTTTTTAATTGTTCTATTAATCTACGTTTAAAAACAGGAATTAAATAAACAACTTTAAATATGTCTATTTATTTGCCCATATAAAAGTGATTTATTTATATACATTTTTATGTTTGAATTATTAAATTAATTAATTGATTCTTTGTTTTATTTTTATGTGGCACTCCTGGTCCTCCATACTTTCCAAGCAAAACATTTTGCAAAAAAAAAAAAGTTTGTTAGGTTTTAAAAGAAAAAACAATAGATGTAGTGTTCAAAATCAAGACAAAAAAATTCATCATTCTTATGTGATGAACATGTTCTCTTATGTCTAGCATAATGTTTGCATATATTTTTGATATCTAACACAATGAAATTCATACACTGTCAAAATTTTCCAAATACTTTTTGGGGCGACTGCATGTGAATGCGTGATCTTGTGCATAAGCCAGTCTTTTGCTCCTGTGACCACATTCCATTGTGCATGAAGTCACTGGAAACCTGGCCTTAAAAATGTAATCCAAATAGCTGGTGAAATGTGTCATTTCTGCCTAACATTTTAACATAAACGCACCATAACGCATTTGTGTCTTTCATAGGCTGATAGAACGGTGAGTCTTGCGTTAAGAGTGATGTTTTAGGGTCAAACGCTTTCACGCCTGTTTTCCTTTTATGTCTTAAAGGGATATTTCTGCGATTATTTATTAACCCTCATGTGGTTAATGACTTTCTTTCTTCCAGTCATATATTTTTATTGTGCTTTTTTTTTTCATTTTGGGAGACCATGCATATTCTGCTAAAAGTCTCCTATTGTGTTTCACAGAAGAAAGAAAGTCACAAGTTTGGAACGACATGAGGGTGAGGTAATGATGACAGAACTATCATTTTTGGGTGAACTATCCCTTTAAGTGTATAACAACAATAACTGGTCCAGCAACAAGATGTTGGGTTAAACCTCCTCACCTCATACTGATCTCCAGGACAAAGCCGGGCAAAGCCTATCAACCCTGCCTCAACAAAAGAGAGAAAACATAAGCCGGAGAGAGATGTTTAGGAGACTAACGTTCATCTGAAACACAAATTCCTGCACATGCGAGGTGCTGTGTACCTTTCATTTTGATTTGTAGCTCTCCCAGCAAGATTTCCAGTTCTCCTTCCATTGCACACATGTCCTGCAGGTAGAGATGAGTGTTAAACAGAGACACTTCTGAAGTGAGATGTTCTTCTGCACTGGTCAGATATCATTCGCTAACAAAGGAAAAGCGAAGTGTGGTTAATCCAGTTTTGTTATGTTGGGCTGGCCGGGATGTTTTGGAAGAGCCACAGAGCCACAGTGTTTACGCTTGTTGGGAAAATGACCACACAAATGGCTTTCTTATAGTTTTTTGTGTGTCTATGCTGTCCAAGACAGACTTTACCTCCAGGCTGTGTCTGTGGTTGCGGTTCAGCTCCAGTAAACTCTCTCTCGACTGTCGTGAGGACGGGGACAGAGAGAACGCTCTCTTCATGTTCAAAGCGCCTTGGCACAGCCGCCACTGGATACAGTAGGACTCATACAGCTCTTCAACCTGATGACAGCCACATGGTATAGGTTTATTCTTAACAAATCTGACCAGCACTCATATGCAATCAAATGAAATAAGTATTTTTCAGGTTATGTTACCTTGCTAATCTGAAACTCTAAGCGCCTTATGTATCTCTCTAAGGCTCGTATCTCCTGTTGTTGACAAACAGAGCATAAAAAGAATACATTTTGTAACCTTTGGTTTTAAATACCATATTTGATCAACTATATGGTACAAATACTAATGAAAAAGTCCCAAAAATATGTTTTTGTAATGGAAACAACACTCATATTATTGGATATCAGCAACGTACCTTTTCCAGGTCATAGAAAAAACCCTGAGAAATGAAGAATAGTTCTTTTTTTATATATTAACTTTACAAACTGTAAAAATATAAAATAGTGATAATAAAATACATGAATTAGGACTAGTTAAAGTTATATCTCACCAGTCTGGAGTTCCTCTTTGTGTCTCTCTGCTGGGACGACAGGAAGTCCAGCTCAGTTTGATGGTTTTCCAAGTAGTCCCTATACAGGATGAGATGTCATTAACATTCACAAGACTAGTGTGTGCAGTCTACAAATGGCTTCTACTCTACTACAATGACTGCACATACTTGAGCCCTTTCCTCAAAGCCTGGAAGATTCTGTCCACCTGCTCAGGCTGTTGCCCCCAGACGCTGCTGCCCACCCGACCGGTAGAGGGAATTCTGGGAGATTTCCCTGCTATGACTTTCGTGCGAAGAGAGCTACGAGCCGAGGAAAGTCTGCAGGGTGAGATGGAATGGTAGAGATGGTGAAAAAAGATTGAATTACTAAATAAAATCTAATCTTACTGACTCCAAACTTTTGAATGGTTAATGACAGTTAAACATTTGAAATCTCTATTAAATTACAGTCAATAATTAAGAAAAATGACAATAAAGACCGTTATAAGACCTCATACTTAGATTTAACCATCCATAATAGTCTCTCTAATCAATTATCATCCATTTTTTGTTTTTCGGCCTATTTGATTTGCATTTTGACTTTTACTTAAACTGTTGCGTAGAGCCGTCATCTCTTAAAAGAAGTGAATTATGTATTTATAGGGAAAGCTGTTTCTTTTGGCCATTTCTGAACGCAGAATTTATCTTCACAAGTGCATGTAATAATTCAAAAACTGAAAAAAAAAAACATTGCATTGCCATTTCCACACTTCATTAAGTAGCACAATGGTTTCAGTTGGCTAGGAGAACAAGAACAGTTTTTCTAGTACCAAATTAGCACTTTCCTAAAACTGTTTTCTTAAAGTAATGCTGTTAAAAATTCTGGTTTTCATGATCGTATTGTGGTTATTTCAAACTATAATCATTTTGAACATTATTAATGTTTTTCAATGTATTTTTGGTAAACTAAATCCTACTTTGGTGAACAGAAGTATCGATTTCTTTCCAAAAACAACATTTGTTTTAGCATTTCCAAACTTTTGAACAGTAGTATATGTTTTTATATTGTGAATTTAATCCTCACATCCCATTTTAGTTACACACACAATTCAATCTACATATTTCAGCGATGTTCTGACAGTGTATGCTTACACATCATAACAAACTCGATGACTCTGCAATGTAAATAAACTCTCTTAGGGAAAGCATTCCTCTGCGCTGCTCTGGGGGTCACTAATAACACAAGCTTTGGCTCTCACATCGGTATATTCCTTCCTGGCTCCATCCCTGACATCTCCGCTGTAACTCGAGGTCCCTCAGTGGACAATGACACAAGTAACGCCCTTTTTCTCAGGAATAAAGAGCTTGAATAAAGAGATCTCCTTAACATACAGAGTCTTTTAGTGTATTTTAATACTAGAGCTGGGAATTGAAAATCGATTCCAATTCTGGAATCTGGATCTGTGTACCTTCTGATAATTTGATTTTCTACTTGAAAAGAAATAAAGAAAAATGAGAAACGGTTTGATTTGTTTTGAAAATTAAGATAGATTTTTAGCATTTTTGTTCATGAGATTATGCTGTTAATTTTTGTTTCGCATGCGTGGGGTGGCCATGAATCGCCACTTTTCAACATCCTGTCTTCTGTATAGTAATATACAGTAATATTATTACTGTAATATTGCTTCTTCATACTGTTTGGCTGTTGCATATATTTCTTGCCAATATACGTCTCGTATAGAGCACAACAACACTCTTCTCTGGCGCGAACCCCTGCATCGTTTCCCGATAACAGCGGAACGAACTTAAAAATACGCCGTCATTTTTGGTCATACAGATAAGAGTAAGACATCAATCAAAACTGGTTTCCTAAAGGGTCTTATTTTTATTTGTATAAACTCAAAATAACAACAAAACGCTATTGTAAAATAAAGAAAACAAAGTGGGTGATCTTTCTGCTGTCTTTCTCTCCGTGAACAGCTTTCTGAAACGTGTCATAAAAATGAACCGAAACTCAGTGAATACTTGCCTCACAGACAAAACATGTTTATAAAAAGCTTGAAATGTCTATATAATTTTCTGATTATTAATTGAACCAACGAGAGGTAGGACTACAGTCGTTCCCGTCTGCACTCATATACACGAAGGGCGGGCTATTCATATGGTAATCATCTATCACAAGACGCAGCAAAATAAAACCACCATTATTTAATTTATGCAATTCTTTCTTGCATAAATTAGTCACTACCCAATGAGTTAGTACACAGTCCCAAGATAAGTAATCTTGTTAAAATTGTTGATATGCGGTGCTCATTTGACTACTGATCGCCCAAATGCCAATTAAGGTTAAACAAAACTGGTAACAGAAATGGAAAAAATAAAACAAGTTAATTAAGATTAATCATATTAAACAAGTTCAGAGTTATTTTTTATGCAACTTCCTGCTTCTTCCAATAATAATAATAATAATAATAGAGTTAAAATAAGGGAAATAATCTAAAAATTCCTAACAAATTCATTATAATTTAGGTTACAGAGTTCTGGGTAATGGTTTTAACACAAAAAAATTAATATATCACCTCCACATGACAAAAAAAACAAAATACGATCAGTCAGAGGTTAGGACGAGGTCAGTCAGCCCTCATTCTGAATATGATATTGCCTGATTTTTAGTGTTTTAAAAAATATCCAATCCACAAAAGCAAAAGAGTGGTTGAAATCCAAGATCTTAACAGGTTCATAGCTGACAGCAATGATTAATGTGAGTTTACAGAGCGACTGCATGCTTAAAAAGCATTTTCTCACATTGCACTTTTGTGACGGTTCTGCCATATAATAAAGAGTTTACAAATTGGAAGCAGGCGGATACGCCTCTGAAGTTGTTTTGGCTTTTGTCTGCAATCATTTAGTTTCAGTCTTTTACTTGGATGGGAATTCAGGAATGTAATGCTATTGTGACAAAATAAAAACACAAATGCATACTCACACACACACACACACACACACACACACACACACACACAGATGCAGCTGTGTTTACTTATGTAAGCTGTCACACTGCTCACAGAGGATGCTTGTGCTTGAATCCGAACCGTGCATCCTCTCAGGACCTTTGGTTCTTGAAATAACTACTGCCGTTACATAATAACGCATGCTTGTTTAAGTTTCGGATTGTGTGGAATGGCGAATTAGAACTATAAGCAATCAAAGAAAAACGGTAAACTACATCCAACATAAGCTAAGCTCCAAAACCCAGTGAGCTTCCCTACAAAGGGAGCATCATAACTGAGATGGAGCCTGTGACTGATTCGGAACGCCAATAAAGTTTGCTATAAGCAAACAAAGAGAAACTCAAGTAACAGACACATAATGGACAAACTAAAACCTTTATCCATTCACTTTTTAGCACTCAATGAAATATATTTATGATGCTGTTTAGAACAGTAAAATGCTTTTATTTTTTAAGTCTAATGCAAGTTTTAGTAATTTTGTTATGTGCTTTTGTCATCTTGTTTTTTAAATACTTCTATATAACTTTATTTTCATTTCAGTTTTATTAATTTTAGTACTTTGTATTTTAGTTACTGTTCCTCTGAAAGACCTGATATTTATTTTCTATTTCAGCCTTTATTTTAATTACAGTAAATTGCAGACTTTTAATAGCTTTAGTTTAGTTAACAATAACAACATGCATGGCTTTATTGCAGGAAAAATTCAGAGTCTTCGCAAATGTTTTGTTTTGAAACAAGACCTCCCCAAGATGTCCTCATGGCATAAATTCCAGTGAACAAGAGTCATGCTTTTCGTCAGATTCCATGGCCCCTGCTTCGAGAACATTTATCTTACGAAGAGTCAAGTAATACAGTCTGTCGTGGATGGAAACAACACATCATCTTGTCTCACAAACTATACTTGCTTACCTTCTCCGGCCACCAAGAGCGTTTACTCCAGTGAAGGAGCGGCTCCGCTGCACCATGCCGCCGTCAGCCGGACAATCAAACTTCAGCTTTACTGACATCTCGCCCCCGCCTACAACATACACAAACACAAGCAAAATAGTTAGAAATCTACTTTTTATTGGAGTAATTGCCTAGTTCAGAACATGTTAGCAACCGCATAGCAACACCTTGGAAACCACCCACAACAGCCTAGCAACCACATAGCAATGCACTCACACATAGAACATGGTACATGCCCAACCACATATCTAAGCACTAACCACTCAAAACACCTTAGCAACACCTTGGCAACTGCTCAGAACACCCTAGAATATGCAGAGCAACATTTTTGCAAGCATTCACAACACTTTATTCTGGCAGGGAGTTTTGCACCGGCATGCAACTCTCACATTATTCATAGAAAACGTAAAAATTTATTTTCTTATATTAGCACTATACATAGTGTTGTCATGTCTGCGGTTTTCCAGTGGAATTGGGATACTTTATCACTGTCGCTGCGGGTTGTTTTTTTATGTCCTCAGATTAAGCAACTTCAGATAACATGATATTTAGCCAATGGAATGTGAATTTTACCAGGGGAACCCCACCAAAAAAGGTTTTTACCAGGTGACCCCCCCCTTAAAACGCGATTTGGGATAGTTTTTAATAACAATTGGGCGGGTTTTGTTGTGAAAGCCTGGCAACCCTGACTATAAGGTTACAGTAATAAAAGCAAAACTACAGAGGGAAAAAAAAAATCAAGAAAACCAAAAAGGATCAGGACAAATTATTCAACCTCATTCTTCAACCTCAGCGACAGCCACCCCGTCCTCCTAGATGAGAAATGTCCATGTCGCTGTTCTGTCTCTCCTCGTCCCATATTTCTTCTCTCCTCTGTTATGGTACACAGTTTTTGAACATTCCTCAGACACAGAGGCCCCAAAAAGACACTTAAAGTCATTGTGAAAAGAAAAGATTCTCCCAAGATCTTATTGAAGACAATTCATCTGTACATGTTTCATTTTTTGACCTTGTAATGTTTATTAAAATTAACTGGACCTTCAGGGAAAAAGTCACATTTCTCTCTGGCGATGTAAGCAGGACTTCTCTAATCATTTGGCCCACTTAAACCCACCACTGCAAGCTCGCAACGGATGCACGTGTCCAAGTCCATGTTGGTTGTAACTTTCATGTATGGCTTTTGCACCTGTTTGGCTAAAGGAAATGCTTTTGTTGACAGTGGCACACAAGAGAGAGAGAAAGAGTGGACAAGGGAGAGGAAGAAAGGATGAAGAGGAGAGACAGAAGACAGGAAAGGGACAGAGAGATGTCTTGATTGCAAACGCAGAGGCAGTTATCATTCTCCACAGGACAGTAACTCATGTTCCTTTTCCTACAAGAGGAAGAGAGAGATCTGTGAGGTAGATGAAGAACTGTGGGGGGTAGATGAGCAGGGAGTTTCAGAAAACCATGTTTGTAAGAACCAAGGGAACAATGTTCTGTCAGATGCCATACATGACAAGAGACTTTAAAATAACTAAAGTACTTTTTCTCGAAGAAAATAAGTATTGCTTGCCTATAAAAATGTTCTAGGTGGTTGCTATGGCGTTGCTAAGGGGTTCACGGTGGTTGTTTACTAACGTTACCTCAAAAGAAACATGGGTTTCTATGATACAACTCGGGTTCAATATAATATAAGTCTATAAATATAACATTAAATATAAGTATATTATTTTTTTCTCTCGAGATCTCGATTATCTCCCAAAAAATAGCCTTTTGTCAGTTGTTTTTCTAGCACAGCACTTTAATGGCGGCGAATCAACAACCACGCGGCAAAATTAGTCATATTTTACCATAGTTTGCAGTCTCAATTTAATGTGATAAGATTAAAACGTCGTTTACCGAGAAATTTCCATCGAGTTGTCCGCCTCGAGTTGTCCTGCATAACCACAGACAGATTGACTCGCAAACTAATGAATCACTCAGAAAGAATCATGAAGTCTGACTCACTGAATGCCAGGATATAATTACAAACAGTCATATTTGATTGTATTATGTTTTATGTATTATGTGATTGTGAATATGTTTTATAATTACCTCCTTCTCTAGGTTACATCGATAGCTCAGAAGTTGGCGGCAAGACTGTTTTAATGATGAATTCGTTCAAATCTTCCAAATACATTCAGATTCATTCAGAAACGATTTTTTGAGTGAGTCGTTGAATCATTCACTCGTCTCAAAACACTGATTAATTCAGGAACAAAGTGTTGCAACTGTAATTCTGCTTTTCATGTGGTGGAACTGTTTTCGTCGTAAGAGCAAAATAGACAAAGGTAACTGTGGATACTCAACTTTATTTTTAGCAACTGCCGGGCAAAAATTGTAAGAAAAGTTATCTCTCCTCAATAAGTTTTGCGATTAGATGTATTAACAAAAGCACAATGTACAATATAATGTAGGAATATCATAGCACTATCACATCCAAAAAAACTTGTTACCATGGGCAAAATGGTGCCCATGGTACCAAGTTTGTTTTGGACGTGATGATATTCTTTTGAGGGTGTCTTGTTCTTAAAACAGCCTAAATTTCAAGTGTTATGTGCCTGGAATGAAACAAGTGTTGAAATGTTGAACCTCCTTCGAGCGAATGACACTGAGGTTAACAAAAACAACACGTAATTAACCCAGTCCATCTGTGTTTTGGCTTGTTTTTTTCCCCAAACCGCGCTAAAACCAATTTTCATTCTCCAAAAGTAGTGGTGGGCATCCAGATGCCATGAAAACTGAGGAATTTAGGAATTTCCTTGAGGACATAAACACCAGACACAATGTGTGCGAGTAGAAGAGAGAATCTTGTAAATGTTTGGGTTTACATGTCAACAGAACGCAGAGATGCATTACAATAAATTATAAAACAATTTTAAACAGTTAAAGGGATAATTCAACCAAAAATGAAATTTCTGTCATCATACCCTTATGGCGTTCCAAAGACATTAATCCTAAACATGCAGTTGAGTAAATACTAAATAATGACGATGGCGATGTTAATTTTGGGTGAACTATTCTTTTAAGACAATTTGTTTAAGAAACTTGAGTCATACTGTATCATACTTGATAAGCATATACTTATTTGCAAATATATCATTTGCAAAAATCATCTAGTCCTGCCCGTGTCCATAGTGAATATGCATTTATTTATTTATATACACGCACATCATTCTCAGTGGGATGCACAGTAAGACATTTGAGGGCTGGCCAATCAAAATATTAGCACAAGGATCATGTCTAGCATGAGAAACTGCCATACTAAGACTTTTTTCCATTTGTTTTTTGGCAGGAGGAAGAAAAACAGAAGGGTGTAGAGGGGATGTATTGTGGATTTACTGGCTTGAACTGTGATTCAGAGTATGATGGCTGTCATTACAAATAACAATAAGAAAAAAAACATGTACAAAAATTTGGCTTTTTGCATATTTTCAGCCATGGGATAGTATAACATGGCTTATGCGTTAACAGATAGCTCTAAGCAGTCAAGTATGTAAATCTTACTGGAAAAAGCTGATTGCCATCGATCATTTGCCCAGGGGACTCATGGGATTTTGCGCCAAAGGGAATAGATAGCTAGTCCAGAGCACACAAAACTGTGGATCAAGAAAAGCACAGGGTAATAATGGCATTGAAGGGGGGAAGGTTCACAATCTAGGTCATTTACAGAGGATGGATTTTGTAGAACGTAACAGGACATAACGAATGCAATGATGGATATGAAAGCTTCTCTACAGGTAATTCAGTGAAAATCGAGTATTTTATAAAACAGCAGATAACAAAAAAATATATTTTAGAGAATCATGGGGTTTAAACAACATTGGATCCCATTGACTTTCAAAAAAAGTATAATTTTTGTGTTCTTCAGAAGAAAGAAAGTCAAGCAGGTGTTACAGGAACTATCCCTTTGAATCTACAATCATTAGTCTAGATCATTAACCATTAAATTACCACCTCGTGCGAGATGAAACTCTATCCTCAGCATCTTTTGAAGTCCCTCAGCATCTTCTCTTTTAGCTAAATGTTTAGTAATGAGTTTTTAATGACACTCATTAACATGCTGATATGTAACCTGCCTATTTCCGTGACCCAGATGGGAGTTGAACCTTGCCGGTCTGTGCACACAAATAGACTGTAACCATCAATATAATATGCATTAACAGAATTTATTAAGCTTTATCGAATTGCACATTGCAGAGAACTTAGTCATAACACGAAACAGACCTATCAAGCAAATATCCATACATTACAGCCAAGAACCAGCTTAGAATGTAGCTAAGTCAGGGTCACGCCGTCGCCTGAATTCACACGGTCTCGGACAAAACTTTGAAGACCGCAAAATAGTGAGAAATTCGAAAGCCTTTCCATGAGCATTTATGTGAACCCTGCCGTATGTTGTGTATTAAGAGTGATTTGTGAGCTCCTTGATTGCACAATTTTCGTTCTGCCTTTTGTTTCTCATTGTTTATGATTCTGCTGTTATCTGGAACTGAATCTCTGCTGAATAGTGCTTGAGTCATAGACTTCACTCCTAAATAACTTTCAAGAGAGATATCTCAGGGGATCTTAGCTGTAAATGAACTCTGCCCCCCCTCAGAGCGAACCCCATAGAGCTCAATACACACCCACACACAATCAATCCATACTGGAACAAAGCCATGGATGACAGCACACGGAACATTAATTGAATAATGTTGAGTTGGTGAAAAATCATCACCTTTATTCTGCTGTTTAAAGATATTATTACCCAATATCAACGCATTAAACAGAGCAGGACCTACAATGCGAGTTTTATGTGTATACATTTGATATTTTGTGCTTACTAAAGCCACGTTTCCACTGAAACAATTTGTCCCAGGAACTTTATTTCCCCCCAGGCCTGTTACTGTCTGTGTTTTGATCGTGGTGTGGTGAGAAATCGGGTCTCCTTTAGGACCCCGAGTGATCCCGTTGGTTAAGTAGACTTTTAGAATTTTTAGCATCTGATTATAATTCCTGCAAAATCACGTTATGATTTATATCGTTTAAAATGTGTTATAATGTCTTTTAAATGACATGGTTCATATACTAGTTTATAACTAAAGCTATAGGTTGTGAAATCAAGCATTTCTCATTCTTAGTATTTTTAGTTAGCTTATGTAACATACTAGCATAACATACATCTTAGCCATTAGCATGGCTTATATTAGGTATGTTTTTTGCTTCCGATATCTGTTTCCAGTTTGATTTTTATGCAACACGGCATTCATTTTATATTTAAAGCATGTTTTTATGCACTTAATGTAATAAACATCGTAGAATAGCGAAATAGGTTATAATTAGTCAAGACATCATGATACAAACTTTTAACCCTGATGTTATGTTGTGGGTCAATTTGACCCGTTTAGATTTTCTAGTTGTTGGAAATACTGGTGAACCTATGTTTTTTTTCTTGATATTTTGTGACTTTTTCTCATTTATCATCATGAACATGCATGCAAAGTTTCAACATGCTGGTGTTTTTTGACATACAAACAAAATTACTGTTACGTTCGTGATGTTCGCCAGGTCAATTTGAACCGCATATTTTAACACAACTGTACTGACCCAAAATAATAACATTTCTTGGTTATATATATATATATATATATATATATATATATATATATATTTTTTTTTTTTTTTTTTAAACCTTATGAAGCTAAAAAATGAGGTTTTCCACACTTATTTCAATACAGGAACATATTTTAACCAGCACCATGTGTGTGAAGTTCATATGCAGAAAGCACACACTTGCTCATCATGTCAGAAGAAACTTCTTGACTTTATGAAATGAGTTTACAAAACAGCCAACTTAGGAAAAGTAAATATTTTCATTATACAGCTACATTTAATTGTTCAGTTATGATGTTCTACGAAAAAAAAAGTTAAAAAAAATGTATTTATTGCGTTTAAAAATGCACTGTTTATTTTCAAATTTTGTCAAAACAAAACAGTTTTAAAAAATGGTTAAAAAACATTTTCTTTAAATCATATCTTCAGAAATATCTTTTTTGGAATATTTGACAAATGTTGATATTAAAAGTTTACAGTTTGTGCCTGAATATTTGTTGTTTTTCATAGTGTGATTTTTGAGGAATTGTATTGAATCCAATTAGGGTCAATTGGACGCGCTGAATAAATGGTGTACACAGAAATCGAACAGTGCATAAGGGTTAATCAGGTTAATTACCGCCTGGGTCCTAAAGGAGACCCGATTCCTGGGGGGACTCGAGTTTCATGACACCCGGAATTCATTTATCCCAAGGTCCCTGTGGTCGAAACACAAGAACCGTCCCAAAGTCCCTAGTTCCAGGGGAAAGTTCCTGCGGTGGAAACGCGGCTTAAGATAAAGTTCACTAGCTATTGTTCATACTTGGGGCTGGGGATTAAAACAGGCCCCAAAACGTAATTATTAATCTTTGCAGTTTAACTCATAACGTTCATACTGATATTATGAATGATATCTCAAATTGTCCCAATTTTTGAGAAGAGGTGTTTTCTTAGTGATCTGCCTAATGACTACAACTTTACAACTGCAACCTACAAGACTCTGGCAATCAGAAGTGAGTTCTGCATGAGTAAGCTCATAGCATTAATTATGAGGTACTATGTGGAGGTCATGAATTAGTGAAGGTGCTAAATAACCTTGTGTTTAAGGGCTCTTATCAGAGATTAACAGGGGAGTTACGCACATCTCTCATGTAAGTTATGAGTACTCACATCACACGTGGTCCAACTTTAGCCATATTAGATGACAGAAACATGTTTTTATTGCAGTAATGATAAAGAGAGCAATGTGAGTGGAAAACGAGGAGTACGGAGAGACGGTTGCTTTGGGAGAAAGAGGAATTTGACAGACTAGCAAAGGAAAAATCACAAACCATTTATTTTTGTTTTTTAATCACAGCCATCTGAGGACCTACCACAAGAAAGACGCAGTACATGAAGATAGCAATTTCATTTTCATTTGATGCACTCTACTAAAATCCAGCTTACTAGGATAGTTGCCGATCTGTGTGCAGCTGCAGTAAACCTTATGTTAAACATGGAAGCTGAAAATGATGGTCAAAATCAAGTTATGAAGTGTGTAAAGGCAAATGCTGTGCTTGATTATATTTAAAGACCTTATAAAGTGGTTTGACCAAAGCAATTTCATTTACATATTTAATGTTAGTTTACAGCTGGGCAAAACCATGACTTTGTTCAGAAAAGCAAACTACCATACTACTGTTTTTGCATGCATTCTGTGTTCAGTATACAGTATGCAAAGTATATTCAGTAAACCAACCACTATAAGATATACTGTATCCCACAATGCAAGGGGCTTCACGTAGTACAAGTATGAGTGAACCAGAAAAGATATCAGGTGCATCCCAGTTTGCGTACTTGCGCACTATATTCTATGCTGTTTTGTAGTATAAGTAGTGTGAGTAGTATGTTCACACTAAAAATTCCAAAAATAAAAAGTACACTTTATATACCCGGATGATGCACTGGAAAAACAAAGCGTGGGATGTTGGACACTTCATGCACTCAACTGTCGTAGCTTTATGTAGCAGAGGGGGAGGGGCTATCCGACTCTGACGTTGAATGACAAATTTATACACTACATAGTTGAGTACATAGTGCACAAGTATGCAGGCTGCATTCGAAAGCGCATGCCCTCTTGAGTAGTTGCTTATTTTATTTTAAGTATGTACTTCACAACCACTGAAAAAGTATGTTCTATATAGTATGTGGGTGTAGTATGAATGTAACCCAGACGTACTACATTCGCCATGTTGTCATTATCATGTGACCTACCAGCATCAGTTATGTCGCTTCTTGGCATCATGGGATAGTAAAGTGTTATGCATACTTCAGAATCTCTCCGTAAGTAGTCGGTCATCAGGTACTTTTTGCCTACCCTTTTATGAGTACTTCTTTTGTCACATACTGTTTTTTGCTATATAGTAGGGAAGTAAAAGATTTCGGATGCAACCCTAGTGTATAAGTGCATAATGTATAGTGTGTCATTTGGGACAAAACTATCAACTACTATTTTTAACTTGTACTTCTTGACTCATTAGTTGATCTGACAGTTACAAAAAAAAGCAAAGCAGTCAACCTTAATATTATAAATTTCTTTTGTGCGACAAAAAAAACCAAGCTAACGATTTTTCAACAATTACTAGTGTATCGAATCTTTTGTATCGAATCAGTGGTTCGGATCGCGTATCAAACTGCCAAAGTCACGAGAAGTATCGAAAGCGAGCAACACTTATGACGTAACGAAGCCTTATTTACTGATATCACGAGACTTTGGCGCTCCGAACCGCTGATTCGAAACATAAGATTCGTAAAGCTTCGAAGCAGTGTTTTGAAATCGGCCATCAGTAGATATTGTTGAAAAGCCGCTATTTTGTTTTTGTCTTACGGGCGTAAAACGACATGAGGGTGAGCAATAAATGACATAATTCATTTTTGGGTGAACTAACCCTTTAAAGAAGATGGAAAGGCAAGGAAAAACAACAGAAGAAAAGATGGAAACAACAAAAATGGATGTGAGTTAAGAAAATCTTTGCTTCTTGTGCCAAATGACTTCTAGCTCCCCGTTCTGGATGTCATGGGTTGAGTTTGACCCAGTCCAGCTCCACTTCTGTGGATCTAACGGGTTGAGGGATTGAGTTATGGGTAGGGTTAGTGTATGGCTGGACCTTCTAGCTCCACCCATTACTCCCAAATTACATCTAGAAAGAGGGCCTCTCCTATTGTTTGCAAGAGTATAAACATATTTTCTTCTCTTCTACTGTACTTCTTTCTGTACTCCATGCTATCCTCTGCTGGTCAGGTGTTGTATCACTAATCAGTCATAGTGTCCATTTATTTGTGTAAAACTTGTGTAAACTTCATGCTTTAGGCAGAGGCGCATTCTGGAATTACTGTAGGCAGCATGATTGGACAAAATTTGTCGTGTAAATATTATGTCATCAATAGTTTCTGTCTAGTGGCATCTATTTTTTGGCAAACGTATCAGTTAACTTGTAAATTCAGTGTGAAGTGGGTAAAGACAGTAAACACATGTGCAAGGAAACAGGGTTGTCTGCTCACATGGGTTTGTTTATGTTTTCCGAGGGACGTTTGGCCCCTCTGCTTCTCAGTGATGTATATGGTGTTGTGTGTGATATATGAGTGAGTGAGTGTGCATGCTTTAGAAAGGCCGTATAAATCACAGAGAGGTCAGACGTAATTGTTAAGAATGCTTTTTTCCACTGCATCACATTGGGACCCCGGAGGCCCCTGCACATACTCATGTGCTTTCACTCACAATTCAAGATGATCGCATTATTGTTCATAGGTAGTTGTATGCACATTTTATAATTTTCGATTATACACTGATATGTAAAATATCAATGTGGGCAACTTCTAAACATGTGCTTTAGACCTACAAATGTTTACAAGCTCTCTGTTGATGTTTTTAGAATAAATAGTCTGGAAATTTTAAATCGATTTCGTTTTGCTTGTACATTGTTTTATTATATAACTACATTACTGTTATAATATTTATAAAATATATAAATACGCACACACAAAATAATATTATTTCATATAAAATGGGCCTTTATTGGACCTAAAGCAGCCATTTTCTGTATGTAAAATATCATTTAAAATATTAAGGTAAAATATTGTTTTATATTATTTATTGTGATAATATGGTCTGGACATTTTTTGTGATAATCAACCATACGCAAATTTTATGTTCAAATGCCTAATTAATGATAATAAGACGGTTGTTTTTTCCCAACTTTTTCTCTGTTTTTCAATCTTTTCTTCATAAATGTTAACAGTCGTTAAATGAAGGCAGTTGTTGAGAGGGCATAAGAATGTGGGTAGATTGTAAACCTGTGTTAATTTTGGTAACCTAAAACCACATGTTTCACTATTACAACAAACTTGCTCGTAATTCCTCCTTAAACCCAAAATGTGGCAAAGCTTAGCATGTTCGTGGCTAATCTTTATATAAGAACTCCTGATGTTTGGTGGTTGAATGGAATGTTTTCGCCAGATGTTGCATCTTCCTATTTTTCCTTCTTTCATTCCCATGATGATTCATGACCTTGTCTCTCAATAATCAGTTCCTGATTTCTGTCCCGTATTTCCACTACGCCAAAAGAGGTTCCTATGTATTCTCCTGATAGTAATACTGAATGATCGGCTATCTCATGATTAGCATTATTTATGTTCCTGTTTTTCTCGAAGTAAATCTAGGAATATAAAAGTTGGTGATAGCAATACTGTTGTTTACTAAGGTTGGCAACATGCAAACATCCCTCTAGAAAACTCCCTAAAAGTTTTTAAGGTTTTCAGCTTTCATGCACACGAGGGGATTTTTATGTATTGGCAATACGTTTATAAGTCTAATAGATTTCTTATGGCTGTACTTAAGTGTATGACGTTATTGTTTCTTGAAGAGGCTGTGCAAGAGTTGAGTCTAGACAGACATTTTTCCATGTGCTTTGTGAAGTAAAGGAGTAAAGCAAGTATTTGGTATCCGAGCCCGTCTGGAAGGTTGCGACAGCCACGAAATTTGTTAGTGTCTCGAGAGTTTAAGGTCACTAGACGTCTAAATCTGTAGCTTAGCTTTATTTTGTAGTTCTTATTTCGGTCCAGTAACCTGAATACAGTGCTTTGTGTTAC
This sequence comes from Zacco platypus, assembly GCA_038088235.1. NCBI lineage: Eukaryota > Metazoa > Chordata > Actinopteri > Cypriniformes > Xenocyprididae > Zacco > Zacco platypus. The sequence goes on along the minus strand of CM076074.1, from coordinate 29,836,328 downwards.
TATAACAACTAAGAAAAATAGTTTTGAGCCAATGAGAATGTAGGTTGTTGCCAGAGGATGTGGGCTAACATTTCATCCAGTATTTCTCAGTGAGGCATTGTCTCCATTTGACCTAAACCACTTTGAACTCCCTCACCTCCTTGGCTGGTTTTTGGTGAAGATTGAACATTGGCTTGAAAGTTTTCTTGGATGGCATAAAGTACGAATGGCAAGACACTGGAGAAGCAGCTGGCCAATCCAAACCATAAATGAGGTCTTGGATTATTCAGCAGATGTACAAGTTGAATTTAGATGGAAGGGTTTGTGGCTAGATGGTTTGTTCTGTAAACTGTCATCTGGTCAAAAGGGTTTAATGCTGCTCAGCCACATCCGTTGCCAACAGTTTCCAAAAAAAGTGTTGACGGATTTTCATTATATCAAAGATATAGGCTATTGTTTGCCCTTCTTTTGCCCAAGTTCTGTGTTGCATTCTTGGATTTTCCACAAGGGGCGCTATAGAGATAATTAGCATGTGTTGTCTTTAGTTGTCAGGTCAACTACTGCCATTGTAGGGCAACCATTTGAAGTGAATCTTGCTGAGTGAGTAAAACTGTCTCCGTTTACCTTTGGTGCATCCTTATTCACGTACTTATGCACTATATTAGGCCATTTTAGTGTAAATAGTTTTAGTAGTGTGTTGAAAGCACTTTAGATACCTGGGTGATGCATTTGGGACTCAAATCTGATTACATTTGAACATGTTACCTGAATTAGATGTCGTTTAATTTTTTTTAAAAACATTTTATCTGTACATTAAGTGTAAGCACAAAGATTTGTCTCTTTTATGGTGGATTTAATTTGGGAATATAAACATTATTTTGTATATACCATTGTTTATATGATATATCCTTTGAATATGCACATGTAGTTGAGTGATTATTAAAGCGTTATATTTAGGGTTATGGTTTTTCCTTTTCAAAATGTACCTATTTTTTTCTTTACTTTGTAACCTAATCATCCTAGAAACCGTATAACGATGTGTTGGCAACCACCAGTGTTGGGGAGTAACGAAATACAAGTAACTTAGTTACGTATTTAAAATACAAAATTTGAGTAACTGTATTTCATTACAGTTACATTTTAAATGGGTGGTAATCAGATTACAGTTACATCTGAAAAGTATTTTAGATTACCAAAGTGATTACTTTGAATTTTAATGTCATTTAAACAGCAATTGGTGATTCTCTGACTCTGACAGTCTGAAAAAGTGGAGATAAGTTTATATCTCATATTTGCCTTTTCTCAATATTGCAAGTTTATTTATCATAATTCTGACTTTTTGTCAATATTTTCAGTTTATATCTCATATTCGCCTTTTCTCATTATTGCGAGTTTATCATAATTCGGGCTTTTCTCAACATTGCCAGTTTATATTTCATAATTCTGACTTTTCTCAATATTGCGAGTTTATATCTCATAATTTTGACTTTAAAACTCACAATTGCAACTTTATATCACGCAATTCTGAGGGAAAAAGTCAGAATTGTGAGATAAAAACTCGCAATTACCTTTTTTGTGTTTGTTCCACACTTATTAGTATTCCAAAGTATTCAGATTAAGTTACTAAACTTGAGTAATGTCACGAAATACGTTACAAATGACTTTTTAAAGCATGTATTTTGTAATCTGTAGTGAAATACATTTTAAAAGTAACCTACCCAGCCCTGGCAACCACACATAACACTATGATATTACTTTTTTAAGAAAGTAAATCTTCAACTTTGTTTTGTTTTTCTCAAACACCAGTAAAAACAGAAAAAGTGTGAAAAACCCACAATGCATTTCACTGACAAAAATGACTGCCCTCAAATGCAGAACAGCAAGAATGCCTTCAGATCTCATGATTTATATGATTAACAGAGGAAATGCATTACGTGGTTAGAGCACTGAATGTCTTCAGCTCTGCTCTTAGAGTGTAAACAAATCCAAATGACTACCTTGCGTCTCGGCGGCAAACCAGTGGCCACTTGAAAGTGAAAGAGAGTCTTCAAAGCAGCAACAAAAGGTTTAATTAAGGATTCTCTTATTTATTTATTTTTTGCTCTGGTTGCATTTGAGTTGAGTTTCAATAGATCCCAGAGCTTTAGGGGGCTGTACATCCTGTTTGTGTGTGCCATATGGGCTTAAGCGTGTGAGAGGGCAGTCGGTAAAGAAGGCCACGAACAGTGTTCACTCTCTGTCTGTCCTTGTTTCTCTCTCCTCAAGTATGCTTCTTTTTCTTTCCACTGTAATAGTTTACAGAGATGTTCCTAGTGCACTTCCAAGTCATGATATTTTTCAAAATGTCAGACTTGTTCTTGGGTTTTGAGGTCACATTTTACAGTCCTCAAATATTATTATCAAGTTAATTTCATATGCAATTGAATTAAGAGTAATTTCAAAAGAAATTGTGTGATGCTTTTTAGTTTAGGTTATGAAGTGAAATCAAAATAGACGATTCTTATTTATTTTGAGAGCTTATTATTATTATTCCATGCACGTCGTTTTTTTTTTTTTTTTTTAAACATCGTAATCTTTAATCAAAGTAACTTCCCCTTCCTCTTGCGACATCTCTTCTCTGATGACGTGTTTACTGGCACGAGGACAGAACAGCCTGTCACTCACATGAGATCGACCAATAACAATCCAATCCAATCCACTTTATTTCTATAGCACATTTTATCAACTACATCAGTTTCCAAAGTGCTGCACAACATATAAATAACACATAAATAATAAATACCAATAAAAGACACAGGGCCACGCAACTCACGCGGTTTTAAAAGCCAAGGAATAAAATAAATAACATACCACAACCATCCAATCAATTCCAAAGTTTACATCCTAATTTCTCATTTGAGATGCCGTTTCACTCAATATACGTCACAATAGGGAAGAAAAGATGATCACAACTTAAGTATAAGCAATACTGCAATAAAGTTAGTAATGACAATAATTAGTTAGGTTGACTAGATTATCTCCATTTATTTTTTTCTTTTTGCCTTAATATTTCATTGGTGTTTTTAATTTAAATATGAACGTTTTCGCATATTGATAGAGCTACACCGATTTAACCTGCTGAAAAGTGGTTTAAACCAGCCTAAGTTGGTTTGTTGGTCTCCTAATCTGGTCAAGCCAGGCTGTCGGCTGGTTTTAGATTTCAGGACCAGCTAAACATCAGCTTGTCCAGACTGTGAGATCACCTTAAACTTAAACTAACTATTTCAGCAGGTTTGTAAGAACTTTACTGTAAATTTCAAGACAATTACATGTCAGGTTTCATAATGATTGCTGTGAGCAATGTGTCATTGTCTTGTGTTAAATATCTGTCAGGATTGCACTTGGCATCCAAATATGACTAGGAGTATCGTGTCTGATGGGTGTCAGGTAGACGTGACTAAACCCAACTTCGATTTTGAAAATGTGTTTAGGCCAAACCTAACCTAAGATTTTGAAGGACTTCGAAACTCTTGATATTATGATATGCCTTCTCAGACAGTCCTCACAATTAGTAGCTCTTCGTTCTTGCGGATGGAACTACTTTTGCTGGTGTTTTTACAAAGTGGGGCTTTCCGCTCTGGCTTCGGTCCACCTGGGTCCACCTCTCTTTAAGTTCTTCCACCAGAGCGATTGTACTTCTGGCTACATGTTTGATGTGCAAATCCCTCCTTTTTCTGCACTTCCTGCACTTCTCTCCTTTTGTTTTTCTTGTGTAAACGAATAAAGCGTTGCAAAAAAGGGTGAGTTCATCGGGGATGAGAGCATATTGGATATGTGGGTATCTCAGCAGGGTGTACCACCACTGAAGTCAATGACTGGATGTTATAAAAACACCGTTCGCCTCGCTTCTCTCGCACATACGCTTTCTCTTTCTGTGCGTACCCATGCCACACCTTTTAACAATGCAATCTGCTCACATTCCAGCACTTTTGTAGGTAATATAAATATATGGAAATTGCATTTCATATCTGATCAAAGAAAAACATCTCAGCTTCCAGCTCTCCTGCTTGGCATTAATGTATGTAACAGATATGAAAACAGTTCACCCCCTGATGGCATATAGCATGAATGTGGCGATTTACAGACTGAAATATGCTTCCCTTTTCTATGTCTAGGATCCACCGTATTTTATTTTGGTGATCTAACCCTTTCCACCAGTTCCTGATTGAGCTGGTGAGCCAATGATAAAGGTTTCAGACAGATAGTAACTTGTCTTTTTCTGCCTGGCCATATGCTATCTGAAACAGACCACCAGTTGACTTTGAGAAGTTATCTATGTCCATGGGTGTAGATAGCGTGAGATATGACTGCATACACACATATGGTAATATATAAACAGGATGGAAGAGTTTTGTACGGTAATGAAAAGGGGATCTTTGCATATATTTCCAGAACCGGAAAGCACTTGATTCACTTGAGTTCGAATGTTTATGTTGAGGGTTTAAATTAGATTAAACGGGCGTGTTCAATTCTCACAAGTAAAAGCGAAGACAACATCACTTCTGAGACGATCGCTTCTTGGGAAAGCCCCACCAACTCACACAGATGTTGAAGAAGCAGTTATGGCTGTTCTGAGAACTCGCATTATTCCAGACACAACTAATCAACTGCAGAAAATTAGATTATTGTTCATTGTGTCTGCCAGTGCAATACATGTTTGTTCACTAGACGGATATGCCAGATATCAATGCATTTGCCAAAGCAATGCAAATAAATTCCAAATTTGTTCAGTATTGTGCTTGGGTCAAAAGGGGTATCTTGTATATGCATGCAACAGTTAATCCATGAATGCTTGTATATCATATATTATAATCCATAAAATGTCTCTGTGGAAAGGTGGAACCTGTTTTTGCTTATTTAGGATGTCCTGCGCACTCTCTCTGATTTTTAACATCGGCACAGCTTGCATGTCTTCAAATCTTTGACAAGTTTCTTTATGTAACATGACAATCCTGTAACACGGCCATCAATGGCAGTCGGTTTATTTGCCTTTCCATGAAGCAACTGGTGTTTTTAATTGGAATTCAATTGGATTCCCAGATTCCTTCAAAGGGTGTTGTATCCATTCGAATGGAAACAAAGCCAACAAAGGGAGACAAGTGTATAAGAAACAAAAGAGATTGAGTGAGAGGGAGAATCTGGATCTTGAGATCGCTCAATTTTCGTAGTCTCACGGTTTTCTTGTAACAGGGAATTGAGTTTCAGATTCCCACAAAGAGCCATCAGGGATAGAGAGGTGGGGAAGTCAGGAGAATGGAGGGATGAGTTAAAGTGGACTGTGAAGGAGTGTAAATTGAAAACCGTGATGAGCCTCTCTGTGAACTCATTCTTCGAGGGCAGTGGAACCTGTCTGAGGGTTTTTTCCACAACTGCTGGTTTGTATTAAAGCATGACAAAGAGCTCCATTAAACATCGTTTGTCTTCTTGGAAATGCTCTTTCATTGCCTTTAAAGAAGTGTTGCAGGTTAAATGCAGGTTAAGCCCTATCGTCAGAGTCTCACGCTGTCGGTTACCACATAAAATAATTTAGACTCTTCACTTAGTTCATATGAACAAACAAGTAATGCATTTCTAATGGAACCAAAATAAATGTTAAAATACGGAGTGTCATGAAAGTATTGCCATGAGACATTGTGTTAAATGGATAAAATTCTGTCATCATTTATTCCTTCTCATGTTGTTCCAAACCTACTTTGTGCTCAACAGAAGAAAGAAACTCATACAGATTTGGAACAACTTGAGGGTGAGTAAGAAATTACTAATTTTTGGGTGAACTGTCCCTTTAACAAGTCTTATGCTGCCTTCACGTGCTATCAGATTTATTGTAAATACGAGTTTCCTAGTTAAAAAATGGACATGAATGCCCTCTCAAGTCGTATTTACCTCTGGGAAGCTTGGGGATAATTTCGATACCCAAGTTCCAGAGTTGGTTGGGCCGTAAACTTTAAACATGGCCGAGCAGAGAACGATTGACTGTAATCTTTATTAGTTTTGTCCACAACAGGCTACATCGCCTTGTCGTTAAAGTAGTGCATATTTACAAATATGGATAATCAGTTGAAGCATATTTTATACAAAGAGGAAATAGCACACATTTTGAAATTCCAGAATCATCAGCAAGCTTATTATCTAGATAGCGCAGTGAAATGGTTGTCGATGAATGGGACGCTAATAAGATTTTCCCAATAAACAGGCAAGAATAAACCTGGTGTCCTCCATGATTCCTGTTCTTTCCGACAACAGAGCACTTGAAGTGGGAAGTAAGAAATTCCCGAAAGAGCGTGAATCTAATGTCCATTACGTACATTACTGTAAACTCAATTTCCGTGGTTTTATTTGTTACAAACTGGGGTGCAAATCTACAGATTTGAGCATATATTTACTTGTGTTTGATTTTAACTTAAACTGATGACTTTTTTTATCCATAAGTTAACAATGCTCAACATCACTGGATATTTTGATGTTAATGTTTATTTTTCCGAAGGCTAATCACCTGAATACATCCCTCTCACTAGCTTAGAGATCTATTACTTGCCATTTTTCCAAGAACACGTGCCAGCAGCTGCGAAAATAAACATCAACTCCAGACTGAGAAAAGAGCGTCCAGTTTTTAGCCTGAGGCGTTTTTTCTTTAAGCCAACCTGTGCAGCGAACCTCATCCCTGTCCAAACGCTGCAGATGACCACTGATAAACAAAGACGTCTGTTTGGGGTTAATTTAGTGAAACAAACACAGGGCAGCAGGGGAGATTCTGACAGCCTTGACCCAGGTGTCTTTGATAACATGGCGCTTATAGCAATAAATAGTTCATAATAACATGAGAACATGCTTTAAGTAATTAAACAAGGTGAATTTTAGTTTTGTGTTCACTTTAAATGTAAAATCAGTTGTTCAGTGATTGTTTTCAAACAGGTTTTCCATTTGTCAGGCAAACTGACTGAGCGTGTAGTAGTAAAAATGTAAATATCCATAAATCAAGTTTTAAGCATTTTTATTTTCTCGTTGCTCTGAGAAAACACTATAATTTCATATTTTCACTTTTTTTTCTGTCTGAAAAGTACAGAAACAAAGCAGGACTACTATGTATCTAGACATGCAACAAGGTCTATAGTTATGATAGTTTGTCTTACCTGGTTCAGAGCTCTTCTATTCCAGAGCCGGGTTACGTCTGACAACTAAGCAAACGCACATTTGGGCTCATCTCTGCAGCGGCGTGCATGTGTGTGTGTGTGTGTGTGTGTGTGTGTGTGTGTGTGTGTGTTGCACAGCAGATGTCTGTTGACTCCTGATAGCGTGTGTTTCTCCAGAAGGCAGAAATGACACCTGATTCTGAGAAGCTGCTTGTACAGGGTGAAAAGCAAAGCGACTGAATGCATCAAATGCGACTGTAGCTTTCTCCTACTTCACTCATCCTGTACTGAGCCGGTCTCACAACGCTCCCTCGTCGGCTTTAACTTTTCTCACTCTCTCTCCTTTTCTCCTCCCATTTTTGTTCAGTTGAGTCTCTCTCAAACACACACACACACACACTCCCTTGTCATTTCTCTCCTCTGTCACACCAGGCAGGAAACACATCAAAGCTGTAAATTCAGAATTCTTCCATATTTTCTTGGCCGCTCTAAACATTTGGCAGTGTGGATGAACTGAAAAACTTGGAACTGTTTCCGTGCAAACTGTACAAGTCCATTAAATATCCTGTGAATATGCTCGTGGGAAGCTTGGCCAAGACCCCCAATGAATTAGACCATACTGTTTGCCACATATTTTCAAACACAGTCTTGTTTTGAAGGAGGAATGATTCCTTTTAATGGGACGATGGGGTCTGTAAACTGAGTTTAGATTATTCAGGGGTTTTATTTTTAGAGAGATGGACCGGCAAATATAGGATGGCATGATTTTTTTTGTGAGTTCTTTCCTCTGAACTAAAATTCAAGATCATATTTTTGTAACAAGTGAACAAAATGCAAGTGGTTGAACTGCATCCTTAGAATATTTGTCTCATTTATATTTGAGCAGTTTGTCACATGCTTTACGCTACTGTTCGGAGTCTGTGTGATTTTTATTAATGTTAATGTAAGGTTTCTTATCCTCACCATGGCTGCATTTATATGATTAAAAATATAGTAATATTATGAAATATTATTACAATTTTAAATAACTATTTTCTTTTTGAGTATATTTTAAAATGTAATTTATTTCTCTGATCAAAGCTGAATTTTCAGCATCATTACTCTTCAGTGTCACATGATCCTTCAGAAATCATTCTAATATGATGATTTGCTGCTGTTTGCACAACATTTACTGTATGATGTTGGAAAAGATTTCAATGTCTTTAATGTGTATATATATTATATACACATTATATATATATAATGTATATGTGTGTATGTGTGTATATATATATATATATATATATATATATATATATATATATATATATATATGTATATATGTATGTATATATATATATATATATATATGTATGTATATGTATAAGACCCCAAACTTTTAAAAGGTAATTTTATGCATTTCTATTATTATCAACTGATTACAATTTGATTACTGTTAAATATGATTTCTGCTGGTCAAGACAATGATTTAGTACAACACAATACAAAACTCCTTCTTGAGTTTTTTTTTCCTGAAAGCAACACATTATAAAAAAAGTTTTAATACAGATATGTTTTACAAGACGTCTCTTGTACTTGTGGATTGTATATGGTGTGAAATCATGCCATATGCATGTCACAAAAAGGTGTGGAGTGTATATTTTTTTTCTTGGACATTTATGGTGGGAATGTTCAGTAGCTCAAGACCTTAAGGACTGTGTCTATATAGAAAATGACTTTAAAAAAATAAACCTGCCTTGAGAAATTTTCACTGGAGTGAACAGTCTTGACAAATTACCCTGTTCTTCTCTACTTTCTAAAAATGCCACAGGCTAATGCCACATCTGCCTCCTGCTGGTTGTACAGTGTCATCACACTTGTGTCCGGTTCCAGCTGTTTCAAAGATGCTGGATGTGAGGTTTAGGCTTGAGAACACAAAGAAAGAAAAAGAAAAAGAAAGTTTGTAGTATGCCAAGCTGAACTACTGGAGTGGTTATGATTTGAATATTCTTGAAGCAATGATCTTCTTCAACTCCTGCCAGAGACACTCTGGGCTCAGAGCCAATGAAGGAGAGGCAGGGAGCTTTAGGGATTTGTTACGTGCTCCTGAACAGATGCCCTGATAATTTCCTTCACGTATGTCCTCTTACCTGCACATTCTCAACCTCTTCAGCGCTGTAACAAAATATGCATATAAACATGAACCGAACTTCATCTGCCCCCAAAAGTATTAGTTTTTTAGTGGATGTATGAAGTCATTTCTCCTGAAGTTCACACAAGTGTAACCACAGGTGAAGTTCATCTAACTATGAACATGTTCACAAAATGAAAGCGAACAAACTTCTTTTTTTTTTGTTTGCTGAAAAGTGTCAGCTGATCTGTTGTTGCTTGAAAAAAAATAAATAAACATTACCTCAAATAAAATGAAACATTGTTTATATATATATATATATATATAAATAAATAATTATATATATATATATATATATATATATATATATATATATATATATATAAATAAATTTAATAAATTTATATAATGAGAAATGTTGCTTTGGCAATCACCTGAAATGATAATAATAATAATAACAATATATATAATAATATAATAATAATAATAATATAATAATAACATAATTAATAAGAACTACTAATATATATATATATATATATATATATATATATATATATATATATGTATGTATATATATATATATATATATATATATATACAGAAGACAGAAGAATGACAATCAACAAAATAATTAAAAATTATTATTTTATTAAAAATAAAACAAACATTCAAATTAATGATAAAAACTATAATAATACTGTATGATATTTAGTCTGTGAGCAGTATTATAATGCAAAAACAAGGAAAAAGACTCAAATCATTTAGATGTTTTAATTAATAATATCAATGAATAATATGTAATTATTGATCAATTATAATATTATATATTATGTTAGTAACAATTTCATGTACAGTTTAATAATTAAAATGTAAATATTTTAAATGAAACAAAATGTCTATTTTGTTAGAGATGGTCGAAGGACATACAGATGGGAACTTGACTTCCTAATTCGTTCGTTCTTTGCGTCCGTCTCTTCCAGTCAGTTTACCATATGTGCAGCGATGGAACAGATGGTTTGGAAATCAGCTGCTGTGAGGAACCTCAATCAGTGTGAAAGTGAGACGTGTGCAGGTGAACACACACGAGGGGAACATCCTTTCACTGCAGCGCTGAATCAACACTACCTTAAAAACAGGCTCAACAGAGGTACTCCATGCATTTCTCCTTAATGTTACGCTAATGTGCAAAATGTGCATTTGTGTCAATGCAAGTGAGAAGTTCCATTATAGGAGGTGGTTTGATGTTGTAGAAATAAAGCGCAGGACTCGTCTGATCTCTGAGCCACGAGACATCACTTCTGTGGCCTTGAGCGAGACATTTAACTCCAGGTTGCTTCAGGCGGATTCGTCCTTGACTATAATGCATGCTGTGAAGTATGCATTATATACCTAGAACTATTAAAAAATAGTATTTGAAACAATATGCATAAACATTTCAAACCAAAGCATGCTACATTGTTTTTATTCAGTGAGTGGCATATAAAAATATTTTAAATTTAGCAGCCTGATAATACGAGTCAAGAAAGTGGGATAACAGTATTCCACAGTGTGCTCCGTTACGATCCGCACTTACTGGTTACACTTTATTTTAAAGTTTGTGTACTTACAGTGTAGTTTCCCACGAATGGACTGGTAATATAAGGTAACTACATGGGTTAAAGGGTTAGTTCACCCAAAAATGAAAATTCTGGCATGTATTACTCATCCTCATGTCGTTCCACACCCGTAAGATCTTCAGAACACAAATGAAGATATTTTTGATGAAATCTGATGGCTGTTGAAAGCAAGACAATGAACACTTTCAATGCCCAGAAAGATACTAAAACATATTTAAAACAGTTCATGTGAGTACAGTGGTTCAACCTTAATATTATAAAGCGACAAGAATACTTTTTATGCGGCAGAAAACAAAATGACGACTTTTCAACAATATCTAGTGATGGCCGATTTCAAAACACTGCTTCATGAAGCTTTATGAATCTTTTTTTTTCGAATCAGTGGTTCGGATAGCATATCGAACTGCTAAAATCACATGAACTATTGAAGTCGGAAAACACTTATGACGTAACAATTGTTGTGTTTTTGCGCTGAACTCCCTCCCGTCTCTGCCCCCTCTCCCCTCTTCTGCCCCAAGCACCTGACATCTGTGACCCCACCCCCCACGCACCTGACCACCTCATTCATCTACCTCATATTCGTTGTCTCTCTGAGCATTGGACTCATACACACAGATTATTAAGGCTCTTATAATTGCACTGTCTATTCAACTGGTTTGCACTTTATCTACACGTCACTTTACTTATTTATCAATTTCTTGTTGTGTTGTTGCTGATACTGTTATGTTTTATGTTGTTATTGTACTGTTGTTGTTATTGTTATGTTACCTGTATGCAACGAGGGTCTGAGAGTAACGGAATTTCAATTCTCTGTATGTACGTGCTGTATATGTGGTAGAATTGACAATAAAGCTGACTTTGACTTTGACAAAGCCTCGTTTACTGAAATCATGTGACTTTGGCGCTCCGAACCACTGATTCGACACAAAAGATTCGTAAAGCTTCAAAGCAGTGTTTTGCAATCACCCATCGCTAGATATTGTTGAAAAGTATTCTTGTTGCTTTATAATATTAAGGTTGAACCACTGTACTCACATGAACTGTTTTAAATATGTTTTAGTGTTTTTCTGGGCATCTGAAAGTGTTCATTGTCTTTCTGTCAATAGAGACTCACTGAACCATCGTACGTCATTAAAAATATCTTAATTTGTGTTCTGAAGATGAACGAAGATCTTATGGGTGTAGAACGACATGAGGGCGAGTAATTTGACAGAATTATGACATTTTTGGGTGAACTAACCCTTTAAAGTTAGGTTTAGGGATAGGTTCAGGGTTAGTACCAAGTTATAACCCAATTATTGTAATTGCTAGTACATAGTATTTACATGAGGAACATGAGTGCAAAATAAAGTGCTCAGTGCACTTCAATAAATGTTGACAAACTACTTTTTTAAATAGTTTATTACAATATTAGTATATTAGTGGTATACGTTATGCACATTCTGTAATAAGAAAGCATCTACCAAGTGTAAAAATGTCAATTGCATATAAAAAATGTTTGAATCATTTATAAATTAACAATTGCCGAGAGCTGAATGTCTCTTTACGGTGTGATCCTCAAGGTCCTAGAGTCATTTGAGCAGAGTTTATCTTCAATGCTCTTGGCGGAGTTGTATAAATAAGGGTGTTTGGCTCAGCGGTCCACATGTAACTCAGCCACTCAAGAACTCAATTACAAGCCAAAACGACTGCCAGAAACCTTTAGCGTAAGATGCCAAATTCAGCTTTTGTGTCATTTCCTGGAAAGTTTTGCCGGGTTGCAAACTTTTACAATTGTACAAGTATCACATACGTACATATATATATTTATGAAATATAATTTGATCTGAAATAAGGTTATAGTGTAACAGCACTCAGTTTGTGCCAGCATGCTCATAAATGTGACAGAATAAAGTAACAGTACAGGAATTTAGTCAAGGCACTAGACAGAGTTCGCATCCATATATTCTTTAAGAGAAAGGAGGCGAGTATGTTTTATTACATGCTAAAAGAAAAATTAACTTTCACTGATGTTAGTTTTGTTCACATTACTTAGTCATGTAACTACATGAACTTAATTTAACTGAGTTGCTTCTACTAAAAATAAGTATTGTCAGCTTTACTTAATAAGTGTTTGTTCAGTCAACTTAACATTACTGAGTGAAACGCACAAATTAATGTTGATATAAGTGGATCCGTAGTTCCCAGCGTGCTTTGTAAGGGACTGCATTAGGATTAAAGTGTTATTTTGTTTTTCAGTTAAGGGAAAGATGTTATTAGTTTATGTTAGTGGTTAATGTTCAGTGATGTTGGACATTGAGAGGAGTTTCTGAAATGTTTTTGAATTTTCTGGTTACCATTATGCAGAAGAGTGTCGACTGAGTTGAGGCTGGAAGCAATCATACGCTCTAGATGGTGTTTCTGCTCTCAATTAAATTGAGTTTTTTGATGCGTTAATTTTTTGAATGCATATTGTAGAGCGAATAGTTAATTTACTAAGATAAATTAAGTCAATAAATGTGTTCATGTGCTCAGAGAATTTTTGTCAGCTTCTTTTGTTCATACAACTAAATTGTTATTTGTACAAATTGCTCAATATAGTTGTATAGAACCACTTGACTCTGCTTTTTTAAGTAAATCCAATAATTAATTACGTAGACAATACGGTAAGATTTTTAAAGAAGTCTCGTCTGCATTTACTTGATCAAAAATGCATTAAAGAGGAATATTGTTAAGTATTATTACGTGAATGTATTTTACAATGTAATTAATTCCTGTGAATTTTCAGCATCATTATGCCAGTCACATGATCCTTCAGAAATCATTCTAATATGTCGATTTGATGAATAAAAAGACCATCAGTTATTTAAAATATATATTTTTTGTAACATTATATGCATTTACAGCAATTTTCATCAATGTGTTACATCTGTGCTGAGTAAAAGTATTAATTTATTTCAAAACAGACATACTGAAGCCAAACTTTTGAATGGTAGTGTATTTATATGATGCAAATTTTGTTATTCCATACAAAGAAAGTGTCAAGAAGCACAATTGTATTTATTACCAGGGTTTTTATAAACAGTGACATGTTATCGCCAAGCTATTCTGGATATGTACCATGCATATTTCAACCATAATCGTACATCATCCTATTTACTACACATGGATGATACTCAAAAAATAAGTTGTAGATGTCCAGAAGAACATGACACCATGTCCAAACAATGACACCATTATAGTACCACAGTACTTTTTGGTTAGTGCAAGACACTTACGCCTGAATTATAGCAATGGCATATCTGTATAATGCAAACACTGATTCGGAATACTCAAAAGAGCTTCATCACAAGGACATATGCAGCTTCACCCACACGCTTCATTATAACCCCTGCTATTCTCACATCCGGGATATGAAACATGAGCAAAGACGTGGAATGTTACATTTTTTCCCCTCTCTCTCTCTTTCTCTCTCTCTCTCTCTTTCTCTCTCAGGCGCCGTAATGATGGAGTAAAAAGCATCATGATTGGTGGATGCAGGCTAGAAGAAAAATAAACCCCAGAACGTTGCTTTTGCTCTCCGGAACAAACGCGAATGAATCCAGCGCGTGCTTTCGGTCACCGGTGAAGAAATGAACAAGAAAAACCTCTTGAATTACAGCAGAAACATCCACATCCACACAAGGAGCTAAAAGTACACAATGGTCGCTGGCGATATGTGTCTCTCAGACAACCTTGGCGCAGCGTCGCTTGAGTGACAGCTCGCTAGCCAATAGGAACGCTCAGCTGCCCAGCTGCGCTTAAACTCGACCAATGGTGAACGGTAGAATACGGGCCTAAACGCAAGTTAGGCTGTTGTAGCAGGCGGCCAGCGCTAAACTTCACCAAATAATAGCTGTTTGTATTTTGGCTGCCGCAGTAGCCATTTTAGGTAAGCACATCTTTAAACTTTTTAATCCTAACGCGTCGTGCGCAAAACTGCATGGGGTAGGTGGCGCGCGGACGCGTCAAACTCTCGCATCCCCTCATGAATGAACTGCTCTTGTGCGTTAGGATTAAAGAAATTGCTCTGAGTTTTTTTCCCTTCCCCGACTCCCACCCCCTCTAATTTTTTATGCATTTTTCTAAACTGTCATGGCGTTTAGTGTCCTTGGAAATAAATGCGGAGAGAGGAACGCGTAGGTTTTTGCGCTAACTGATGTCCGGAGCCGGCGTGTCCAGGTAGGTGAGGTCGCGTTTGACGGTCCCTCCGCGGAGTTTGAGTGGCTCTTCACGCGTGTAACGCCTGAAATATAGAGCACCGTTGCCGTGACATTACAGTTAGCACGCTGGCTAGCGCCCTACAGGAGCTAATGTATATGGGACACGATGTTAGTGTTTTTGTAAGAGTGTTTTATGAGGCATCTGTTGAGGCACAAAGCATCCCATGACTACTATCAAGTACTAGGAACAATGTAACTTCTAGCACTCATGTGGTTTACTTCAACCCCTGGTTTGTGCTATATCCCTATTTAAATTAACGTGTTGTTTATTGATTTTTGTCGCTAATAATTTGGTATTACTTTAAGAACTTTATGCTTTTCCTTTTTTTTAATGCATTGAAAATGCCTCACAGCTTCATTGACACCTGTCTTTAACTCCAGGAATGGGATAGTTAGGATCAAGGGGCCCACCTGGCTTAAAATGCAACCCTTTTGAAATTAATATGTTTGTACATGTTTATATCTCTAATGATGTTGCGTTACGTATTGTTTTCTTTTACAATTATTATGCATGACAGGTAGATTGACACCTGTCTTACCTCAATCAATATCTTAGTTTGTATTTGGAGTTTCACCTGATTAGTGATGTAATTGTGTGATTAATATAGATTTATGTCACTAATAATGTTGCATTACTGTTACATATTTATGTTTTATTTTTTAATTCGACTTCAATGCACCACAGGTAGATTGATCTGTCTTAACTCGAGGAATGGGTTAGTCAGATTCACCGGGGCCCGACTAGTTTATGGTGTATCGCTTTAGAAACGTAGAACATGTCCGTATGGGTTTGTCACTAAAAATGTTGCTTTATGTGATTATTATCGATTTATGACGCCGATAATGGTGCATTACTGTGGCAAAATGTTTTATTTTTTAATTGAACGTCAATGCAACACAGGTAGATTGATCTGTCTTAACTCGAGGAATGGGTTAGTCAGATTCGCCTTGGTGTGAATTTAGAAACGTAGAACATGTTCATACGGGTTTGTCACTAAAAATGTTGCTTTAATTCAACACTTTTTCTCTTTAATATAATTACAGTGCATCACAGGTAGATTGAGAGCTGTCTTACCTTGTGGGTTAGTTAAGTTTCAGGGACCTCACTTGGTAATTATGTGATTATAATCGATTTATGACGCCGATAATGTTGCATTACTGTGACAAAATGTTTATTTTTTAATTCAACGTCAATGCACCACAGGTAGATTGATCTGTCTTAACTCGAGGAATGGGTTAGTCAGATTCACCGGGGCCCGACTAGTTTATGGTGTATCGCTTTAGAAACGTAGAACATGTTTGTATGGGTTTGTCACTAAAAATGTTGCTTTATGTGATTATTATCGATTTATGACACCGATAATGTTGCATTACTGTGACAAAATGTTTTATTTTTTAATTGAACGTCAATGCAACACAGGTAGATTGATCTGTCTTAACTCGAGGAATGGGTTAGTCAGATTCGCCTTGGTGTGAATTTAGAAACGTAGAACATGTTCATACGGGTTTGTCACTAAAAATGTTACTATAATTCAACACTTTTACTCTTTAATATAATTACAGTGCATCACAGGTAGATTGAGAGCTGTCTTACCTTGTGGGTTAGTTAAGTTTCAGGGACCTCACTTGGTAATTATGTGATTATAATCGATTTATGACGCCGATAATGTTGCATTACTGTGACAAAATGTTTATTTTTTAATTCAACGTCAATGCACCACAGGTAGATTGATCTGTCTTAACTCGAGGAATGGGTTAGTCAGATTCACCGGGGCCCGACTAGTTTATGGTGTATCGCTTTAGAAACGTAGAACATGTTTGTATGGGTTTGTCACTAAAAATGTTGCTTTATGTGATTATTATCGATTTATGACACCGATAATGTTGCATTACTGTGACAAAATGTTTTATTTTTTAATTGAACGTCAATGCAACACAGGTAGATTGATCTGTCTTAACTCGAGGAATGGGTTAGTCAGTTTCACCGGGGCCCGACTAGTTTATGGTGTATCGCTTTAGAAACGTAGAACATGTTCATATGGGTTTGTCACTAAAAATGTTGCTTTATGCGATTATTATCGATTTATGACGCCGATAATGTTGCATTACTGTGACAAAATGTTTTATTTTTTAATTGAACGTCAATGCAACACAGGTAGATTGATCTGTCTTAACTCGAGGAATGGGTTAGTCAGATTCGCCTTGGTGTGAATTTAGAAACGTAGAACATGTTCATACGGGTTTGTCACTAAAAATGTTACTATAATTCAACACTTTTACTCTTTAATATAATTACAGTGCATCACAGGTAGATTGAGAGCTGTCTTACCTTGTGGGTTAGTTAAGTTTCAGGGACCTCACTTGGTAATTATGTGATTATAATCGATTTATGACGCCGATAATGTTGCATTACTGTGACAAAATGTTTATTTTTTAATTCAACGTCAATGCAACACAGGTAGATTGATCTGTCTTAACTCGAGGAATGGGTTAGTCAGATTCACCGGGGCCCGACTAGTTTATGGTGTATCGCTTTAGAAACGTAGAACATGTTCGTAAGGGTTTGTCACTAAAAATGTTGCTTTATGTGATTATTATCGATTTATGACGCCGATAATGTTGCATTACTGTGACAAAATGTTTTATTTTTTAATTGAACGTCAATGCAACACAGGTAGATTGACACCCGCCTGGTTTATAATGTAACACTTTTGAAATTAATGTGTTCGTATAGATTTATCGCTAATGTTGCATTCGTGTCAAAACTTTTCTTTAGTGTACAATTAAAATGCATGACAGGTAGATTGACACCATGTCTTATTGCAAGCAATTGGTTAGTTGGTGTCAAGGTCCCATTTAGTGTCAACTTTATACATTTCTTTTTAATATAATTGCATTGCATCACAGGTTGATTGACAGCTGTCTTACTTAAAATGGGTTAGTCCCACCTGGTTTATGACGCAATTCTGTGATTATTATGGATTTATGTTCACTAATAATGTTGCATTAATCTAAAAACTTTTTTAATTCAATGACAGTAGATTGACTCTTGTCTTACTAGTAGTGATTCAATCCTTGGGTTAGTTAGCATGGATTCGATATTCTACTTCAAACTCTTTGAAATTAATTTAGAAAGGCTGTAAAAGTTTAAGTTGTAGTAACATGCTATTAATGCAAGTCATTCGTTTGAACAAACACTTTAGTTGTTCATGTTGTGGTTGTTTAACTCATAAGTTAAAGCTGACTTATTGTTGTACCCCAATGCAATATATATAAACCTTGATCAATAGTAATGTGTAGTTAGTGTTAAATAAGAATATATTATAGATATTAATTACATTTATGTGATATATCTTAAAAATGGAAGTCATCTTCATAATGTACACTTATTCACAATAAGGAAATAATTGTTCATTGTCACAAGAATGCAATGACTAAGTTGATTGAACTGCCTTTATATTTTGTTGTGCATTCTGAGTTTGAATCACATTCTTAATGCTTTTTTTTCTAAATTATTTTAGTATTTTAGTTTATGCTTTGTTGCATAATTTCTGTATTCATGACTCCTTATATCTCTGTATTCCAGACGCAGACGCAAAGATCAAGAAACAATGAAAATACAAAAGAAGGACAAGCAGGTCAGTGTATCACATGTGTTACTGTCAGACACCGAGAGTTCCCTCTTTCTCTCTCTCACACCATCTCCCACACTTTCATCATCATTAGCATAATTTTTAGTCCTTGGACTATAGCTGTACTTCAGAAAGATCCTCAGTCTTATTCAGCTTTAATATTTATAGTGTTTCTTGAGTTTTTTTTCTTTACTTAGCTTCTTAGGTAGGTAAACTTATAGCTTGATGCTAACTTTCACTAGTGCAGTACTGTTGAGACTATAGGTTTACGATTAGGATTTAAGTTGCATGCAAAAATGTGAAGAAAGCTTGTGGCATTTTTCTGAGAACATTGGTTCCTCCCTGAAGACCGTCTTGGTGTTCAGAGATTGTTTTTTTCTCTGTCCAGGAGATTTTAGATTTCTCAGTTGTGTTGCATTGCAGTATCAACTTTTTGTGATTTGTCCTAGTATCAACTTTGTGTCCTACAATTCTTTAGGTTAAGTTAAAATATAAACAAAGCTGAAAATTGTTGACTTATAGTACGTGTATAGAGCTTAGTGTTACTTGAGACCGGTCTTGGTCTTGGCTACATTTGGTCTCTGTCTTTTCTTGGTCTCAGACTAAAAGGACTCGGGATTTTAAGACCGGTCAAGACCACAACTGCGGGAATATCGTTAAATTGCCGTCTGATTTCTTTGTTAACATCATTCATTTGACTGGATGTAAAACTTTTTGCTTCAAATGCAATCAATAACTTATATCTAATTTCATTTGTTTTGTTACGGTTGTGCCGGGTCAGAAATCAACAAGGGATTGTGTCAGAAATGTCACCAAAATTAATACAAACGCCCACAAAATTCAAGATATGATTGCAAAAAAGTACTTGTTTAAGATCTTGATATTTATATTAAAACATATGATATAATTAAGCTATATGACAAGAAAGAGCTGTTTTCACAAAAATGAGCACATTTGCAAACATGAGATATATATATATATATATATATATATATATATATATATATATTTATTTATTATTATTTTTTTTTTTACAAAAAAATTTCATTTTTAAAACCATAATCTCAAAATGATTTATGCGTTTGTAACTGTACCAATTCAGATGCAACTTCTGTTTGACCTCTGCAGTGTAAAGTTGTTGTTAGTGATTTCAATTTATTGGTAACAGCCTATATAGTGTTTTATTATTCTAAATGTAATTATTGATTAAAAATAAGACATTTCTCAGGCAGTAAATGCAGATTTTTCAGATGAATTTGAGGAGTGCTGGTGTGGTGTTGGTCTCAACTCAGTCTCGACTTGTCTTGGTCTTAGTCTTGTCTTGGTCCCATCCTCCCAATGTCTTGGTCTTGTCTTGGTCTCGACACACGCTGGTCTTGGTCTCGACTTGGTCTCGGTTTAGGTGGTCTTGACTACAACACTAATAGAGCTATAAAATTAATATGGATAGCATAGCTCAGATTATCTGCTCATGGAAGAATTTGATGAGGAATTGTTCATGATGAGATCTTTGACTGCAGGCAAATCTGAGCTTGTGTTGTTAAGGTCTCTTCTGAAACTTTTGAAAATATTTTTCTTCATTTAATCTCAACAGCTATGTTACCATCCACATTTTATGCCCATTTTGGGATATCACATACACAACGCTGGATGGAAACGCCAAGATGCGCTCAATTGAGGTGGATACATTTTTTATATGTTAAGAAGACATTAGCGTAAACTACGATGGAAGCACATTTACCAAATAAATCCCTCAAGATGCAACAAAAAACATGACTTTGCCTCAACAGAGGATGTGATTGGATAATTGGACTAACCAGCGGACCAATCTCATTGCACAGTGTCTCATATGTTGGTTTGATCATTCTGAAATGTTTGTCATCAAAATGATTTGGTATAATGACCTCCCAGAACTGTCTCACATGATTGCATACACAAGCACCAGCATCCAAATGAAAGATAACATCACAGCGTTTATTGCGTTTCGTCTGTGCGCTGATATGCAAGTCACTTATGATGTAGGAAAACGGAGCCACAGCGGCTTCACCCATTGCAGCAACTCTCGTTTTTATTACAGCTATCCAATTTCCCAGGAAGTGACGATTTTGTTCTCTTGAACACACGGGATGGAAGAGCTGGTTTATTCACAAATGTTTTATGTGATTATTCCAATTTTGCAAGTTAAATTTGGAACTTTGCATGGAAACATTGCTGTTGCTACCTATGAGAAACAAGACATTCATAAGTTTCTTCAATGAGGGCTTGTAAGAAATTTTTTCACAATTCCTGGTTCCAGTTGCATAAACTTAGCCACAATGTTAAGACTGTGTCTTAAGAACTAGTTTGACCAACTAACAGTTAGCTGAGAGGCAATCAGTCTTACTTTTCCTATTCAAATCAACTTTAAAAAGTTAGGAGCAGCCAGATGACTAACTTTTAAGACTAGTTAAGACAATGTCCTTGTGCCCCTTTGATTGAGTAGTTTTACTCTTTAATTCAATACAATACAATATTTATTTGTAAAGCACATTTAAAAACAACCAAGGCTGACCAAAGTGCTGTACATAAAATAATCAAACTAAAAGATAGAAAAAAGGATCAAACTTAATAAACACACACCAATAATAAAACAATACCGAACCTAAGATCAAGAAGTATTGAATTCAATGTAGTTTTTTTAGATGTGTAAATAGACTCCAGTCAGATTCTAGTCTTAATTCTGATGACGTTTGAGTTGATAACAAACAAAACAAAATGCCACGAAAAGCCTTGTGTTGCAGAGATTGACTAAGGTGTGTTCTTAAGTAAACAGTTCTGTCGGCTGCAGGCTGTTTATAGTTGCTATTCATCAAAGCAGCTCGCCATGTTATATAGAATGTGTTCATGTCTGTATGTCACATGGCTTTGGATGTGGCTCATTCAGTATCAGAATTTGTCATAACTATTCATTTCATAATCCCAGGTAATTACTGTTGACTTTTGACTTGATAAGTCAAGGCAGATCATTTCTTCATAGCATAAGCTTATAAAAACCTGCAAAGCATCAAATGTATGAAAGATGTCATTGAAAACACTGGTGGTAGATTTAGAAGTTTTCCTTTCGAGAAGAATCAAAGAATGACAGTTAACAACCAGTGACTGTCGGTTTGACCAAACGGACCACAACGCTGCTGTTACTCCTGCTCTCAGTTGATGCTTGAGTCAGACGCTCTCTAGAAGAGTTGGTACTGTCAGCGCAGGCTGGCTGGGGCAATGATTGCTGTCCTATAGGTAAATGCTAAGATTTTGAATTCAATATCTGTTGGCATGTGCTGCAAATATGCTGTCTGTTGCACCTACATGGCGTGACTTAAACCCAGCGTAAATTTTGCGCACAAAGTTGCAAGAAGTTGACTTGAAATTTCAATTTGTAATTTTGGCAATAGTCACATTGGCATTTAGTTGACATTACTGCTACATGTCTAATTAATGTGCACCATCTGTGCCTGTTATATTACAGTGTTAGCATATAACTCTCCTATTAAATTTTGGCTCTCTATACACTTGGTACACTAATACACTAATTTTTGGTCAGTCAAGACCTGGGATTAACATGCATCTCCAATCCATACTTTGTACTGCATATTAATATAAAGCATAGCAAAGATTCATTAGCACAGATTTTGCCTCCTTTTTTGGGGGGCATAATTTTTTATGCATTGTAAACACTCTTCAGTGTTGTCTTTTTATGTCTGCAATTTATACGTGATGTCACGAGAGTCATATAGAGAGTCTTCTGAAATGTAGGATAATACAGCAATTAAAAACAATAAATTAAATTAACAAATTTTCAAAACTTAGAAAAGCATTAAAGTGTGCATGAAGACACGGGTACATTTAGCTAAGCAAGGTCTTGCCCAAAAAACTAAATTATAAACTAATAATAATGGTTTCTGGATACTTCTAAACATTTAGTGTTATTCAGTTTTTCTGTAGCATTTTTGGATATGAATAAATACTTTTACAGATGAACAACACATAATTCATGAAGATTTGTAAAATAATGACTTAGTTTTTCTCAATACTGGCATGTACAATTGAATCTAAATGATGTTCTGTGTCCTGCAAAATGGCAGTAAAATTATTTGATGCAACATTAGGATATAAAGTTACATTTGCCCAATGTAAATGTCTGTATTTACATGATCAAGTGTAGTGTGTTTTTTTTTTCTAGATTTGAGTAAGTTACATAAAACTTAATATGTATAATTCTGAAGTCTTTATGAATATCTATCATATTTTATGTAACTTTCTTGTATGTAATGAAATCCATGGAATTGATTTGAACATTTTAAAGTGTTAAACAGATCTAAGAGCGATCTTAGAAAGTGCAAGGAATATGTGTGTGATGTGTGATCTGTGGAAATCCCCGGTGTGTACCTGCTCATATCTCAGAAAATTCAGTTGGTTAACCTCCATTTATCTGATACTTCTAGATGAGGATGTTGAGATGATTATAATGTTTAACTTGGTTTAAAGTTTTGCTTAGTTAATGTTTGACTGGGAATCAATGATATTATCTAGCAATTTCCTATGAAATCCAACTTATGTACTTGTAAAGATGGTGTGAGGTGTAGCCTTGTGTAGAAAGATATTCACTTTGCAGTTTTCATGATTTGCCTTTCAATTTGTGTTGTACATCACGATGCAATCTTTCTTCCAGCTTGTTTTGATCTTCAGGCCAGCAACACCCACCTAATCATGCTAATTGTCAAGGAATCATTGGCTGTGCTTCGAAAGGTCAGGGGAAAACGAGGTCAAAGTTGAACGTTACTGCAATATGCTTTGAGTTCAATGCTTTGGAGGGTGAAATCAGTATTTAAATATGTATATCTTGATATGCATTTATCTGTGTGGTAAATTTCAGTTAGTTGAGATTTAGGGGGGTAGAAAAGAGTTCCCTTCATGAAAATTTATTTGTGTACTAAAATAATCCACCATCCACTTTAAACATTTTGATCAATTGCCTTTTATAATGGATCAGGCATGTCTATTCCAGTGAGCCTGTCTGTTTCCACACTTTTGAGACCATAGTAATTAGTACAAAGAATCAGCTGTGACATTTATGAGTTGTGAATAAATCCCAGCCAGCGTTGTGATCATGCGTCAGTTAGGCAGAACATAAATCAATGTCAGCATCACTCAAAAATCTTCTGTCTCTCGTGGTCCCCTTTGATTACTATTCCTGCGTCAGTAAATAAATACCAGCGTTATACTTGGTTTGTTGTAGTAAGTTCTTCCTGGTTTTAAGAAGTGTACAGCAGTTTTTTTACCTTCATGTGGAAAACCACCGGAGGACACTTCTGTGGAGCTGTCGGATTGTCAGCCGGATCTGGGAGGCTTTTGGTCTACTGTCAGGCACAGAGGATCTAGACTCAGCGCTGGGATCTTGTGAAGTGAAGAATGGGTGTGTGTAGTCAGTGTAGCAGTGAAGCAGTTAACTTGGAAGGGATAAACCTCTCTTGACACATTGTCAGTTGTATGTACGTTGCTTTGAAACTGTGACCACCTGAATTTCACTGCATTTACGATAGAAACACGTCAGGGACACCAGCAGATTATTGATGTCTTGAAAAGAATGAGAGATTAAAAGTATAAAAAAAAGGCCAAAGAAACATTTTCACACTGAGAGACCGTAAGGTTCATGTCAATGTCATGCAAATGGCCTGATCTACATTTTGATTTGAATTTTGGTGGTGTCAAATCAAAGTAGCCCAATTTAGTTTTATTATTCCCTCACTGTGAGACGAGGCACTTCCTAAACGCCCTGAGAGCTTCTTTGTCAGGCCTTTCTGAAGAACCAGCAGGGATTCACACCGGCTTAAAGGGTTAGTTCATCCAAAAATGAAAATTCTGTCATTAATTACTCACCCTCATGTCGTTCTACACCCGTAAGACCTTCGGTCATCTTCAGAACACAAATTAAGATATATTTGTTAAAATCCGATGGCTCAGTGAGTCCTCTATTGCCAGCAAGACAATGAACACTTTCAGATGCCCAGAAGAGTACAAAAACATATTTAAAACAGTTCATGTGAGTACAGTGGTTCAACAATGTTATAAAGCGACGACAATACTTTTTGTGTGCCAAAAAACAAACAAAATAACTTTATTCAACAATATCTAGTGATGGCCGATTTCAAATCACTGCTTCGAAGCTTTACGAATCTTTAGTTTCGAATCAGTGGTTCGATTCGCGTATCAAACTGCCAGTCGTGTGAAGTATTGAAATTGTGAAACGCTTATGATGTAACGAAGCCTCGTTTACTGAAATCACGTGACTTTAGGGCTCCGAACCACTGATTCGAAACAAAAGATTCGTAAAACTTTGAAGCAGAATTTTTAATTGTTTCCACAATAATATTAATCAGCATACAACTGTTTTAAACATTGATAATAATAAGAAATGCTTCTTGAGCAGCAAATCAGCAGATTAGAATGAATTCTGAAGGATCATGTGACACTGAAGACTGAATATTCAGCTTTGCATCACAGGAATAAATTAAATTTTTAAAATATAGTAAAACAGAAAACTGTTATTTTGAGTTGTAGTAATATATTTCACAATATTAATGTTTTTTTCCTGCCATGAGCACTACATGTTGTAGGGTTGTAGTAGATGACATGTCAAGTTAAAAATAGTCCAACTTTTCTTGAGATCCCTGCTTTCTCTTCTTCTCTGTCTAGTTGTTTTTAACACAAGAACACATAATCTTTCCATTCATTAGATGATGTCCTGCTCATCTGCCTATGGCCATCCAAGTGTGCGATTTATTTGGTTTTTGTCTGAATCCATGAGCAAAACAGTATGGACTTTTTTTTTATTTAGGAGCTTTACCGTTGCACAGAGCAGTTAAAGGACAAAAACAATAAATTCTTTCTTGATTATGCTTTTTGTTATTGTAATTAGCTCGACTGCTATCGTGCATTTGGTGGAGAGGTGGGGATGCGTGTTTGTTGGAGCGACGTGTGTGCATGTTTTATAAAGCACGTTTGAGCAAGGTGTGTTCGGGTTTGGATCTGGCATTGACTGAACTGCAGCTGTCGCGTTTGGGAGTTGGGAGTTGGTATTGATTCATAGGGAATTTGATTGCAACGTGTGTATGTGTGTGCGCTTGCGGTTGGCAGATTTGCCTGGCAAGCATGCATACTGCAGCACGTCACGGGAATAGTCTGCAGTGTTTGCGCATGCTTATGTGAGAGGGAATGTATGCACGCTTCCTTGGATAGCGCTTACATGCGCATGTGTGTGATGCATAGAGAGAGCATTCAAAAAAAGGTCAACGTAAGGGCAAAAGTGAAAAGAGCAGTTGCAGGAAGTTGCCATTTACCCTTCACGTGTCTGTAAAGTGAAGTTAAGTACAAAAAGTAGTGTTTTTTTCACCCATGTATATATTGCTTATATTACCTTCAAGAACAATGATGTCGATGCTTTTTAGACCCCAGAGAGGAAAGGGTTACCACGGAGACTGCGTGTTTACGTTCCCGCTTCCCACAGCTTGGTCCCGAGCCTGTTGCCATGACGACGGCCCTGATTCCAGCCCGCTTGCTTTGGAAATCATGTGATTCATTGACATTATCCCCATACCTGCCTGCAGTCGCATGCTCTGTCGGGGAGTGTGTGTGTGTGTGTGTGTGTGTGTGGCTGCACATACGCTCTGTTCCACGTGTGCACTGCAACACTGGGCGCAGATAAAAATAAACGTGCTTTGTGGAATAAGAGGTATGGGGCTAAATGTGTACCAGAAACACAAAGCTCACAGACTGCATTGAATTCTGTTAAATTCATGAATGTGTTTTGCTCTAGAAGTAGAAGAGCATTTTTAGTTTAATCTGCCCTATAATGTCTAATTGCTTGAGTGTCTTATGACTGCACTAAGGTGAAGAAAATTTCATTCATTATAAAGCTCATTCACGATGTGCCTTAAAAAATAACTTGCATTACAGGGTAGCTGATAAAAGCAGCTTAGGGTGTATTAAAGGGGACCTATTATGCCCCTTTTCACAAGATGTAATATAAGTCTCTTGAGTCCTCAGAATGTGTCTGTGAAATTTCAGCTCAAAATCCCTCACAGATCATTTATTATAGCTCGTCAAATTTGCCCCTATTTGGGTGTGAGCTGAAACAAACCATTTTTGTGTGTGTCCCTTTAAATGCAAATGAGCTGCTGCTCCCTGCCCGCTTTCCAAAAGACGGCGGAGTTTTAACAGCTCGCTCTTTGGTTGCTCAACAACAGCCAAGCTGAAGAATCTCACGCAGCCAAAATGAGGATTGTCAGTAACGGTGTTCAGCCGTACATTGTTCAAACCAGAGTCGACACTGATGGAGAGACTCAGGAAGAAGTTACAACTTTTAGAATGAAACTGGACATTTCTGAATGTTTAGTGGAAAAATTTATAGAGCTGCTGTGGACTTATCGACTAGCATGTGCCGTCATGTTAATCTTTTGTGCAAATTCAGTGTTGAATTGAACCTAGACTGTGAAGCAGTCCGGGCGTAAAATGACAGTATGGCAACAACACTCTACTAAAACAACTCTTCTTCTCCTCTAAAGCAGCCCAAATGGCCTCACCCCCTTTGTTGCGTGTTCCTGGGGGCGGGGTATATGTAAATTTTTTTCAGGTTTGTGATGTCACCAACCCAGGAAGAAGCTCGTTGTAGTCCCCTAGCAGCCATTTGTTGTAGTCCTTAAAAAGTGATTTCTGTAAAGGAAAATATCTCCCTTGGCATTGAACTTTGAGCGTCGTAACTTTGCAGATGATGTTTATGCTCTAACCGCAACATTACACACTAACTAAAGTCTTAAAAGTGAAATCATTATCAATGACCCCTTTAAAACTTGAGCGCTCTTTAAAAGAGCTGTAAGTGGATTAGAAAATAAACCAAGTGGGTGAAAAAAAAAAACTGTCTGTGGCCTTGAAACTGGACTCGGATCTTCTATTTTAGCTTAGTATATGTAATATATAATAAACCAGTTTGAAAGTGCCCAAAACATATGTTCTATTGATAACCAACTGATGGTCTTAACTGGATGGAACAGTCTTAGATCTGTCTGTTTCAAACAACATAAATAGTGTTTAATTAGAGGAGCGAATTCTAATCTGTTTTCTGTTTTTCCAGATGTCTGCCGCCCATGTACTAAAGCACACTCCATCCGCTGCTGCCTCGAATGTCTCTGACCAAAACGCACAAACTACATTTCCCATCGGCCACTTGGGCAAAGAACAGTTACGGATTATCGGAGGGCCGCCCAATCATTGCATGGCTCATGCAAAGGTGGGGTCTGCGGCCAGCAGTCACAGTCTCCGGCCTTCATCAATCAACAATGAGGAGGATGATGGAGGGGGCGGGACCAGGGTGAAGAAGAAACGAAGGAAAAAAGACAAGAAAGAGTCCGAGTGGAACAAAGATGTAGAGAGCAACGCTAAACCAAAGAGAAGGGAGCAAAAGGAAGGGAAGGAGATTCTTCCAAGAAAGTCAAAGGCAGTGAAGGAACAAAAAGATCGTAAGAGGGAGACGAAAGGTCAGAAGGAGGTCAAAAAGGTCAAGAAAGGTCAAGATGTGAAAGTGAAATCACAGCCCAAGAACACTGCAACACATCCGCCCTCCAAAAGAGGGAGGAAGCCAAAGTGAGTGGGTTAAAAGATAACTGAATTTTAAATATTTGGGTCTATAAATATACATACACAACTGTTCACAAGTTAGATTTTTAAAGGTTTTTAAAAGTCTTATTATCAGTGTTGAAAACAGTTTGCAGCTTAATATTTGTGGAAACAATGATACATTTTTTTGAAGAACAGCTTTTATTTGAAATAGAAAGCTTAACATTATAATGTAAATATCTTTATTGTCGATTATCGATTTAATGTGTCCTTGCTGAATAATTTCTTTCTTTAAAAAAACAACAACAACTAAATCTTACAGACCCCAAACTTGTGAATGGTATTGTACATGACATGAAATGGAGATGTTTTCAATGCTACAACCAGTAATATTCACTCTGTATTTTTGGTCTAAAACTAGAGTTCTATACGTGCTTTATAACAAGATCATAATGACAGGTATATTTAGCACACTTGGTGCCTAGATTACTAAGAGACATCTTAGTGGCAGGCAGCAAACTAGCTTTATTTCGATCTTTTTTTTTTGTGTCTGACTAACAAATGTCAACTGACAAAACAGTCTAATTACAGTAAATTGCATCTTTTGTATGTGACACAGTTTTGCATGTATCGTCTCAGCGCTGTTCTTGGTACACTCAATCTCAGACCTTTTCATTTCTTGATTGGGTGAAATGTGATACAGGGATTGTAGGCGTTACAAGGTGAATCTAGGTGCTTATGGGTTTCCAATTTGAAACCAAGGTCAAAAAATGAAACCTGCAACCATGTAAAGGTCTATTTGAACTTTGGTTATTTTTGTAGTGTATTTGGAGAAATAAATGTACAGTTTTATGGATGCATTTTTAGGTGCTCAAATGCATAATTTGCCACAGATTTGCAAATAAGCAATCCATGTCACAATCATGGCTCTTAAAAATGACCATCCGGCCTTATGACTTCATAAAGTTTATGCCAGTCATCTTTTATGATTTTTAAACATTTTAAATAGTTCCCTCTCAACACTTATCTCCCTCAAAGTAATGCAATGAAAGGATGTGATTTTATTCAAGTGCTGTGCTCCAGCAAAACTCTTCTGCTGCTTGTGTGAGTTGCCCACTTATAAACCAGGAAGCATCTGCACAGCAGATGTTGGTGTTTTGTGCTATGATATGGCCTGATATTTGTCAGTCAAAGAAGCCCTTGCGTGGTTTGCTATAAGATTTGTCAACCTGTGCAAAACTCTGGCCGTAAGATGAATTTTAAGAGCATGTGTTGCTGTTATGCAGAGAGCAGGGTGCCATGCCTCCGGAGAAGAAGAAGAAGGGAAAGAGGAAAAGTGATGCTGTACTTGAGATGGTGGAGAGTGATGACACAGCCTCTCTCTGCACGCTCGCCACCGGCGGTGAGGAAAGCACCGACCCCATGGATAACACTGTGAGTTCTCTTGAACTGATCTACATCAGGCCTCCGGGTTTCTCCTGTGCTGAATTCTTGCGCATCATGCTGTGGAATTACAAATATAAAATATTTAAGATCATGTTCAAAGTTCACAGTTCTGCATTTAAAGGACTAGTCAAATGAAATGTATTGATTACCATGAAAAAGAATTTTAATTTAGCTTCAACATCAATTGTAGAAACGTTATTGGTGATTTTTGTTGTTGTTGATATTGCGCATTTATTTGTTTTGGTCCATTTCCGGTTGTTTTTTTTGTTTTTTTTAAACCTTTAGTTTACTTTGCACTTATTTAATGTTTATTAATTTAAAAGGATGTTAAACATATCCTGTTAAATCTTTAGAAAATCTCAAAGTATGAGTCTGCCATATAGTATATTATAATGCATAAATTCATTGAAAGAAAAAAAATATTTTTTTTTCTCAATTAATAAAGGCATTATAATATGCTATATGGCAGACAGATATTTACTTAGACCGATATTATTATTACAATAATTTTTCCTTCCTTCCTTTTCTGTGCAGAAGAGGCGATCAGGGCGTCAAGTGAAGCGGCGGAAGTACAACGAAGATCTTGATTTCAAGGTCGTGGATGATGACGGGGAGACCATTGCCGTGTTGGGCGCGGGCCGAATTGCCGCCATGTCTTCCTCTACCCTCGCCTGGCAGGCTGAGGTAACTGTGGCAACATCTGCCATTATGCCACACCACAGACCTGCCCTACTTCTGGAGGGGCGGAGCAAACACACACTGAAATAATTCCCACCTTTTTTCTTCTCAGGAACCCCCTGAAGATGAGGCTAATATTATTGAGAAAATACTTTCAGTGCGAACGGTCAAGAAAGAGGTAAAGGGAGCAGATTACATGTTACTCTTAGAAAGACTGGATTAATTATTTGCATGCAGGTCCACAATAATTTTGCTAGTAATATAAAATTAAGTACAATGTTTCTTACATGGCCGTGAAGTTAACTATAAAGTGTATATTAAATGTGTTGTTCAATTGATTAATTCTTAAACCTTTATATATTTTCCACCACCACCTTGAACATTTGATTAAATCCTTGATTTCCTAAAAGAACAAAGTACTGAATACATCTAAATGCAGTATTGCAGCATATGCTATTCTTTACAGTGGGGTGCAAATGACATCTACAGAATATTCTCTGTGTTTGAGTGTTTGATTCTATGGTTCTCTTTTAGACATCCCCTGATGAACCACCAGAAGAGTTGGAGGAGTTTTACGTCAAGTACAGAAATTTGTAAGTGTACTCATGTGACTCAAACTGCTGTTTCCTTTTTGAGCTCTTAAACTGTCGAACACTCAGCTTGTCAAACTGTCAGAGCAAATGCATAACTCACCTTTATTGTGTAATGCATTACTTCAAATCATTTATGCATTAAATTATCCATCTGGTAGAGTGGTTTAAAATTGATTTAAAACAATATTTGTTTTTGGTGTGTTTTTTGTAAATTACAATAGAAAAAAAAAAGAAATACGAGAAAACTGTCTATTAGGTTGTTCATAAGCATATTTCCCCCCAAAATCTTACTGTAATGAGTGGATATTTTTTGTTATTTAATTTATTTGTATTTTTTTTTGTTGTTGTTAAATTTACTGTAATGTATAAATAATTTACAATTTAAATAATATTGTTTTTCTTGCTGCATTACAGTATTGATACAGTACAGTTGTTATGTGCTTAATTTTTATGCCAGATATATACAGAAAATTTATTTTAATGATATAATACTAGAATATAATTTCTTATTTCTTTCTTTTTATTTTGAGTTTAAATATGACTTAGACATGTTCTTGACAGGTTTTGTGTGATACAGATATGGTTGGAAAAACGCTACAAGGACATATTGTTAACACAATACTATTTTAAATCAAATGCATGCATGATAAATACATTCAGTGTTGTTTGTAGCAAATTGTCAGCTCTGAAAGCATTTTCTCATTGTTGCCAGCTCCTATCTGCACTGTAAATGGGCGACCTTGGAGGAACTGGAGAAGGACCCACGCATTCACCAAAAAATCAAGCGCTTCAGAAACAAGCAGGCGCAAATGAAGCACATTTTCACAGAGGTTTGTCTGCCAAAACATGCTACTGTTTATTTGTTGCTCATTTAAAGTTATAACCTGGAAATGCATCAAAACATAATTATGATGTAAAAGCTGAAATCCAGCTTCACCTTTAAATCTATGGCTTTGGTCATAGACCACTTTCCTGTCTACATCTGTATTATTTGCATAAATATGCTGATGATGATGTTGTGTTTCTCCTCAGCCGGATGAAGACCTTTTTAATCCAGATTATATTGAGGTTGATCGGGTTTTAGAGATTGCTATCACTACCGACACAGAAACGGGAGAGGTGAGGCACCCTTCAAATGATCTCTTGAAAACAAAACTGTACTTCTTGTGCTAATCTTTTGAGGTTTGGTTTGTTTGCATGATAACAGGAAGTAACTCACTACCTGGTGAAATGGTGCTCTTTGTCATATGAGGAGAGTACTTGGGAGCTACAGGAAGATGTTGACCCTGTGAAAATCCGAGAGTTTGAAGACCTCAAGAAAATTCCAGAAATTAAACAGGTGGTAAGCACTCAAATGCAAATGAATGGTATTTGTTATCCATTTTTTCTTACAAGATAAGATTTGTTGAATGTTTCCAGTGTGCATGTTTACTTTATGATCACATGGTTCAGCTTAATGTTTTATTGTATTATCCAAAACATGTTTATTCTTGTTTATATAGTATGTATCTTGAAGGAAGTGGCACTTCTATTGTCTTTTGTAATAACACAGGAAAGGCCTCTGCCAGAACAGTGGCAAAAACTGGAGAAGTCCAGAGAATACAGGAATGGGAACCAGCTTCGAGAATACCAATTAGAGGGAATGAATTGGCTTCTTTTCAACTGGTACAACAGGTGAAAGAGACTTTTAATATCAGCTCTTGTAGGGTCTACACAAAATGATGATCCTAGTTTAAGGTATAAAGTCACTATTTAAGTATTAAACTTAGGCCAATCATAATTACAGTAATATAATGTTTTTTTATGTTTAAGTCTGAAAATAAGATTTTATTTTAAGCAAATGCAATTAGCAACAATAAGCATATTTATTATTAATCTCATAATCTTGTGTTACCTACTAAAAGCCGTAGTAATAAATACATATAAAAAATAATATGATTAGTGATCACAATTTCACACAACAGAAAGATGCTCATGCGACCGATTCCAAGTCCTGTTCCTCAACTGCAATCTGACATTATTAATGAACATCTGATCATGTTTCTCTTGATGTAGGAAAAACTGTATTCTGGCTGATGAGATGGGGCTGGGGAAGACCATCCAGTCCATCACATTTCTCTTTGAGATTTTCCTCATGGGTCTCAGAGGACCCTTCCTCATCATCGCCCCGCTCTCCACCATCACCAACTGGGAGAGAGAATTCCGCACATGGACTGAAATGAACGTGATTGTCTATCATGGCAGCCAGATCAGTCGACAGATGATCATGCAGTATGAGACGTACTACCGAGATGAACAGGTGGGTAAAACAGAGTGATTCATTTTGAGTTCTTGATTCCAGGCTCTGTAGTTGGTTGAACAAAAGCACAGTATGGTTAGATTCAACAACATAACCAAAGAAATATTTAAAGAAATACATTTTATGCTGTAAGGACTTAATAAATTGATCAAAACTGACAGGAAAGGAAACATTTATAATGTTAGAAAAGATTTCTATTTCAAATAAATGTTGTTGTTTTCTATTTATCATATAACCCTGAAAAAATGTATCATGGTTTCCACTAAAATATTAATCAGCACAACCGTTTTTAACATTGATAATTACAAGAAATGTGTCTTGAGCAACCAATCAGTATATTAGAATGATTTCTGAAGGATCGTGTGACATGATGCTGAAAATTCAGCTTTGCATCACAGGAATAAATTGCATTTTAAAATATATTCAAATAGAAAACAGTTATTTTGAATTGTAATAATATTTCACAATATTACTGTTTTACTGTATTTTTGATCAATTAAATGAATAACAGTCTTTTAAAAACATTAAACAAATCTTACTGATCTCAAACTTTTGAACAGTAGTGTAAAAAAACTCAGGACTTCTATATGGCACAAATCCGAGTACCCTACACTTATTTTACCTCAGTGATGGGGTGTTGTAGACTTGATATTTGTTAGTACAGTGTATACAATCAGTCTTTCTCTTGCTCCTTCAGGGAAACATCCTGTCTGGTCAGTTTAAGTTTCATGGCGTGATCACTACATTTGAAATGATAATGGCTGACTGTCCGGAGCTGAAGAAGATTAACTGGCGCTGTGTGGTGATCGACGAGGCCCATCGCCTAAAGAACCGCAACTGTAAACTGCTGGAGGGACTCAAACTTATGAACCTGGTCAGTTTAACATGCTTGTCCAGACACTTTTGTAATAGGGTGTATGTGTCATAATATGTATATTTATAATATCTACTGCTCTATCTGATTCATATAGTTCAGGTTTAAATGCAGAAAAGGGGAAGTGAAGCCATCTGCGAGCTAAACTACTCTGCCATCTCTCTTGCACACATCTCATTTAGCTACCGAGTTCTGCTTCACTGCATTTACATACGCACATCCTCTCTGGACACAGAATGAGTAATCTCATCTCACTCACTTTACATATCACTGACTGCAGCGATGGCCAGTGTGTGCAAACTACATTTGACGCAGTGCTGTTTTTTCCAAAAACATAACCTCTCACAGCTGATTAGGTGTCTACAAATGCAGTTTGATGTACTGTGGCCCTAAAAAGTAATTGGACACATAAGCCACATGATGCAATAGTGAATGAAAACCAGAAACTGTCCAAATAGTGTATTTGTGATCTATTTAAAATGTGTAAATAAATGCCACTTGGTTTGATACTTTGTATCTAATACATACATTTATTTTTAAGCAAAAACTTTTTTGGTTCATGGTATAGAAATATACCCTCTTGTTGAAGCCAAAGTGGGTGAGACTACATAAAATCCAGCTTTATATTTCCCAGTCTTGTTCCTCCATATTTTCCCCATAATTTCCTGTGTCGTCTTTCACCATCTATATGGATAAAATTCAGTATTCAGTACTGAAAAATCAGTTGGCTGAACTTAACTTTTCTTTATCTTTTTTCCCTCAAGGAACATAAAGTCCTTCTCACGGGTACCCCTTTGCAGAACTCAGTTGAGGAACTCTTCAGTCTGCTTAACTTCCTTGAACCCTCACAGTTCCCTTCCGAGACTACATTTCTGGAGGAGTTCGGAGACCTAAAGACGGAGGAACAGGTGAGAACTAATCCTCAAATGCTTGATAAGAAGTTTGTGATCTTGCCTAAAGGGTGGTTTGCCTGAAAGTTAGCATCACCCTGATTCCCTCAACAAAAAGCCAATAGGATTTTTCCTTTGGATTTGTGCAGAAAATAAGCTCTGTGACCATGAAAAATTTATGATTCAAGAAAATCTTCACAACTTTTATGAATTTAGAAGCCTAAATGAAATCGGCAGAAACGAAAAGGTTACATTAGGCTATAAACGAACTACACCATGGTCACATGACTTCAGTGTCACCACCGCTAAAGCTAAATCTGTAAGTTGGAAAGTTTGAGTTAGAATATTTTGCAATAGCATGAGTATAAACACAACAAGGCTGTTTTGTATTGTTGTATTATTGATGTATTTTATGTCATAGAATAAAATGTAAAAATATCTTGAGCTTGTGTTAACCACAGACTTTATTTTAGGCAATTAACCAAAACCCCCCCAAAAAAGTGCTTATTTCCAGGTTTTAGGATTCATTTCTGCAGCACTCTGTATCCTGCAACATGGCCTGATTGTTGTTGATTTAGGTGAGGATAGATGTACTCAGCTTTAACATGAGAAACATGAACATGCCCACAGGTAAAGAAACTGCAAGCCATTCTGAAGCCCATGATGTTGAGGAGACTGAAGGATGATGTGGAGAAGAATCTGGCCCCTAAAGAGGAGACAATCATCGAGGTGGAGCTCACTAACATTCAGAAGAAATACTACCGTGCCATTCTGGAGAAAAACTTTGCCTTTCTTGCCAAGGGAGCGAACCAGCACAACATGCCCAACCTCATCAACACTATGATGGAGCTTCGCAAGTGCTGCAATCACCCATACCTCATTACAGGTGACATATGGCAATTCATGAAATATCATGTTTGCAGTTCTCTACATAGTCACACCTTTAATTTGTAGTGCTGACATAGTCTCTCATCTTCCTTCTGTCAGGTGCTGAAGAAAAGATCCTTGAGAGCTTCAAGAAAACCTACAGTTCTGATGCTGTGGATTTTCAGCTGCAGGCAATGATCCAGGCTGCTGGTAAACTAGTGCTTATCGACAAGTTGCTGCCCAAACTGCTGTCTGGAGGACATAAAGTGCTGGTGTTTTCCCAGATGGTTCGATGCCTTGATATACTGGAGGATTACCTCATTCAGAGGAGGTGAGACAGCTGGTTGTTATCTAGTGATATTAGTCACACTTCTAAAAAAATAAAAAAATGTTTTCCTGTTTTTGAGACTGCATGTGAATGAGAAAATAGACTGGAAATAGAATGTCAACATGAAATAAAAACCTGGTTTATATCAGTTGCTGCTGTTCTTCAAGGATAGTCACAAAAAGCTGAATTTTAAAAATGGATATTTCCAGGCCTAGAAAAGTTGAAGAATTTTATAAAATCTTAAAAAGCAATTTCTGTGATGCAAATATAAAAACAATGGTCACACTTTAGAGTACGGTATTAACTAACTATCATCTTCAAATTTTGCCTCAGTAAACTCCTAATTACTGTTAATAATAGTTAGTAAGGTAGTTGTTTAGGTATGGGGTCGGATTAAGGGATGTTGAATATGGTCATGTAGAATAAGGCATTAATATGTGCTTTATAAGTACTAATAAACAGCCAATATTCTTGTAATATGCATGCTAATAAGCAACTAGTTAATAGTGACTACTATTATAGTGATCACGGTTTCAACAAAAACTGTTTTCAACCTAATAATAATTAAGACTGGAGTAATGATGGTGAAAATTCAGCTTTGCATCACAGGAATAAATTACATTTTAAAATATATTCAAATAGAATACAGTTATTTTAAATTGTAATAATATTTAACAGGAATTAAAACTTTTACTGTATTTTAGATCAAATTAAAGCATTCTTGGTGAGCATAAGACACTTCTTTCTAAACATTCAGTTCAGGGCTAAAACGGCAAACAAAATATGACAGCTATGATGGAGAAAAAGTAGGGTAGATGCAAAAAGGAATTTTATTTAAGTTTGTACGGTGTGTGTAGGTATACATACGAACGGATTGATGGGAGAGTTCGAGGGAATCTACGGCAGGCTGCCATTGATCGCTTCAGCAAGGTGGACTCCGACCGCTTCGTGTTCCTCCTCTGTACACGAGCAGGAGGTCTGGGCATCAACCTCACCGCCGCCGACACCTGTATCATATTTGACTCAGACTGGAACCCGCAGAACGACTTGCAGGTAAATGCGCAGCGTTTTTGTATACCATATAACTGACCCTTTTATCAACACAAGCCTTTTCAAAAAACACAAATGTCATGTTTGTTATAAACATGCTTTGAATTTCACAGGCTCAAGCTCGCTGCCACCGGATCGGTCAAAGCAAAGCGGTGAAAGTGTATCGACTTATCACGCGAAACTCATACGAGAGGGAAATGTTTGACAAGGCCAGTCTTAAACTGGGATTGGACAAGGCTGTTCTGCAGGACATCAACCGCAAGGGCAGTCTCAATGGGGTGAGGGATCCACATCATTTTTTTTTTTCACACGTAGAATTAATAATAATTTATCAGCCTTAATCAAAAAGAAAGAAAGAAAATGATATATTCCCCAAACTGGAGTCTGTGAACCCTTGGAGGTGATGAAAAGCTTTAGCTAATAATTAATTAAATCATAAATATGAAATGTTACAGTAAGTGTACAGTAATTACAAATGTGTTGTTAAATTATTGAAATATTAACGTAAAATCTAAAGGGAACTTTTAAGCAAATATTTTAGGCCTAAGGATTTCAGCTGACAAAAAACATTTGGAATCCCTGCTGTACAGTGTGTCAATGAAACGCATGAAAAGAAAACATCAAGACCCATTATAATTTTGGAAAGTTTAGCATTTTTTCCACTGAGATGAAATAGAAATGCCATTGAGCTTTTAGGAGACTGTGTATATCTTTGATTTAGTTTGTTCACGTCAAAAATAAATAAATAAATAAATGAATTCAGTTCAGCAGTTTGAGTAGGATTTTAGATTATTTTTAAGAATGTTTTGCAGACAAATTCGCTACTTTGTTAGAGTTTTAGTTTTGAACCCTGGGCAGACAGATATTGGATAGAACACCATGATTGGCATATAGAGATCAATTGCACAGTCTTATTTCTTCCTCAGAAGTGTTATATTTAGTTTATGCCATGACTTGCTACACTGACTAGAACAGGATTGGATAATTACTGTACCTTCCTTTTTCAGGTTCAGCAGCTGTCTAAGATGGAGGTAGAAGATCTTCTCAGGAAGGGGGCTTATGGGGCGCTCATGGATGAGGAAGATGAGGGCTCTAAATTTTGCGAGGAGGATATTGATCAGATTCTGCAGCGACGCACGCAGACCATCACAATCCAGTCTGAGGGGAAGGGATCAACTTTTGCCAAGGTATAGATTTCTGTATACAATACTGTTTAAAAGTTTGGGATCAGTAAGATTTTTTTATGTGTGTGTTGAAGTAATATTGTGAAATATTTTATACCTATAGAACTAATTCAGAAGAACAGCATTTATTTGAAATAGAAATCTTTTAATTCTAAATGTCAAATTTAATGCATTCATTTCTTTAAAAAAAAAAATCTTACTGACTCTTACTTTTGATCTGGAGTGCGTGTACATGTCAACTTATCCACAATCCATTTGTATGAATAAATGTCTATGAATGTTAGATTGGTACTTTGTGCTAAATTGAGATCTGTAAAAATATTTTCTGAGATGTGGTATGGATCAAATCTAACAATCAACATTTTGTCTTGTGGTATCTCTATTTTCTTTGTTTGTAATTATGGCAGATGAGCTGGAAAAGTCATGCAAATGTAAAAGATGGATAAGCATTACATGTATCAGTAAAGCACAGTCTTTGACACATGTGATATCTACCTTGATAATGTGCGTATAATCCTTTATTATGTACCATTTCCAGGCTAGCTTTGTGTCTTCGGGGAACCGTACAGACATCTCTCTGGATGATCCAAATTTCTGGCAGAAGTGGGCCAAAATTGCTGAACTGGAAATTGACTCCAAGGCAGAAAAGGTAAAAAGCGTGATGGTTTAAAAGCTGAAGCTTTGCATATGAGCTCACTGTGACGGTGGTGTAATGCCAGAGACTCAGCTCATAGACTTCACCAGAGAAGGAGAGAATGGGGGGTCATTTGAATATCAGCTGAGTCAAAACAGATGGCTTGCATTAATGTGTGATTTGTGAATGTGCGCGCTCTAGACTGTTTGCATATTGGTGACATTTAAGGAGAAAAATATTGAGACAAAAACACTTTCTGACTCATGTCTCTGTCTCTACCAGGAGAGTCTGGTGATCGACACACCCCGTGTACGGAAGCAGACACGTCATTATAATTCGTTTGAGGACGATGAACTGATGGAGTTCTCTGAACTGGACAGCGACTCAGAGGAACGACCCTGTCGCACGAGGCGTCTCAGTGATCGCAACAGACGCTACCTCCGAGCAGAGTGCTTCAGAGTGGAGAAAAACCTTCTTATTTTTGGGTCAGCGCTTCATTTGCTTTCGGCTGTCCACTCATTCCTTCTGGGTCACCTTCTGTTGCCCTACAACACGCTTTTAATCAAATGACTGTTTTTAAACAAGTATTGTTACAAAAAAACTAGAGGGCAATCAACAGTTTTCTGTCGTTTCATTTGCAGATCAATCAGACCAGATATTGGAATAAATATTGGAGTCATAAATTAGGCTGTTTGCAAGTTATACATCTCAGACTCTGATGAAATGTCTTTGCTCATTGTACAGATGGGGTCGCTGGAAGGATATTCTCAATCATGGGCGTTTTAAATGGCACCTGTCAGAGCGAGACATGGAGGTGCTGTGCAGGGCTCTTCTGGTCTACTGTGTTCGCCATTACAAAGGAGACGACAAAATTAAAAGCTTCATCTGGGATCTGATCACACCAACTAAAGACGGACATAATCAAGCACTGCAAAATCACTCAGGTTATTAATGTATTTGTTCACACCCTCAGTCATTTTGTTTTGCATGAATTTATTCCTTCCTTTTAGGATGACTTTATTTAGGATTAGCCTTAATCAGTTGACCCTTTGCGAACAGTTTGATTGACAGGTGATGTGACCAATCTTAACCCCGAATCTGCCATTTTGTCTGACAAAGCAGTCAGGGGAGTATAACAGATTAATGTTTGGTGAACTTGAACTTGAAAAATTGTGTGTACTCACGTCTTTCCGCACTTAAAACAACATTCCTTCTGATGTTCATTCGTGTTTATTTGATGCTATAAATAAACAAGTATTAAGAGATGGTCGGTTCACGGGCCGCTTGAAGGAGGCACTATATGGTATTTATTATTTAAACTTCTTAAACAAATTACGATATATTAAATATGAAACTATTTCATATGTCTGTCGACGCATTGTCAGTGTCCTCTTTGCTCTGCGATTTGAGAGCATGAGTTACTAAAGGGGGCGGGTCTTTGCGAAGCTTCAATTGACAATCAAATATAACAATTAATCATTAACATTAAGTTTAATTTTGCATCATAATTGTGCAGGTCTCTGATATTTTAAAGGTTTTTTTATTAAATTATACTTTTAATATAATTTATACTAATAAATACTAATATACTAATAAATATTACTTTTATTTAAATTCACAGTTTAATTTGTTTGCTACCAGTTCAATTAATAATTAAATGATTTTAATTTAGTTTGTTTATTAATTTACTAATAATAATAATAATTTTAAAAGTAAATAATAATCTTATTTGTGTATCCATATATAATAGTAAATACATCCACAACTCGTTTTTTTAAAAAAGTTACATCACTGCTTGAATGATCACTTAAAAACATTTGTGCTGAAAATTATCAACAGTATGTTTGAGTAAAAATAATTACAATTGAACATTGATTAATCATAAGCATCTCCAATTCTTGATTATTTATTTAAATCAAATGAAATGACTGCTTTTCATACAATTGTTGCATAATAGCCGGAAAAAAAAAACTAGAGATTTATCATGAAATACTTGCGTTTCACTTGCCCAGGTCTGTCTGCTCCTGTCCCACGGGGTCGTAAAGGCAAGAAGCTGAAGAATCAGTTGAGTCCACCTGAGCTGAAGAATGCTGACTGGCTGGCGCACTGTAACCCAGAGGTCGTGCTTCAGGATGACAGCTACAAGAAACACCTCAAACAACACTGCAACAAGTAAGACTTCATAAAGAATGCAAGCATCTCCAAGCATCTGCAGATAAATATATAGATATTGTAACTTTAGTATGCATTTAATGTCTATGTAGCAAAAGTAATTTTTGCACCCTTGTTATACCTACATAAATAGTGAGTGTATAATTACACGTTTTCCTACATTCTGCCAGTACTAAAAATATATTTGTTGTTATTTCAGTACAGTATTATGAGATCAGACATATTGCAATTGCAAGTTATAATTGTGTGATCATCATATATCCTGTCGTGAACAGGGTGCTACTGAGGGTGCGGATGCTGTACTATCTGAAGGTTGAAGTGCTGGGGGAGGCTGCTGATCAGGCTCTTGAAGGGATCCCAGCCAGGTACTACATGACCCACAATCCATTTTAACCTCATCAGTACTCAATGAGTTCTGTATAAAACAGTTGTCATTATAAAGTGACCTAACATGTAAGAATCTATGTGTCTTCTGTAGTAAACTGGAGGTAACCCTGCCTGATATCGACTACATTGAGATCCCTACGATATGGTGGGATGCTGAGGCCGATAAATCACTGCTTATTGGAGTTCACAAACATGGTAAGACATCATCATAGAAGAATGGGTGCAACCATCACACCTAGTTTTGAGATGCAATTCTCATGTATACGCAATATAGCAAATACACAAATACATACAGGTCATTTTTTGACTCTTTAGCAGAAATTTGATGCATTTAAGTGCATGTAGAGCATCTTTTTATATGCTTTTAAATGTCCATATGGTTCTTATTGTCTTCCTCTTGCTTTCATCGTGTGCAGTAACTTGTCCTTGTGTCCCATGTAGGGTATGAGCGGTATAACGCCATGCGTGCAGACCCTGCTCTTTGCTTCTTGGAGCGGGTGGGTATGCCTGATGTCACTGCACTGACGGTAGAACAAGGTGGAGCA
Organism: Zacco platypus; assembly: GCA_038088235.1. Taxonomy (NCBI): domain Eukaryota; kingdom Metazoa; phylum Chordata; class Actinopteri; order Cypriniformes; family Xenocyprididae; genus Zacco; species Zacco platypus. Next base: position 29,793,989 of record CM076074.1, on the reverse strand, counting down.
GAAACTGCTTCAGATGCACCTGATAGGTAATATCCTTTGAAATGAACATCTGAGATAACGTAGCTGTATGTGGGAATATAATAATTGCACCTTTTGACTAAAATAAACAAATATTTCCTTTTGTGCAGTATCAGCAAGAGTGATGAAATTAAAGAAGAAAACGACATGAAGTCTGAGGAATTAGAAGAGAAAGTAGAGATCAAGGTAGTAATAGGAAGTCAAAAGAGTATGAGGTCAGATGAATTTGGTTAAGCATTTTAACCAAATGCTTAGAATGTTATTTAAGTAAAGTTTTCTTTTTACAAAGGAGGAGCCCATGTCAGAGGAAACAGGGAAAAATGACACTACGTTGACAGGTATTGAAACCCTCCTCATGTAAATATTCATTCATGTATGTTTTGAAATGTAACTGTTACTGTTGTAACTAAACCTTTAATTGTTTGTTAATACTGTTAAGGGGTGGTCACATTAGCTTTTCTTCATGTAAAGATATTTTGGACCCCACATCAAACTTTAACAACAGGATATGAAGTCACACTCCAGGAATTCTATTTTGAATATATTCTGAATTACTTACTTTTGTAAGACCTTCCAATACTGGATAAATTGAGAAAATTTACCAGCCATAAATATTTTTACACTATAAATATATATTTTGCATTCTCTTGTATATTTGTGCCAAATATGAGGACATTTTGTTATTTGTAGAAATTACATTTAGTTTTGGTGCTGAAGTTTTAAGACAATAAACATTTTGACACCGTGCCTTTCTTCTGTCATACACAACAGCTACTGATCCTTAGTAGGCCATTTGCATCTCATATGCAGTCTATAACTTTTGGACCCTGCTGAGAATTTTTTTATTTATTTTATTTTATATTTTAAAGGTCAGTTTGAATCCTCTGTTGGTCAGATATTATCATTTTACTTCAAAAAAAAATTACAGGCCAGAATTCTCTTATCTTTGCATTGGTATCCGTATGAATCCATCACAAAACCTATTGTGACTGCCCCTTAAGATGACTTCAGGCTGAGTCTAAAGTAGCATTTCTTTTAAAGGGGGCTATGTAGCATCTCTCGCAGGAGACCTAATTACAGAGATGATGGAACAGGGGCGGATACAGTGGCCGGCAGGCTCGGCTCTTACAGCACGTCTACGCCGCCTCATTACTGCATATCAGCGCTACACGCGGCGTGAGCCGCTTCGTCATGATTTCCTCTTACATGATGGAATTTCACCTGTTGCATGGCAAATTGGAGAGTTTAGGCACTGCACAACTGAGCCTGACCCGCTCTTTTTGGAGTGGCAACGAAGGTAGGAAATGTGGCGGCAGTTTTATTGTTTAGTCTTTTTTTTTTTTTCTACAAGTGGAAAATCAGCTTATTTGGGGAAATGGGGACTAATGGTGAAAGTCAGTTGACATGATCATGATAACAACGGGCACACAAGATCTCAGGGTTTTCTTTGTCAGGCAGTTAGCACAATAAATCCCTTTTGGAGAATTTGTTTCTTTTAATATATTTCCTTTAAAATATCACACACTGTTTTTAGAGCATTGTGATTTTAAGATACCTTGTCACATTAAAAAATCCATTTCATTGCATTCTAATCTAGCTGTTTTTGTGAGAAAGAAATGTGAGTACATATCTTAAGTAAGCAGATTTTAAGGTTTATGTTCTGCTGAGATAACATATTGACTTTAACACAGGTGGACACGTCGTGAACAGGCTGACTTCTATCGCACAGTGTCCTCGTTTGGAGTAGTGTACGACCCAGAGAAGAAAACCTTTGACTGGGGCCAGTTCCGTGCTCTTGCTCGATTGGAGAGGAAGACAGACGAAAGCTTGGAGAGATATTTCCACAGTTTTGTTTCAATGTGTCGTACTGCATGTAGACTGCCGCCTAGAAAAGATGAAGGTAAAATGGATATTAGCGTTCATAGTTTATAAGATTAATAGCCGCTCATTCTGTCATAATGTATACTCAAATTCTTGTCTTATATAGGTACTGCTGATCCTTCGCTGTTGGTGGAACCCATTACAGAAGAGCGAGCTGCCCGAACACTATACCGTATCGAACTTTTGAGAAAGGTCCGTGAGCAAGTATTGCGGCACCCACTCCTGGGTGCACGACTGCAGCTATGTCGCCCTAGTCTGTACTTGCCTGTCTGGTGGGAGTGTGGCAAACATGACCGTGATCTTCTCATTGGTGTCGCTAAGCATGGCTTGAGTCGAACTGACTTCTACATCCTCAATGACCCACAACTATCCTTCCTGGAGGCCCATCGGAACTATGTTCATAAAGAAAACCACAGATATCCAGTCCCAGGCTTGGCCCACCATCATTGCTGCTTGTATGACGCCAACCTTGGACATTGTCAATCCCCACAACCTCCAGAGTATCACCACACAGCTTCACCCCACACGCCAACACAACTTGTCCATACTCATGGGCATCACCAGCCCACAGAAGTGGTGGCGTCGGAGCCAGGAAGTTCCCTGGGGATAGGTACAGGAAACAGAGATGGATTTTTGGACTGCCCTCCATTGGATGACTCACTGGAGTTGGGGTCTTTACAACATGAAGGCTTGACATCAGACACACTACATAGCAAATCTGGTAAAGAGGCCTTCAATGGATTCCCGTTCAATTCTGCTACTGGTGGGCAGAATATGCTAAATTCGTATGGTGTGCAAGGGGAGCTAAATGGGGCTCAAGGAGACATGGCGGACTCCATAGCTGGGAAACTTCGGAGTGATGTTCTGGTGGGAGAGCAAGGGTCCTCGGAGGAGACTGGCTTAATGGCTCCTTCTGTGGAACTCGATGAGCTTCAAACTCCATGGGAAAGCTCAGACCATGTTGAAACCTCTGACATGTTCAACGAGACTGATCCCATTTTGGGAGCACAAGCTTTGGAACCCAGCTTTCTGGATGCTCCTCAGCCAGATGATGGACGGGAGGGTGATGAAACGCTAACCGACTGTTTGAGCATGCCCAGTTCGGACTCTCAAAGCAACCCTGTCGAGCCACTGGCACCAAGCTTTATGTTGTTCAAAGACCTTAATGTGGGAGAGACATCTGTGGATCAGACAGATCTATCAGCCAGTCTTCCAGAATATGTTCCACCACCTCTTGGTCTCCCGGATGTAAGTCTTGACCAGGCAGATCCCATTAGTGAGGATCAAGAGGACAAGCTTAGTGATTCCAACATCACACATGACGTTCCCAGTCCAGGAGAAGGAGCTGAAAGCATAGGGTTCCATTTTGAGAAGGAAGACCTTTCTCCAGACAGTTCTAAGACTAAGGATTCTCAAGATGAAATTGATAAGATGCCTTCAGTAGCGTCTCCAAGGGAAAATTGTCTTGAGGAATCCCAGAAAGGGGACTGCAAAGTGACATTTGATGATTGCAATGAAGGAGACTTGAAAGATCCTTGTGAAGTGGCCTTGGAGGAATCTTACATAAAGCCTCTAAGAGAGCCCGAAAAAGTGCCTTTAGAGGAGTCTTATGATTTGACTTGTGACGAGACCCTGCAGGAACCTTGTGAAGGGTTTCAGCAAGACGCAGCTGAACAGCACTTGGTGGAAGGAACCTCCGAAGAACCCTGCAAAGAACTGTCAGAGCCAATAGAAGAATGCAATCTAACTAACACTACTCTCTCAACAGATTACCCTTTGCCTTCTTCCCTCCCGTCATCTCCAACTACCTTACCTGACACCTCTGTATCTCCGGTCCTTGATGCAGTCCCAAAACAAGAGTTCCTCATGGATCCAGTGGTGTCAGATGTGAAGCCTGAGCCAGACAGCACTACGCAGACCCCTCACTTTGAGCAGACCGAGGTTTTGGATGTAAAGGACAAGATAAAAGACGAAGGTGCAAAGACACAAGGTATTGTGGCTGGAGACTTCAGCTTTCTACCTTTTTTATGTTTGGTTCTTGATTTGAATACCGACGCATGTAGTAGTTCCAGTTCTGTTGACCACATTTGTGTTTCTTAATACTTTGCTACTTTTTTTCCAAAACTAGTAATGGCAGCTTGGGCTGTTTCCACCAGCTCAACAGTCAGAAGTCAATTGTTCTGCTTATATTATCTTTTTGTCTTATTGAAAGTTTATTGATGTTTGTCATTGGTTATTTATAATTTTCGACAAACACTAGACAGATTTGGTTGATGGAATCACTTAATATTTTCTGTGCTATGTTACTTGGCCAACATATTCAGACAAATTACATGCTGATGAATGATTGTTCTTCACTATGTTTTTAAGACCCAAAGGAAAAAAGAAAGATAGTTTTATTTAGTCTCCTCCTCTTGCAGCATGCTTTGAATACTGTTTTTTTTCTTTTTAGCATTATTGGGAGATGTTGATGCACCGCGCTTTGCGCTGCCAATGTGCGAGATGGCAGACAATGTCCATGAAATAAGGGAACCAACCATTGCTCAGCTTTTACAGGAGAAAGCACTCTTCTCCTTCTCAGAGTGGCCTAAGGTATTGTCATGTTAGTGATTGTTTCCTGCTTGTATTATTGTCTTTTACCAAGCTTCATTAATTAGTTATACTGAAAATAGATATTGAATATTCTACTGAGCATCTGATCTTGTCTTGAAATTGGTTTCAACCCACAGCATAACCACTAGACATGTCTCAGTCACCTATTGCTGTAGTTTGACCCATTTCATATTCTGTGTCTCTCTACAGGACAGAGTGATCATCAACCGTATTGACAGTATCTGCCATACTATCTTAAAGGGGAAGTGGCCTTCCTCTAGCCAACAGTACGAGTCTCCCACCGCATTGACTAACACTTGCATGCCCAGCAGTGCCCACCAGAGGGCAGGATTTCTGCCTACCAGAATGCCTATATCGCAGAGCCTTAACTTCAACCTCCCTCACACAGTACCCCACTTACCAAAGGTAAAATCACATCCACAGACAAGACGTTTTTCAAGGTGTCTGCAAATCCTTACAAAGCATCGAAATGTCTTAAATGAAAGTAAAAGCAAATTTCGGAAATTTCTTGAAATAAATTAAATGATAAACCAGGAAATATCAAGGAATTTCCAAAGTGTGATTTTGAGGCCTGAAAAGTGATGGAAATTGAATCTTGAAATGTATGGAAATCTTGAAATGTATGTATTTACATCTCTTGTCCCAACAGGAGCGGTTAGTTGCCCCAGCATTTCTCCCTGAGCTCAAACGTCCCAGACGTGGGTTTGAATTCGAGGCCGAGGTTCTTGCCAAACCGAGCCATCTTGGAGAAAAGATCCAGGTTGGCGTGACTCATCGTGCTAACGCTCTCCTCCTTAATGGCTGGCAGGATGCTGCTATTGACCTTTCCAAACCAACAGAGCTAACAGTTAGTGGAGATGGTGGGCCAATCAGTCATATGAGCCACACTGTCCAGTCAGCACCCCACAAAATAACCGGGATAGGCTCTATACAAGGCTCACTGGGGTTAGATATGGCTGGCATTTTGCAGGCTGGCTTGATTCACCCTGTCACAGGGCAGATTGTTAATGGCAGTCTTCGTCGTGATGATTCAATGTTGAGACGGAGGAGAGGACGAAGAAGAAATGTAGAGACTCCTGATCTCAGCTTTATGAAAGGACGAACCATGAACTTGCCTGAACAACAGGTTTGTGGAATAACATATCACTGAAATGGATGCAGTAGGACAGGACACCCAAAAAGGAAACTGTCCCCATGTCATTCTAACCTCATAGTATTTGTTTTGTGAAACATAAAAGCAGATGTTTGGCAGAATCTGCTGCTCTCTTCTCTTCTACTTCAAAGATAGTGGATGGGCATTTATCATGCCTAGCTCAAAAAGAAAAAAAAAAACAGAAAAGATTAAAGTCTTCATCAGAGGTCATATGGGCTGCTTTTATGTTGCTTTTTTGTGTAAATAAATAATTATTACTTATTAATATAACTGTCTATTGTTGTTTATCTTTGTATATTACCCAGTGTGGATCTGAGAGCATCAGCCAGCCTGTTGTGTCCTCAACATCCTCTCAGTCAGAATGCCCTCCATCCACCCCGACTACACTTCCTTCTCACCCTTCAGCAGCCTCTCCAGCTCCTCCTCCAGCCTCAGAAACCCTGAATGTGAGCGTGGACAGGGAATCAGCCAATAAGGGCCTAATGGAATGGCTCCGACAAAACCCTAACTACAACATGGAGCTTTCCGCTTTTCCATCGGTTAGTTAGAAATGGAGCGGTTTCATTTTGTTAGACTAAAAAGTAATATTTCTGTGGCCTTTTCTTTTATAAACCTTCTTATTTAGAGACATATCCATGAAATGAAAATTGACCCTATTTCTGAATTCATGCTGCTTTTGTTATTGGCTTTTGCATAATTCCATGCACGCTATTCCCTAGTTTACACGATCCATTAAATTCCCATTGGATAAAATCAGCACATTTCTTAGAAGTACTTCACATTACTACTAAAATAAATGCAAATGCTGTTTCATGTTGATTTAAATGGTATTGTCTCTATTTTTGTGTTCTTTAAGGTGCTTTAAAAAAGTCAGAATAATAATAATAGAAAATAATAATAAAGATAATGATCCTGAATGTAAATGTTTAGTATATATAGCTTATATATGCCTTTATTAATATAAATAATATAATTGACATTTAATACATTACTGTAACCTTATATATATTGTGTCTTTTTTAGGCTCAGAATGCGAGCATGTTGCATGGTTTCTTAGAGCGTCCAAAGCAGAGAAGGCATCGCTGCAAAGACCCCACCAAGCTCGACGTCAGCTCTCTAACTGGAGAGGAGAGAGTCCCAGTAGTGCACAGAAACACAGGCCGCAGGGTAATAAAAACACACATACCATTTATTTTGGTTTCCTCATTTTGATTTAGTTTAATTTTAACGCCACAATTCCTCTGGTTGCAGCTTGGAGGCGCTATGGCTCCAGCCATTAAAGAGCTCTCTCGATGGTTGGATGCAAATTCAGAATACTCTGTGGCTCCTGATTGGGCGGATGTGGTGAAGCATTCAGTGAGTCATACATATTCTGTCTAGAAAGAGACTGAAAACTGCAAGTAGTGGTTCAGAGGCTGTTGGCCACCTGTGAATATGTAGTTTGTAGGAATACAGTATAACTGAACATCTCTAATTGTCAAGGTTAAGCAGCTAAATGTTGCCTAAACTTTGAAGGTTCAGAGTAGAGTTGAGACAGAATCGTAATAAGATCTGTCTTGCTCAAGCGCCACAAAATCCTTATAGTTTGGCTTGAATGCAAATCATTTGCTAAATGTTTGTGATACCATTTCACAGATTTTGTTCGTTTCATCTGCATGAAATCCCTCACAGTCTGTAGTAGTCTACACTACTCTATATTAATGTTATTAGGGAAAGTAGGGTAAATCTAAATTTGTTCATATAAATGATTGAAAAATTATTTATTTTATAATAATTTAAAGTGTTTTTTTTGTTTGTTTGTTTAAATCTGGTTGAGTGTCAGTGTATTTCACTGAAATCTATTAAAGTTTATGAATTCTGCAATTGACCAGTCATAAACAAGAATTCCATGTAGTAATTAATTAAATATAATTATCTTCAAACTTTGTCATATATGTCCAAATTTAACGTATTCATTATTAATACAAACTTTTATGTACTGAATGAATTTAACACTTTGTTTTCAGAGTTGGGCAAGTTTTGTAATACATTATATATTACTAGTTTCTGTCATTTGAAAGTAATTAGTTACATTACAATATTACTGTCTCAGAATTTTAATGCTTTACACTACATTTGCATTACTTTTAATTTACTTTCACCGAAAATACAGAAATATGACGGCATAAAATGCGAAAATGTAGTCATCAGTAACATAGTATTACACAAACTACATCTCTCAGTTGGATAAAGAAAACCAGTGTCGCTAATAAAGTTTTGATGGATGACGATTATAATGAGCACTTGCCTGCGCTCTTGTCCGGCACATTCCTTCTCTTCTCTGACCCAGAAGCTTTCTCGGTTATCCTAGTGTTAACGTGGCACCGGTCCAGGTGTTTTTTCAAGTGCTATTTCTAGAAAGTTCCCTCAGTGCCGCATATAGATTGCAATATTGCACTCGACTATTACGTTCTTGTCCTTTTCTCTGAAAATAATGGGAGTAGCCATGTCCATCTCACAAATATAGAATCCGTCTCTGTAGTCATCTCAACCATTGGATTCCAGCAGCAGGACATAGACATACTATTTTACTCGTGGATTTTTTTTCTCTGGTGCTGGAATGGCTTGCGATGGTGGTAAAAAATAAAACTAACACCACTTAATTTCGTGTTAAAATGCGTTGTTGTAACGTGCTTCTTTGAGATTGTAACGAGTATAATATTACCCAAATTTTATTAGTAATGCATTACTGTAATATAATTCATTTTTGTAATGTGTTAATCCCAACCCTGTTTGTTTTCATATCCCAGGGTTTTCTACCGGAGGGCAAATTCGCACGCATCCTCACTGGACCCGTGTGTCGGGATCCCGGTCCACGCAGAAGAGGCAGGCGACCCCGCAGCGAGATGCCTAAAGCCCCCGAGCTCCCCGCTGGCATGGGTCCACTCTTCATGAATGGTGGGCTCATTGGCAGTATGGACCTGGTTAGTTTACCCAATCTCCGCAACGTCCCTGGCATCCCGCTAACCGGTATCATGGGCTTTCCTCATGGTTTCGCCACCGCTGTATCATCAGGAGATGATTCCAAGAATGGACTTGGCATGCTGCCCATGATGCTCCACGGCATGGCGGCCGTGCAGCCGCCCATGTATAGCGCTCACATGAGTGGAATGCTGAGTCAGTCGCTGTCCACGGCGACATCCACTATGTCCACAGCAACCGCATCCTCCACTACAGCGAGCGTCACTTCTACAAACTCCGCAACCGTAACCTCAACCTCAAGCCCGGCGGATAGTTCGGATACTGCACCTCAGCGGGATAACGCAAGCTCTCCGATGAGCACGGAGAACTGGAATAAGGAGGATGCAAAGCAAGGAGGTGAAGAGAAGAAAGTGTCCGCTTCGGTGTCTACGGCTGCGGCCACTAGCAGCAGTAGTAGTAGTAGCATCACAAGCACCGGCAGCCATTTGACCTTTAACCCCTTTCTAATCCCGGGAATGTCGCATAGTTTGTTGTATCCGCATATGTTCTTGCCACCAGGCAGCATAATGGCTCTGCCCGCTATGCCTGCAGCAGACAGCACGGGCAGCCCTAAGAGGAAGAGGAAGAAGGTCAGGGAGGAAGGACCGGTGGAGGGAAGCGGGAACATTGTCGTGCAGATGGACGGCGAGGAATCGAAGGGGGTTAAAGTCGAACAGACACCCGAACGAAAGAGCCAAGAGGGCGGAATGGAAGAAGATGGACATGATGTAAATTCGGCCCCGGTCAAAGATCCTTCTGACCATATAAAAGATCCTTCTGAGGATAAAAGTACTGAAGAAAAGGAAAAAAATGAAATGGGAGAGGAACCTGAGCAAGATGCTCAAGGCCCGTGTGACGGTGGAGACTAGAATCCTCTCGTTTGGGCCGCAGTACTTTTGTGTGTGTCGTGTCGGTAAAAGTTTGTGTATAGGACTTTGATTATCAATGTATTGTTTATAGATCTGCCCTTGTAATTTCACTGACATCTACTCTACCTTCTGGGTGTGTGCTAAAGAAATAGACACTTGAAGCATGCAAACGCTCAGAGGTCCTACAAAGGGACAACATCATTACTGGTGTTAGTGTGTTCCTTTTGCATCATGGGAATGGATACTCAGACGATTCTGTCTATTGACTGAAAACGCTCTTAGTGACCCCAGCATTTTTTCCCCCTCGATTAGGTGTTATTCACTAGCATCTTTCGCAGATTCTCAGAAAGTGGTAGGATGTTGGTATTGTGCAAAAAACAGACTGCAGTCTCACTCCATAATGGCGGTTCGGATCATGCTCTTCTAGTTGCGTAAGACCTAGATTCGTGTTTTGAAACATTTCTCAGAATAATGTAAAGGAAACACTCATCCCATTGGTAGATTACCAGCAGTGCTGCGTCTGACACATTGATGGACCACAGTATTTTGTTCTTAGTTGCTTGCTGCTATGTATTCATTTTAGTGAAGATTTTAACCTAAATCTTTTACAAAGCTATAGATGGCATGAGTGCAACATGGTGAGTGCAATGGAAACTCAAAAAGAGCAAGGCTTGAAGTTGATGGCAAAGAACAATCCTGAGATTGATTTATCTTTTGTTTTGTTTGTCTTATTGTTTTTGGTATCGTTTCCACATTGTCGCTTTGATAAGGTGCCCCCGTTGGGATAGTACTAATCCTTTTTATAGATGGTTATATTTACTTGGGGGTGCTGCAAATCCAAGGGTGAAGCGTTAGTGCCATAGATGAGACTCTTTCTAAAAGGTTTTGGTACAAGGGCATACAAAATAAGAGCCTGACGCAAAGCGTTTTTGAGAACTGTTTCAGTGAATTTTAAGGGATAGCCCACTGTCATCGTTTAGTCTCGTCATTAAAGCATATATGATTGACTTTCTTCTGTGGAGCACAAAAGCATAATGCTTACGTTGTGCTTTTCCATTCAACGAAAGCATAAAGTGGCGGTCAAGCTTTAAAAATAACCATGCAACAACTACTTTTCCTCATGCAAAGCTGTTGTTTGACTGGGAATATAGTTCATAATTAATTTGGACTACTTTTAATGGGTGTTTTTGTCCTTCTCGGAGCTTGATAAGCCCTGGTCATTGTGCTTTTGTTAAATGGGGAAGTGCATCTCCCAAAAGCAAGTCACCCAGGTTTGGAAGTGAGTAAATGATGCCAGTTTTGTTTTGGGTGATATATTTCTTCACTCAAAAATATCTTTGCAAATCTCCTTTTTTTTTTTGTATTCACTAAAGCCCTGTGGGTTGATGGGGTTGACACGAAGACGTCACACAGTCTCATTCTCCTCATGGGTTTCATTGCTCTTATTTTCTCTGGTTCCTCTGAAAATACTGTAAAGTAAAACCTACCAAGATTTTTGAAAACATGTAAATCTATCTAGCTGTATATTGCTGTTACTTTTGTTTACAAGCACACAATGTTATTTTTTTTTTTTTCTCGCCAGTATGTCTCATATTGGGGGGGACGTGTAAAGAAAAAAAATCAGCACTAGTGTTTTTTTATTCGAAGTACTTTACACTAGTTGATAACCAGAGATAATTTAACTTGTTTCAATGTAACCCCAATCGCAACAGGGTCTCTCTTTTGTGGGAGTAGTCATTTTCCACCTTCTCATCTTACTCTTTTTTTTTTTTTTTTTTCCAGTTTTCGGATGTGAAAACATTTTTGCACAGTCTTTTTGGTGAATGTTTACCTGTAATTGTGTTCCGTCTTGTTTGTTTGTGTGTTTGTGTGGACGCATGCGCACGCTTGCACATGTCACTTCCTGTACATTTTGACCTATGTAAACCTGTACTGTATATTTCTTGTCTAAAAAAACAAAACAAAACATGGTCACCTTCATAAAACATGCTGTTGTTGCCTTGTCACACTATTTGTGACACCATAATGTAATTTATTTTGCTTTTCTTTTTACTTTGCCAGATTTGCCCTTCCTCGTCACATCTATCTTATTGTGTTCACTTTGCAATGCCTTATTTAGCATTTTATATATGGATGTTTGTTACATCTTTATGTTGGAAAATATATATCAAAAAGTACTCGTGTACAGTGTCAACGTTTTGGGAAGCAGTCTCGGTCATACAAGTTCAAATGCATACGCTCTAGTTGTACAGATACTGGCCTCTGTGAAGTGCTTTTCAAGTCGTAACACTTTTCAAATAACATAGCCAGGTCTATTACCTCTCTTAACTCATTCAAAACAGTATTGCAAAGCACAAAGTCCATTTGACTTTCAAAAACGTCTCATTGTTAGTCTGAAAGCTCAGTTCTGATTTTTCTCTATTGTCCCTACACTGCTTTTTCAGTCACATCTGGTGAACAAAAACCCACAGACCTCATCTAGACGTCTGGATGATTACGTTACCCTCGCTTTTTGACGTTTTGATAAGTTCGTAATTCCATTAAAGGCCTTCAGCAATTTCAAGGAGAAGCACAGCCAGTATATGTACAATTGGAGAGTTCAGAATGTTAGGCTGAGAACGCTGCATTGCTGGTTGTAAGTGTATTGATTTTATAAATGTACCGTTTGTTGGAAATGTATTGTTTGAAACCCTAACAATATTGTTGGAAACTCAAAAACACTCCAGTTTAATTCAATTTGAAACATGGTGTTTGAAAAGAAAGTCTCAGTGGTGCAGTATCTGGGCTCATTTGAAGATCAATGAATATATATTCAATTCTGTGTCCTAATAACACTCCAGATACCCATTTTTGTCTCTCTCTCTCTCTCTCCCACAGCTGAAATGATTTGGTTATTCATCCAAAAGTCTAATCAAGTTCAAATTTGACCTGTATTTATTGTGTTTTACTGTCTCAACGTTGTCTCCTTGTGTATTGCAACATGTACATAAACTTGCTGTCTCCAGGTTTCGGATGTTCTCCTATATCGGATTTCAACACTGATTTATTTTACTTTCCATAAAAGCTGAACTGTTCCGAAAATGGTAATGTTGACTGTATCCATGTGTGTATAAATATGTCTCTGGATACTCAAAAAGCCTTTCCCATCAGCCCCCTACCTCCATTTTTTATGGATTAATCAAAGGGACATTATTTTAGTAGCTTGGCATAGTACATTTCTGATGGGGAATAAGAGAATTGGGAATTGTTGAGTACCATACGCCAGTGTCATTTGGTCAGACTCTCGTCTGCTTTCAATATTTCCAATGCTTTTAAATATGCACGTAGTAGGAGACTGGATTTTGCTTGGCCACTGTCAGTGTTTGCATGCCAGGGCCTGCTAATAACACCCAGTTACAACATTTGAAGCAAGGCAGGCTACTATGGAGTGTTTCTTATATCAGAGCTGCTTAGCCAGACAGAATAAAATCTGGGGTCAAGTCCTTCGTGTTCAAGGCACATTAGAGCATCATGTACCATGTAGAACTGCGCTTTCATCTCTATCGAGCCTTGTAGAATAACATTGAATGGATTTGATACAACTAATAATGGTCAGTGTTCACCACAAGGAAGTACTGTAAGTTGGTAGTTACATTTGAAGCAAGTGCACTATATTGGGATGACTACACAAGACAAAAAAAAAGTGAACTTATACTCTTGGTATGAAATCTGCAGCGATGCTGAGAGTTGTGGGTGTTTTTATTATTTTTATTTTGGGATATTTTATTTGTTTTGTTCAAATAGCTCCTGTACACCGATGTGGACCAATCATATAATTCAAACCATGGTATGTGATCTTTTATTGTGCAATAAAAGATGACTTTCAACTTTCAAGTCAATACGTCTGATCCGTTGTATACCAAACTTTTTTTTTTTTTTTTTAATTTCCAGGCTTTTGTAGTTTTATTATGTAGTTTTTCCTGATATTCATTGTGCAGCGTATACTAAGACATAATTGCATTTAAGTATAACTTAACCAATAAACGTCAAATAATAGAAGTACAATATAAGAGCACAAAGTGTTACGGAATATCACATAAGTAATTAACAAAAGTAAAACTGCTATTTTTGTATAGTATAGTAGTAAACACTGTGGTAGTTTAAATCCTCCATGCCGCCTCGCTGTCGTCTTTGTTGTTGTAATGACGCCATCTCGTCCTGTTCTCCCATTGGTTGAGAGGAGCCCGTTTTCGCGCCATTCGTATGTCTCGGCATTGTGGGATAGCATCAGGAGGTCAGCGGCGCTCCGGATCAACTCCGTGTTTCACTCAAACACTTTTCTTTGAATTTTAACGGATTTTTACGAATTCCAGCAATGCGGGGAGATGAAACGGATTCGGAGTCGGTTAAATCGGACGATGGCTCGATAAGAAGGACTCTCGAGGCGCTTTGTCAAGAGCTCAACATGGACGAGGAGACGGCAGCAGAAGCGCTTCAGAACTTCAGCTCCATCTGGAACACTTACACGCTAGAGGTTCGACTTCAATTCATTCACACAACAAGCAAATGACCGGAACAACTGACATCTCGTGCTCTGCCTTCAACTCACGTTTGTTCTCATGTTGATATATATAGTCAAAATAGCCAGTATCAGTCAGTAAAGCTTCCTTTACGGTCCCTAACTACACTTGGCGTAGCCTACATTTATTTACATGACACTTAAAAGAATACCACGGTACTACCATAGTACATATACAAAATACTATAGTAGTACCAAGGTATTTTGCTACATGAAAGTCACGCAGTGTTATAATCTGATTCCATTGCTTTACCATGGTATCACCACAGTACTTTTTGTCATGGTACTGAAAGTACCTCAAATAACACCACGGTCAATCTCCAAAAATATGAAAAAACATTTTCAAAACAAACAAACAATCTTGAATTAAAGTTCTGGACTAAGATGACAGCAGCTTCCCTGGGGGGTGTTCCAGAAAGCCGGTTATTTGACATACCCAGGTTTGTTTTAGAGTAAGTAGGCAGATAATACGGAGGTAACTTTCAGGGTATGTTAGTAACCATAGCAACTTACTCTCAGGTTATGTTCCAGGATTAGTTTTCTTAAGAGGTATTCAGATGTGTGTTATTTAATTAATATATTAATGTTACTAAATTTGTTATATAGTCACATTTAGTTTATAAATCTAGTTATATTTAGTATATTTATAATACAATACATGTGTGTGTGTGTGTATATATATATATATATATATATATAAGTATAGTTGTTCCGGTCATTATATATATATAAATATAATAGTGCTTTATTTATATATATATAAATAATATATATAAGCACTGTTATAATGTTTATTGATTTCTAATATTGTAATCTCGCACATGGATCTGCTTTTTTCCTTTTTTGTAACAGGACGTTTTCTATACTATAATTTCTATTATAAAATACATATGTGATATTTTATTAAATATTTAGCATCAAACAAGCAATATAATTCTTATTCTCAGTGAATAAAGATTACTTTTTCAATAAAAAGATTGAAAAAATGATTACACAACCACCAAATAAGTGGCGATGTGCACTAATAGGTTATGTAAATTAAAAGAAAAAGAAGGAAGTGGAACGGCGCGCTTTTTCTTCGCGTCTGTTTCCATGATGAATCATGGATTCGTCGCTCGGTTGAGAATGTCTTGTGTGTTAAGCGGGAACATACTCTGGGTTGGCTGAACTTACTCCCCGATGCGTTTTTGGAACCAGCATACCTCGAGTGAGCAAGGTTTGGGTTAATCAACCGAGAGTTCAGGGTATATGTGATGGTAAGTTAACCTGCTTTCTGGAATACCCCCCTGATATGCCACATGACATAAACAAGGAAAAGATGAGGAAGTCATTCCTGGGAATACTGGGAAAGATTAATTTCCCTATACATTTCTTACTTTATGTGCAGTAAACTTCTCTATGTATGTATGTAACTTATATCAGTGGTTTTCATTATTAAAGGTTAACCCTGCAAAGACACTTTATTTTTTTTAACTGAACAGTTTATTTAACATTTAGACAAAAAAAAGTAGTATGATATAGTGAGAATGTGGAGCTCATAACCAAGAATGGATAAATGCATAATGTTTTCAGAAAAAAAAAATATGTTTGAATGAAGTAAACCTTGCCTTGCTTCAGTCCAGAAATGCTTTATCTTTAAATAAAGATATATAATATCTTTAAGTAATAATGTTTACTTAAAAAAAAAAAATTAATTAATGATTTAAAAGAAGAGAGAATTGTGTGCCACGAGTTTAGCGTTATACTAAAAGGCCTTTTACTTTGTGGAAGAATTCATTTAGAGGCCCTAAACATTCATGTATCAAATATGATACGTTAGGCTTTCGGGGTTAATTCAACTGTACGAGAGAGATTCCCTTGCATATCTGTTTTTGTCTCAGGGTGATGTCGTGCACTGGCTGGCCTGTTCTCTGTATGCTGCCTGCAGGAAGAGCTCCATCCCTACAGTGGGACGGGGCGTGATGGAGGGCAACTGCGTTTCCCTTACAAGGATCCTGCGCTCAGCGAAGCTCAGGTAAGGATCTCAAACAGACATGGATCTTCTGATGAAGTTTCAGTTTATGTAATGGAAAAGTTTTCGTTTAAAAGAATAAGAAGAGAAACGATATGATCAATGTGAAGTGCATTTATTTCATGCATAAATGGAGGCGTGTATGTTAAGATGCGAGCGTTGTGTCTTTCCTCTAGTTTGATCCAGTTCTTCAGCAAGATGAAGAAATGGTCGGACATGTCGAACCTCTCTCAGGATTTCCGGAGTCGTATAGGTCGACTAGAGCGCAATTTCGAAGTGTCGACAGTGATTTTTCGTAAATTTGAGCCAATATTTCTGGACATGTTTCAGAATCCTCAGGGCGAACCTCCTCGTCTGCCGAGAA
Organism: Zacco platypus; assembly: GCA_038088235.1. Classification (NCBI taxonomy): domain Eukaryota; kingdom Metazoa; phylum Chordata; class Actinopteri; order Cypriniformes; family Xenocyprididae; genus Zacco; species Zacco platypus. The sequence continues at coordinate 29,777,522 of CM076074.1, read as the reverse complement.
GCCGCAAACACCGGTAAATCTGCCTGCCTTTTGTCTCCTTTCTCAGCTTGCTTTTGAAAAAGAAAATGGTTACAAATATATCCCTTCCTTTGTAGGCGTCTTCCATGCCACATCAGTGATGTCTTCAAGTTCTGTTGGACTCTCTTTGTGTATACAAAAGGTAAGCTGACTGTTCGAACCGTAGACCGTCAGTATAGTTTAAATAAGAGTACTGGCACAGTCCATGTCAAATAATGCTGTTAACAATATAAAAGAAATCAGTTGATTAATTCACAGTAATAATGAATGCATAAAGTGTGTACATCAAACAAAAATAAATGTATGAGTTTTCTTATGCTCACCGAGGCTGCATTTAATTGATCAAAAATACAGAAAAAAACAGTATTATTGAGCAATATTTATTCTAATTTTAAAATAAAGGTAGTTTATTCCTGTGATCAAAGCTAAATTTTCAGCATCATTACTCCAGTCTTCAGTGTCACATGATCCTTCAGAAATCACTCTAAGATGCTGATTTGCTGCTCTAGAAACATTTCTTATTATTAATGTAGAAAACAGTTGTGCTGCTTAATATTTTTATAGAGATCGTGATGGATTTGCTGAATTCACTTCTTTAAAACCACAAAATCTTCCTGACCCCAAACGTTTGAACAGTAGTGTGTATTTTAATTTTCTTGTTGATTTATCTGAACACTATAGTAATCTAATATGATTTCTACCTTATTGCAGGTAATTTCCGCATGATTGGAGATGACCTGGTCAATTCCTATCACCTGTTGCTCTGCTGTCTGGACCTGGTGTTCTGCAACGCTCTCATGTGCTCCAACAGGAAAGATCTCATCAATCAGTACTTCAGAGGTAAATATGTTTCCGTGATTGTTGGTTGATTTTCTGTTTACAAATCATTGTAATTGTAATCAATTTTTTTACTTTATTTTGTTTTTCCTTTTTACCCAACGAACATAAGGATACTGATAAACACATTTTCGCTTCTTGCATTCTCAATCGTCCTGAGACTCTTGCTTTCTCTGTCTTCTTTGAAATAACAAGAGAGAAAATACTGTCAAGTTCAACAGTATGATGAATAAATATTAGCATCAAAACTGATACTTTAACCTGTTAACTTGAGTACCCGTATTTTAAGCTCTTTAACCTATCGTTGCGCTGTCGCCAATGAAGTCACTCAGTAAGCGTGCCGCTAATTCAGTTTTAACGTGTGCCTAGAACAGCCGCAGAGGAGGCATTAAGTGCATGATGGCACTGAGAAAAACTTAACATTTTACTGAGTTTGATGTAGCAATGTAGTCTCTCAGTTTTCTAGATCAGTTTTAATCGTGTTATAGATTTGAACAAAAAATATAAATAATAATAATATAAATAATAATATAAATAAGTTCTACGAACAGGCTGTTTTTGCCATGACTTGATTGCAAATACATTGCAAACACAAAAATAAGATGAGAAAAAGAAAACATGTGCTTATTAAAGGAATCACCCTATATTTAAATATATGAACGCAGAAAACCGCTGTCAACAGGTTAATATAACATTTCCCATTCCATGACTAGAAAAATAATCGCAACTTGCTCTCTGTAAACACGGAGGTGGGTAAAAAGGTTGGTGGTGTTGCCACCCTTCGCACTGACCGTAGACAGGCACGTTCTGCAGATTGGGCTGTCTAGGGAGCTGTTTTCTTGGAAGCCAAAAAACTCCCATACTGGCGAGCTTACTTTTTGCGGGTGTGGACAGCTTCTCACTCTCCCGCTCGGACGATATGGTTTCTTCTCGGAGTAGCTGCGTGCGCTACGTCGTCTTGTTTGATAGGTGTCAGCATTAAGGCGCAATACTGCCTCCTGAGAGGACAACCAGGTACTGGCGCTGGAGTATTTACGAGTCATGATCGCATAAGTGTCCTATTCATTTTAAATATTGTGGTAATCGCCAATATCGGTATATTGTCACTCCCTAAATTAACACAATGTTGACATTTCATGCTTTGAATATCACAATTATCATCAATATCTGTATTATATATATATATATATATATATATATATATATATATATATAATTATTTAGTGTTGCTCACTTTGTGTAGGACTGCCAAAGGACACAGAAAACTTGGAGGAGATGCCCTGTGTCATTGACAAGTTGTGTGAACTGCATGATGGGTTGGTGGTGGAGGCCAAAGGCATAAAGGAGCACTACTTCAAACCCTACATAAAGACACTGTTTGAAAAAAGAGTAAGGAATACACACTATTACATCCAATCTACACTGAACAGAACAACACGATTGCTTGTTTACATCTTGTTCATGCTGCCCACATTCTCAAATTATTCCCTTATTTTTCTCAGATATTAAAAGGGGATGCTGACACTCTGACTGAACTGCTGGACACTCCAAATTTCCAAGACAACAAGTAAGAATATGCCATGAAATGTATTTAAATAGAGAATGCACAAACATGTTAATTAAATGACTTTTTTCAGTATGCACCTATATGTAAATGTTTTTGTCTTTTCAGTAAAGCTGTAAATCGTGAGTATGAGGAATATGTTTTGACTGTGGGGGATTTTGACGAACGAGTGTTTTTGGGGGCCGATGCAGATGAGGAAATCGGCACACCTCGCAAATCCACCGCTGAGCCTCCGTCGGGTCAACTATCCGCCCGCATGCAGGTGGAGAACAACCTTCAGCAGCACTTTGAGAAGGTACTGAAGCTTTCTCTCACTGTTGCTATACTAGAGTAACATTTTAACATCCTGGTTGTTAGATTAGTGTACATATTTAGTATTCTATATGAATATTTAAAGTTTGGGGTCGGCGAAATTTTTTTAAAAGAACTCTCTTACCAAGGCTGCATTTATTTGATCAAAAATACAGTTCATTTCAACATATTGTAGAGTATAATAAATTCCTGTGATGCAAAGCTGTATTTCCAGCACATGATACCTCAGAAATCATTCTAATATGCTGATTTGCTGCTCAAGAAACATTTATTATTACCAGTAATAAATCCTTTAAAAACACAACTTTCTGACCATGAACTTTTTCCATTCGGTGGTCTATGTCCTTTGACCTGTCCTGCTGTGTTTTTGTGTAGACACGGTCCCTTGCTCCCTCTACACCTCTAACGGGTCGGCGGTATTTGAAGGAGAAAGAGGTGCTGGTCACCCCTGTTTCCTCAGCCACCCAAAGTGTGAGCCGACTGCAGAGCATGGTGTCCGGCCTACGAAACGCACCAAGCGATGCTCTGGTCCAAATCTTTAAGTTAGTATCAAAGCCTAAACCAAACCATGCACAAATAGTTTTGATTTTTTTTTTTTCAAATTAGAAACTGATAAGTATGCATGTCCATCCGAGGATGCATAAACCGTCAAGATGACTCTTGGGTTTTGGCCTGTTTTCTTATAGAGGTTTTGTTTTTATAGTTCCTGCTCTCGAAATCCGTCTGAATTCATTCTGAACCGAGTGAAGACCATGGGAGAGATATTTAAACAGGCCTACACCAAACCCACAGATGACCTTCCAGGAGCACACATGGGTCAGATATGCTGCACATATAAAAAAGATGTTTAATAGAGTCAACTGTTGTGAAAAGCCTCAAGTTTTATAATGCATCTAAATGCAGGGTCTTATGTGTAGATTTCGCAGAGAATCGTCTGAAGCTGGCAGAGATCTTGTACTTTAAGATCCTGGAGAATATCATGACTCTGGAGATGAAGAGATTACAGGGCAAAGATATGGCGGTAAGTCCTTGTGCCTGCTAAATAATATAAAGTTGCTAGTGAATATAGCATATAAACTCTTTACTTTTTATCACCAAACAGAAAGAGAAAAATGAATTTTGCCAAATATTATTTCAATGTTCTATATCTACAGCTCTCATGGTCTCCTTTTGTGTGAGATTGTCACCTCTTCTTCTCTCCTCTTGATCTCTGTCAGGTCCTGTTAGAGCAGGAGGTGCTCCATTGCTCTCTGTTGGCGTGCTGTCTGGAGGTGGTGCTGTTTGCGTACAGCTCTCAAAGAACATTCCCGTGGATACTGGAAATCTTTCAGATCCCGCCTTTCTACTTTTACAAGGTACTGAACGGTGACATCTAGAGCCGTGATCCATACGGACCAGGCACCACGGTTTGGAACGCATGTGATATGTGGATTAATTATAAAGTTTAATCATCATGGAGTTAAAGTTTATAATTTGCACATTTTGTCTTGCCAATTCGGTCTTTAATTCAACCAATAAATACCCGCTGCTGTCTGCCATTGTTAATCAACAAAACACAGCTTTAAGAACGATGAATCTGTACTTCATTTATACAGTGAACACTATAGTTTTATTTTACATTTAAGCCAAATTATTAAATTTCTGTACCTGAATACTACAGTTTGACCTTACTGTATTTGTTAATTTTTTTATACTGTATTTATCTATGCTTGTAATCAGAGTAGTTTTGTGTATTCGTTTTTTATTTTTTTTTTATTTTACGTGTTGATCCGAAAAATGATTCAATTTGTGACTCAAAAAACCCAATATGATCCGAACCGCGATTTTTCATCCGTTGAACCACTAGTGTCAGCTCATATTATCCGCTTGCAGAGGCACACTTCAGTTTTAGGATGTGGTTTTTAGTCTTGCTAGCATTTTTAGTGTACTATTGCATCACATTGGAATGAGCTAGATATGAATGTGTCTCTAAAGATCACAACAAACTGTTAAGTGCGTTTAAAGGAAAATGAAACGCTAAGTAAATGTTCATGATGTGTTTGTGTAGGTGATTGAGGTGTTCATCCGCTCTGAGGAGGGTTTGTCCCGAGACATGGTGAAGCATTTGAACAGTATCGAGGAGCAGGTGTTGGAAAGCAAAGCCTGGACTAGAGACTCGGCCCTGTGGAACGCACTTAACAAAGCTAACAATAAAATTCCCACTGTGGAAGAGGTATACACACACTCACAAACTGCTTTGTTGGGTGAACTGATTGTAAATTCCTCTATAAGCATTTAAATAACAGATATTACCTGTGTTTCTTAGGTGAATTTTCCCAGTAATTTTGACACTGGCAACAATGCAGGCGGTCCCACTCACCTGCCGTTGGTGGCGCTATCACCCATCATTCACCCTCGCATCAGGGAGGTCCGCACAGGCCTGGGCTCCAGCGCACGCAAAGGTACTATACATCTTAAAATGAGGCTGGCCTCTACTATGCTTGGCTTTAAAGGATTAATTCACTTCAGATTCAAAATTTCTTAATAATTTACTCACCCACATCGTCCAAGATGTTCATGTCTGTCTTTCTTCAGTCGAAAAGAATTTAATGTTTTTGAGGAAAACATTCCAGGTCTTTTCTTTGTTATAGTGGACCTCAACAGTTACCAACCGGTTGAAGGTCGAAATTGTTTCAGTGCAGCTTAAAAGAGCTCTACACGATTATTTATTCAATATCTTTCTTTTTTTAAATTTTTTTTAAGCATACAGATGACCTCAAAGCTAACAAACATGGACTTAAAACCACACACAAAAAAACTCCATCTTAGATGGGCTATAATGCTTTCTTTGAAGATGTACTCATTTGAATAATTCTTTTCTCCTTTCTCTCTTAGACGTCCCTCAATCTCCCATCTCTCTCCACGACCGCTACAGCTCTCCAGCGGCTGGCAGCGCTAAGAGACGCTTGTTTGGTGACGACCCTCCGCCACAGTCCCCAGTGAAAAGAATCTCAGTCACTCCCATCAAAATCATTCCCAACACCATGGAAAACAACCGGAACACCACCACCACAACGACTGTCCTCTCCATGGCAACTGTAAATGGCCAGCAGCTCACTATTCCACTGCCAAGTACCACTCTTATGTTTTTTTCCTCTTCTAATAGCAAGTAAAACATTTCCCAGAAAGATGTTTGATCGATTTTGTTGTTGATGTGCTGGTGTTCCGCATCCTTTAGTGGTGAAAAACGAGACTGGTGGCATCACAGTCATCCAACTTCAGGCCAATGAGATGAACCCTCTCACTGCCCAAGTCTTACTGACCGCCTCCCCCAGCCGAACTGCAGCTCCAGCCACCAGCTCCGACACACAGCCTCTGACAGCCAACAAACCCCGCCGCACCGGATCCCTCGCGTTATTCTTCAGGAAGGTGAAGAAGAGTGTTTTTTTTGCTGACTTACACCATCTATTGGTATTGAATGAAGATCTTTGTTAGCTGAAGTGCATGTATTCTTTTGCTCAGGTGTATCATTTAGCCAGCGTGCGGCTACGAGACCTGTGTCTGAAGCTGGATATCCCATCTGAGCTGCGAGGGAAGATCTGGACATGTTTCGAGCATTCTCTGCTGCACTGTACTGACATGATGAAGGACAGACACCTGGACCAGCTGCTGCTCTGTGCAGTCTACATCATATCAAAGGTACAGATCAAAATTTTGGACATTGCTGTATTGGTTGTATTGGACATTGGTTTATTGCTGTAGTCAGATGAAAATATTACATTTTCCTTTTTTTATTTACTTCTGCAGATCACAAAAGAAGAGCACACTTTTCAGGACATTATGAAATGCTACCGAACCCAACCTCAGGCCCACAGTCACGTGAGTGTCAACAGTCTTGCTCCATCTATAATTGCATATAAATATCATTGATAAAGGTATAAAATGGCTGCGTGCCCTAGTTTTCTAATGTCGAAAAGCTTGGGATTTGAGCTGTGGTGAGAGCATCGTATGAGGCATCCACAACATCCTGTTTGTAGGTGTACCGTAGTGTTTTACTGAAGAGGCGTCCCAGAGAGCAGCAGGCAGATGAGAACATGGAAGTGGATCCTCCAGCAGACCAGTGTAAGGATGATGTGGACAAAGTCCCAGATGTCTCTTTGGCTGTTTCTTTTAAGCGAAGTGCGTTACACTACTGTTCAAACGTTTGAAGAAAAAAACCTTCCAAAGTAATAATAATTTATCCAACAAAGACACATTAAATTTATCAAAAGTGACAGTAAAGACAATTATTATTGTCTGCTTGCATCAAAGAATCCTGAAAAAATATTTTCATATTTTTTTGCGAAAATATGAAGCAAGCAGCACAACTGTTTTTATCATTGATAATAATCAGAAATGTTTCTTGAGCAGCAAATCATGATATCTGAAGGATCATGTGACACTGAATACTAGTGTAATGATGCTGAAAATGCTTTATATCACAGGAATATATTACATTACAAAATGTATTAAAATAGAAAACCTGTTTTTAAAATTGTAATATTTCACATTATTACTGTTTTCACTGTATATTTAATCAAATAAATGCCTTTGTGAGCAAGACAAAGACAATCTTACTGACCTCAAACTTTTGAATGGTTGTGTGTATATGTGCATATATAATGTTTTTATCTGCACGTTTCTGTTACCAGCCAATCAGAGGATGGAACAGGCTGACAGAACAGAGGCTGACAGCGAATCAGAGGAAAGAGGAGATCTCATCCAGTTCTATAACTCTGTTTATGTGTTAAAGATGAAGTCATTCGCTCTCAAATATGCACATTCTACACTTGATAACAAGGTTGGTGTATTGCTTTGCTTCATTTAAAAATGATGTATTTTAATGTATTTTTTTAGACAGTTTGGACACAGGTGTTTCACTCTTTCTCTCTGTTTGTCTATAAAGATGGAGGCTCCTCCATTATCTCCATTCCCATCGGTTCGGGCTCAGCCTCTCTCTCCTCGCCGTGTGTCTCAGAGACACTCCATCTTCGTCTCTCCTCATAAAAACAGCTCGAGCGTCACTCCCAGTGCCTACACGTACAAGTTCACTGGCAGCCCATCAAAGGTTGGTCAAACTTTAGGATGTCACAACTTGCATCAACGACAATAATTCCCTTAAAGGGATATTTCATGAATAAATTAAAATTGCCATCATTTATTGGTCATCATGTCGTTCCAAACCTGTATGTTTTTCTTCTGTCGATCACAAGGGATTGAAGTTTTTCAGTTGTGGCTGTGGTAAAGCCTTCTACTTGCTCTTTCTCTTCAGGAGCTGAGCGACATAAACCAGATGATCCGTCAGGGTGGGGTGAGCAAGAAGCGGGCGTTCACGATGGATGGCGACGAGACCGAGTCTCCATCTAAATGCCTCCGGCAAGAGAGCGACGACGTGCTGCTCAAACGCCTCCAGGATGTGGTCAGCGAGAGAGCGAGTCTCTGAAATGTGGGACGCCCAGTCTCGTTACCGAATGAAAAAGCCAAAAACTCTTCCTATGTGCTGCTCAACGACACCAGGATGTAGAGAGAGATGCGACAACAATCAGTCTTTTATCAGTTTAGAATCAAGCACATTAATTATGTCACAGAACAACAACAAAGCCAAAAACCATCACATGCAGCTCATGTGTCATGACTGATTTTTTTGATCAAACCCATATAGGGTTTACAACTTTTCTGATGATCAGGGAGATCAGTGTGAACTTAAAGGGTTAGTTCAGCCACAAATGAAATTTGTCATTAGGTACTCATCCTCACGTCGTACCAAACCCGTAAGAGCTTCGTTCATCTTCGGCACGCATATGAAAATGATTTTAAATTATTAAATTATTGTCCATGTGACTACAGTGGTCCAACCTTAATGTTATGAATACTTTTTGGTCTTTTGTTTTAGTCAATTTTAACCATGTCTTCAAAACCTTTGTGCACCTCAAAAGGTACAATGATGTTGCTGTCTGAGTGTGGTTCGGATATTGTCAAAAATATCTTAATTTGAGTTCCGAAGATGAGCGACGGTCTCACGGGTTTGGAACGATGTGAGGTTGAGTAATTAATGACAGCAATTACATTTTTCAGGTAAACTAACCCTTTAAATGATTTGTACTGAATCAAAGGAACATTTATCATGTTTTTTCATGATTCGCATCATGCTTTCATTATGAATCGTTTCTTTATTACAGAGATATTCTGTAATTGTTGCTTTCTCAATCAAGAGTAATGTGACGATCGATTTTGCAGTAGATGAGTCGCAGTCTCATGTTTTTGTTTATAACCCCTCACATTCTGTAGCAATATGAATGGTAAATTTAATAATTTGGTTATATTAGCAATTTTTAAAATTCAAATTTATATATACTGGCACAATGTACTGGGCAAATTTAACCGTGTGTGTGTGTGTGTGGTGAACCAAAGCAAAGGTCATTTTAAAGTTTTGCAACCATCCTGCAAATGTTCTGTATTCAGATGTGTGGTATCTACACCTCTCAATTATGTATTGTGTTTTTTCTAAGGTTCATGTATTTTCTCTCATCAGTAAAGTTTTTGTTGTCTGAAATGGTCGTGTTTACGGTGCATTTTAACATTTTAAGTGTTAAATTTGGTGATGGATTTTTCCATTGTTGTGTGTGTGTGTGTGTTGTAACTTGTTTAACACTGTTTGTTTAACAGTTGTTTCTGTTATAATTGCATTTAGTTCTGCTCATGTTTTTCAGTTAAGTAAATTCTATTGGTCACATCTCAAAAAGGGGTGGCGGTGAAATGCTTTTTGTTTTCCAAATCATGTGACCAGTGCTTTAGCAAGCTGTATCTGTATTTCTCGGTATCGACGGTTAATTTGGTATTGAAACTTTAATTCTTTTACAAACCTTGTTGATTTTATCCATTTATATTCTTTTGGCTTCATCTAACTCGATCTCTGATGTCCAACACTGTTGATCTATTTGCAGTTGGTGCTTTGTATTATAGCTCTGAAATGTTCTCTGAAATATTTCTTGTTTATTTAGAAATAATTCTTCACATTGTATGTTACCCCCCCCCCCCCCCCCCCCCCCCGTTACTTTGTAATTTATCTTTATTGTATTTGTTGGTTTGACCAATCAGCTGTTGGTCTGTTCTACAGTCAGTGCCTTAGCATGTACACAACAATAAAACATGATTTATCAGTTCTCAAATGAGTTTTTCTTTTATTTATAGGACTTGACACTGTGTGACATCACTTGTGACATTGTTTTCAGGCTAATTTCTCCAGAGATATAGAATATTTGTGATGTGGAGAGCTATGGTCCAACCATAAACCCAGGTTAGATGGTGTTTTAAGTCAACTTTGGCAGCTGCTAAATGCATTGGGTTCTGAGGGTTCACGCTCACCTGAGCAACATGGCTGAAAATAAATAGATTTACCTTAATTTCTGCATAATGTCCCTGATATCCTTTTACTTTATTAATGACCACTCTTATCACGTTTATTGAATGGTTTTGTTGTCCTTAATTTTGTTACTAGAGGCCAAAAGTCATGACTGGAAGGGATATTTGGTTTTAATGAGGCTACAAGTAATGTTTTTATTCCTTTTAAATGTGAGGGAAAGAACTAAACGTGGTTAAGGTACTTATCTGACAAAATTATCTGGTAAAAAATGCAAACTTTTTTACTATGCACAAAAAAAAAAGAAATACAAAGCTCTCAGGAAAAAGCATACATTGACTAGAACTCAATCAGTTGTTAATTTTTTGTTGATTCTCTCTTGTTTTTGCATGTTCATAATTTCTTTGTATGACAGCCTGCAGGGCTTTGTAGGTTACTTTTAAAATGTATTTCACTACAGATTACAAAATACATGCTTTAAAAAGTCATTTGTAACGTATTTCGTTACATTACTCAAGTTTAGTAACTTCATCTGAATACTTTGGAATACTAATAAGTGTGGAACAAACAAAAAGAGTTTTTATCTCACAATTCTGACTTTTTTTCTCCGAACTCCGTGATATAAAGTTGCAACTGTGAGTCATAAACTCTCAATTTTGAGACAAAATGTCAGAATTGAAAGAAAAGAAGTCAGAAATGAGATATAAACTTGCAATTTTCGAGAAAAAAGTCTGAATTGTGAGAAAAATGCCAGAATTGTGAGATATAAACTCGCAATTTCAAGAAAAAAAATCTGAATATCAAGTTATCACGCAATTCGGACTTTATAACTTGCAATTGTGAGTTTATATCTTGCAATTGCAGAGAAAAAAGTCAGAATTATGAGATAAAAATTCACAATTATCTTTTCTTTTTTACCTTTTTCACTGTATCACAAAACATGAAAACAGCCATGGATCATCTGATGACATGTCAGTTGAGATTCAAGGATATGCAAACTTTTGAATGGGGCAATTTTTATAAATTCAGTCATCTGTAATGTGAAATAGCTTATTCAGGACAGTAATAAATAAAAAAATAGAATTTTTATGATCCCTCTTATTTTGTTAAAACTGTTAAAATGCTGCATAATCTGCAAGGGGTATGAAATTTATGAGCAGAAATGATGGTTTTTCAGACGGTCAGAGTCAGAGAATCATTAATTGCTGTTTACATTTCACAGTTTACTTTCAAAGTAATCACTTTTGTAACTAAAATACTTTTCAGATGTAATCTGATTACCACCCATTTAAAATGTAACTGTAATGAAATAGTTACTCAAATTTTGTATTTTAAATACGTAATTAAGTTACATATATTTCGTTACTCCCCAACCCTGACAGCCTGGCCTAAAAGTCGCACAATGTGGCTTGTTCAATTACTGTAGTTTGCATAATTAAAAAATAAGTGAACGATTTGTGATATTTCATGTTTTGACTCCTCTGACGCTAGAGGTCTCCCGCGGCCCGCCAGTCTGAGCCAATCACAAAGTTCACAACGAGTGACGTAATTACGTCACGTACTTGCAGGCCGACGTGACGCGCGAGTCTAGAATCAACTGATGTTTTGTGTCAATGAACTCTCCAGGTGATTCCCCAAGGTTTCCACGACGCGAAATGTATGAAGAAATGTCAGTGGAGAGAAACTGGACGGACACCGAAACGAGGGCTCTGCTGTACATCCGACAAGACGAAGACATCAGTAGGCAAATCAGCGGAACCGTTCGCGATTCTCTTATTTACGCCGAAATATCGAGGCTCCTGCGCGCGCAAGGCATCCACAGAACCAAGCGACAGGTCACCACCAAACTGAAAACACTCAAGCAGAAGTTCCTGAAAATCCACGAGCATCACAAGAACAGCGGACACGGTAGAGTGTACTGGAATTATTATGATCTCTGCAAGTCCATATGGGGCAGCAACCGCCTCACGAACACTTTAACACTTCATAATAACGTGAAACTCGAAGAACCCCAGAGTACATCCATCGAGGACGCGCGACATGAGAGCAGATCCACTGACATCGACGCGTCCATCACTCACGACGACGCGGAGACGGATGACATGATAGAAGGTGCCTTTTATGGCAAGCCGTTTTCACTTTTCATTTTCAGGATATGAACTTGTGATATCAACAATCACATTTCCACTAGTATAAACTATAATTGTTGATATCAAGAATTGTATTTTTACTAGTGAAATCTCGCCATAGGCTGCCATTCAAATTCAATTGTTGATATCAAGAATTAAATTTCATACTAGTTGAAATTACAGTTTCACATATCAGAAATACAATTCTTACTAGTAAAAATGCAAATGTCTGATATCAACAATTACATTTTTACTAGTTGAAATGTCTATTCTTGATATCAACAATTGAATTGCTACTAGTAAAAATGTTCATTTCTGATATCATGAATGTGATTGTTAGTAGTAAGAAAGTCGTTTTAGATATCAGAAATTATATTGATATAAGGAATTCATTTTTAGATATCAGAAATTAATATTTTTACTCCTAGCGATTAAATTGTTGATATCAAGAATTGTATTTTCACTAGTGAAATCTCGCCATAGGCTGCCATTCAAATTCAATTGTTGATATCAAGAATTCATTTCATACTAGTTGAAATTCCAGTTTCACATATCAGAAATACAATTCTTACTAGTAAAAATGCAAATGTCTGATATCAATTACACTGTTACTAGTGAAAATGTCTATTCTTGATATCAACAATTGAATTGCTACTAGTAAAAATGTTCATTTCTGATATCATGAATGTGATTGTTAGTAGTAAGAAAGTCGTTTTAGATATCAGAAATTATATTGACATCAGGAATTCATTTTCAGATATCAGAAATTAATATTTTTACTCCTAACGATTAAATTGTTGATATCTGTAATTGTATTTTCACTAGTGAAATCTCGCCATAGGCTGCCATTCAAATTCAATTATTGATATCAAGAATTAATTTCATACTAGTTGAAATTCCAGTTTCACATATCAGAAATACAATTCTTACTAGTAAAAAGCAAATGTCTGATATCAACAATTACATTGTTACTAGTGCAAATGTCTATTCTTGATATCAGCAATTGGATTACTACTAGTAAAAATGTTAATTTCTGATATCATGAATGTGATTGTTACTAGTAAGAAAGCCGTTTTAGATATCAGAAATTATATTGATATTAAGAATTCATTTTCAGATATCAGAAATTAATATTTTTACTCCTAGCAATTCAATTGTTGATATCATGAATAGACATTTGCACTAGTAACAATGTAATTGTTGATATCAGAAATTTGCATTTTTACTAGTAACAATGTAATTATTGATATCAAAAATGATGATTTATACTGGTAAGAATTGTATTCCTGATATGTGAAACGGGAATTTCAACTAGTAAGAAATCAATTCTTGCTATTATAATTACAGATATCATGAATTATAGTTTTTACTAGTGGAAATGTAATTCCTGATATCAAGAATTAGCATTTTAACTAGTGAAATTTGATTTGTTGATATATCAAGAATTCATATCTTGAGAATGAATAAAAGTCAAAATGGCTTGCCATACCTTGATGCGTACTGTTAAAACATTATGTTGAATAGAACGCAGTCTACACGATAGTATGCTACTGTATTGTCATGTGACGATTTAGGTTTTAAAATAATAAGCAAATAATAACTTCATCAATCAAGGGGAGGCTGTGTTTTGCTTACAATACTAGCTTTATACTTCATGTTGCATTATGTACAAATGTACACAAATTTGTTCAGAATAGTTTTTAAGTATGTAGTATGCTATGTTGTTTCCATACGGCCTCTTTTGCACGTTTATTTCCACAAGTAGTGTCCAGTTATCATCATCTCAGGTATATTAAGGGTTGCATAATTCCGGGAATTTTCGAAGTTGGAAACTTTCCATGGGAATTAATGGGAATTAACCTGAAATTTGCAAAATTGCAGGTTAGCCTATAACGGGGAACTTACATGTAGTTGAAAAAAAAAGCTTAACCTTGGTTAAAACAACCATATGCAAATTCAGTTGAATTTCCTATTTCTCAATCACATGCACATTACTCACTGCAGGGCTATTGAGGCCACGCCCCCTGCATGCCCTGTGCATTCTTCCATCACATGCACAGATCATTTCTAGAATACTGCACACTACAGCAGGACTATTGAAGCCACACTACTTCATTTGAGACCAAGGACTACACCCAGTCAAGTAAGTTTTGATGACATTACTAGGTTCAAAATATTTGATCTATGGCTTTAAAGCTTAACTAGCAAATACTATATCTTTAGACTGTAGATATCTGGCCAGTAAATCAGATATGCTATAGCTAACATCATTTCATTGACAATTTAAGATGCTAGCGATTATCGAGCTAACTAGCTGTGCGGTTTCTCTTGCCTTTTGTTAGCCAGTTTTGTGTTATACAAGAACACATGTTATAGTTAGATTTAGCATACTGATTGAGGAGTGTTGATCTATATATCTATATATATATATATACTATATATACTATATATATAGTGTGTGTGTGTGTGTGTACATGGCATTGCATTAGTGTTTTTTTCTTTTTTTTTTTCTTTTTACAAGCTTTTTTCTAATCTTGTTTACAGAAAAATGCCACGTGCGCCATCTGATGTTTGGATACATTTTACCTCAGCCATTGTAGAAGGAAAGGCTGTGTACATTTGCATATACTGTGCAAAGACGTATGTTAATAAGAATGCCACAAAGATGCAGCAGCATATAGCCAAGTGCCCAAAGTTTCCCAAGGGCTCAAAACAAGCAACCCCAGGCAAGAGTTCTTCTGCTTCCACTCAGATTCAGACACCTCCTCGTCAGCTGCTGGTCACTCTGCAGTCAGAATGTTTATGTTTATGCTTGTTTATGAAACGGTTACCCTAAATTTCCTATGAATTCCCGTAAATTCCTGTCAAGTTTCCAACTTGGAATAGTTCCAAGATTCCCCTGCTTAACTTCCCATGGAAAATTTCTGGAAAGTTTCCAGGGAAATTACTGGAAATTTTCCACCCCTTTGCAACCCTTGATATAAATATGGTTATTTTGTATTTTTAATACAAATATAAACATAAGATTAAAAAAAAAAAGGTTTTGCAAATGATTGAATGAAAAAAAAAAATCTGATTTGGATCTCTCAAACTGGTATTTAAACTAGAAAAGCAATGCATTTTTTAAATTAAAATAAAATAATTATATAATAATTAATTAAATAAAAAAAAAGTTAGTGTTTTATTTGTCTAACTGCATGACCTGTGACCATTAATCAACATCATAGAACATGCGAATATGTTGTTAATTTATTGAAATTTTAGCTTAAAATCTCAGAGGGGAATTCAATACAATATTTTGGGTCAAAGGACAAAGAAACCTTTGTGAATCATGATATATAACTGACCATTATGTGCTCTTATTTTTAGTTGTCACTCAACCTGCGAGGAAGAAGGCCAAAAAACATCCCATTACTGACTCCGTAAGAGATCAAGACCCTCTCCAAGTCCAGAACCAGAGGGAGTACGAGGAACGGTTGCGAAGGGAAGCCAGAGAAGAACAGAAGGAGGAACAGGCGAGTCTGATGGCCATGTGGAAGGAAATGATGGAGTTTCAGGGGAACCTCTTAAGGGAGTTTATTCACCGGCCATCCCTGCCTACATCTCTGCCGTCTTACCACGCTTATCACAACCAAGGACTCTCTACTTTTCCCAGCACTAGCTACGTGACACCGTACGCCTCGCCAGGGTATGACCAGAGAACTCTGTTGTCCTGTTTTGTTTCCTAAACCTCAGTGCCGTTTCTAACCATGTTCAACTTTCTAAATGGGAGCATTTGGCATGATAATATAGTACACGTGAACAACAGTTTCCCCTTTTTTGAGGAGCATTGGCATAATTCTTCAGAATGGGTTTAAGTAAGATGTTAAGCCGGGTGGTCAACACACTGTACGATTTATGATAGTCCTTTACGACTGTCGTTTGTCAGATCCCCGCTGTGAGCCATGTCTCACTTGTAAGGTCTCAGTTGTCATTAATGTCAGACTGTAAGACAGTCAAGATTCGTTTGCAAACGCAAGAAGACTCGTCCAGAGTTTTAAATCATCAATCCGTGATGCGTTCGAGACTGAAATGGTGGCTAGCAAAGAAAAACAATCTCTAGTGTTAATCACAGCTTTTCTTGAGAAGAAAACTGGAAAAAAACCAAGGCGGTGCGTGTGGCGCAAGTGGTGGTTTGTCGTCACACTGTGCCATCAGGTTCTGCATTTTCGTAGGAGAAGTCACACTCAAAACTTTCTTCTGACTCTACCAGAATTTTATCAGAGGTAAAATTTGATCGCAGTGGATCAAAGACTACAGATTTTAGCCTGGGTTCTTTTAGGATTTCTTTCAGGAAATTTGTCTCAGACGGTCAAATCGTGTCTAAAATCGTACAGCGTGAACCCGGCTTTAAAGGGATAGTTCATCCAAAAAGAAAATTGTCATTATTTTCTCACTCTCATGTTGTTTCAGATGCTGTTGTTTTGTCCCAAAACCAACATGTATTTTATTTTATCTTTATTAAATAAGAGGAGAGATTCGAGGACAAATACAATATTAGAAGAGTTTTTCAGGTACTGTTGGTCTATTTAACAGTAGCAGTCAAGAAAGAAATTGAGAAATCAAATTGAAAAATAAGAATGAAATGTATATTATTGGACAAGAGTTGGGCATAATTGAGATTTTTAATGTTTTTGAAGAAGTATCTTCTGATATTCAAGCCTGCATTTATTTGATCAAATATACATTAAAAACATTAATATTGTGAAATATTATTACAATTTAAAGTAACTGTATTAAAATATAATTTATTCCTTTGATGCAAAGCTGAATTTTCAGCATCATTACTCCAGTCTTCAGTGTCACATGATCCTTCAGAAATCATTCTAATATGCTGATTTTCTGCTCAAGAAACATTTCTTATTATGATCAATGTTGAAAACGGTCGTGCTGCTTCACATTTTTGTGGAAACCGTGATACACTACCATTCAAAAGTGGGGTTAAAAAAAGGTAAGATTAAAAAAAAGACAAGAAAAAGAAATCGATACTTTTATTCAGCAAGGATGTTCAAAAGTGACAGTAAATGCATTTATAATGCTTCAAAATAATTTGAAATGAATGCTGTTCTTTTAAACTTTCTATTCATAAAAGATTCCTAAAAAATGTGTATCTCAGTTTCCACAAAAATTATTAATCGTTTTCAACATTGATAACAATCAGAAATGTTTCTTGAGCAGCAAATCAGCATATTAAAATGATTTCCGAAGGATCATGTGACCCTGAAAACTGGAGTAATGCTGAAAATTCAGCTTTGCATCACAGGAATAAATTACCTTTCAAAATAGAAAACCTGTTTTAAATTGTAATATTTGATCAAATAAATTCAGCTTTGGTGAGCACAACAGGCTGCTATTGAACACAGCCTATGGAATAACATGAGGGTGAAAGAATTATCATGTGTGATATATTTGCCAATCACCATTTTGCTAATTCAGCTTTGTCTTCTCACAGAGCTGAAACCGAGAATGAAAGTGCAGTCTCGCAGGAGGAAGATGAGGCGGAGGAAGAGGAGAAATACGTTATTCCAGCTGAGATTGCGCCGGTGTTGGACGCTCAGCCTGTTAACAGTGCAAACGACAGCCAATCAAACACCGCAGAGACTGTTTCACTCCCGCCTACACAATCAGCAGGAAAGAGCGATCTGGAGATGTCAGTGCTGCGCAGACAGGAAAGAGTCCTAGAGCTACAGGAAGAGTACTATTCACTCAAAATCAAGTATCTGAAAGACAAGATGGCCAAGAATCCAGGACAGCACCATAAAGAGGAGTGTTAACTGTCTGTTTGAGTGGCCAAAAAGCTTGCTTTGCAAATCTAGATGTTCTCAGCCGGACTGTGGAGAATATAGTTGTGCTGTATCTGTCTACTTAAGTGCACCTCATGTTCCTTTACACATTTGTAATCCATATATTACATATTTTGGCCTGTAGATGGCAAGGTGGTTCCTTGTTTCTGGTGTTGTCACTAGACATATCTAAGAGAGATGTATAGGCAGGCCTTGTTTTTTCTTTAAACATATTAATATTTATATACATTTATTCACTGAATAAATGGCAGTTTACTACCAGCTGTTGGTTTTTTGGACAGTATTTTACCTTTACCTTTTCAAAAATGTCCTCATTATTCTAAATGATTCATTGATTTATGTTATGCAACACCCACTTCTCACAATCAATTCCTAATGGATAAAAGTCTTGCTCTAGCTCGTACGGCAGTAAAATGGGTCGTAAATGCACTTTATTGTTGACTGTAGAAGCATGAGCTAGACTTTGTGCTCCGAATGCGAAGTATGTCTGGAGAGGACATAATATCTGTTATCATTATTTTTCATTAAATGAATGAAAAACAGTGAGGTGTCTGCCTTTCATCAAAATCGATTATTAAAAAAAAAACTAAATCAAAATCGGATGTCATTTCCATACAAATGTTCCCAAACAGTTTTTGTGAGTCAAACCCCTGACAAAATATTTCCTTGAAGTCGCCTCTTTTTAGATATTTCAATAATTTATGTACATGTTTCCATGTTCAGTTCTCTGTCAGCTGGACATGCAGTTAAACAAAATCTTTTTTTTTAAATTACTTTATTTTGATAGATTTTATTTAAAGTTATTTTAATTTTACATGTTCATGAATAATTATATCTTAGCTTTTCATTATCTCACAAACCCCCTGCAGTTCCTTAAAGTCACCATGAAATCAAAATGGAAAATTATTGTTTTTATAGAATATTGCAGTTTTTATTGTAAATGATTAGTCCAAGTACAGCATTATTTTTTTCTGCTCATGTGTTCTTGTAATCCTTAATCCCGTCACAAATGCAAATGCGGCCCAGGATACGCCGACCACATTTAAAAAAATATATTCCGGTTTAAAAATTTTATTTTTGATTTTATATTAAATTAAATTAAAATGGATTACATTTATGCGAAGTTCAAATTTATGTGTTTTTTCACATAAAATCATTTTGGTGATCATATAGGCCTATTATTTTCAGACATGCGCAGACCTACTACATACTGAGGACTGTTAACAAACACTTACAAGCGCGCGGGAACATTTGTTATTGGAGGAGAAAAACGAAATGAGGAACATACCAATGAAGGAACACATTGCAAACAAGAAGAGTCGTAGCATCAGCAGAAAAGGTAAGACCAATGGAAGTATCAGTTTGCTGTCAATGAGCGAGACGGGCAGCCTTTGTTTGCTCTGTAGTAAATGTACAAACGTACAATGTCAAAAGACGTGAATTTGATGTGTTTGTTTGATATACTTATGGAAGCCTGTTTCCGCCACTGAAAAAAAAAAAAGATTATTGCGACTTTTTATCTCAGACTTCTGACTTTATAACTCAGAATTCTGACTTAATATCTCAGAAATCTGACTTAATATCTCAAAATTCTGACTTTATAACTCAGAATTCTGACTTAATATCTCAAAATTCTGACTTTATAACTCAGAATTCTGACTTAATATCTCAAAATTCTGACTTTATAACTCAGAATTCTGACTATATCTCAGAATTCTGACTTAATATCTCAAAATTCTGACTTAATATCTCAAAATTCTGACTTTATAACTCAGAATTCTGACTTAATATCTCAAAATTCTGACTTTATAACTCAGAATTCTGACTTAATATCTCAAAATTCTGACTTTATAACTCAGAATTCTGACTTAATATCTCAAAATTCTGACTTTATAACTCAGAATTCTGACTATATCTCAGAATTCTGACTTAATATCTCAAAATTCTGACTTTATAACTCAGAATTCTGACTTTATGTTTCAGAATTCTGACTTTGTTTCAGAATTCTGACTTTTTTTCTCAGAATTCTGACCTTTACGTTAAAAGTCAGATAAAAAGTTGCAAAAATCGGAAATGAGCTTCCATATTATACTTGTACTTTTAAATCGTCAAAAATAACCGTATCGGCGCGCTCGCGATTGCGCGAGGGATTTCGATGTGACAGAATGCTTGATATAGAGTGTAATACTATATAAATGCTATATATAGATTGTAATTACAATGCGCTCAGTGTTGTTTGTAAAAAAGAGTTGAGCAACATTTGCTTATTAAAGGCATTTGTGGCCTATATATCATTCTGTCATTGTTTTGTGACTATAACGATGCTGTTGAAGAGAATTTACATTCAGAGTTAAATAGTTACTTAAAATAGCTTGTATACATTTTGTGTATGTCGGGAAGTTAGTTTTCATTTGGTCGAATACATTGTTCCCGTTTTCTGGGACATACTGTATATCAGGAGATTGTGTAACATGAGTTTATTGAACAAGAGAGTTTCACTTTGATATGAAGTCACACTGCCAGCCATTTCAATACACTGTGAAACAAAAACGAATTTCTTAAAAGTATTTGATGAATTTGCAGTGTGACAGAAATAAAATACCATATGTGCCACCAGAAATCACCACCAGTTCTGTGTGTGCAACTTCTAGGTATAATAATAATAATATCTGCTAATACCATACCATTAAATCTGATTGGTTTTCATCAGTGAAGTCATATGTAAATGATATACGGCCCGCGAGACTTGCACTTGGACGATAGTATGGCCCACTGGGAAAATTTTTTCTTACATTTTCTTACTGTTTCATTCAAATACACGTCACAATAGGGAAGAAAAGACTATCACTTTTGTTTTTTCCTGTGCACACCTTTTACCACATCTTTCAAACTCTAAAAAATGACCAAAAATTTCATACAGAAGAGTTTATTGTAGCGCACAAGTATTTTGTGTTCCCTTACTGTAAAAACTCTAAAAAGGAGTTTTTTTTTGAAAAAGTGCACTATGAACTTGGTGTGTGGCAAGAGCTTTTGTAACACTTCCTCAAAAATGTCTACATTTGTGTGTTCCACAGAAGAAATAAGAACATATAGATTTCAAACAATGTTTTTTTTTTTTCTTTCAATGATCTTTTTTTTCATTATCACTCAATTTCTCTTGTATTTCCGCTTCCATCTCTCTCAATCTCCCTCCTGCTATTACTTCTCACAGGGAGAAATTACATTTACTTGACATAGACCTGTTTCTTGTTCAGTAGTTTTGCTTTGAAACAACATGTGATGCCAAATAGACATTCTTTACTTTTTTATAGTAATATAGTTATCCTACTGTTCATAAAACATTCACTACTAGGCTTAAGAGTTAACTAGTTTAGATGGAAAGGATCTCAAGATGACTAGCTGAAGACGGTACTGTAGCTTTTCACATTAATAGACAGTACTTCCTTGAAAATAAATCCCAGCACAGCGCCACAACTGTAATTAAATGAGCCTTCACAATAGATAATACTTTACAACGAACTCTGTTAGAGAGCTACATATGGCAATTTATCTGTTCAATAAAATACCTTACTCATCTGTTGAGTAATAAAAACGCCATCTCCACATCGCTTTTACATTTCAAATCCATTAGCTCTCGCCATCATTGCCAATGTTGATTCTAGTTTTATTACGAGCTCTTTTTGCCAGCAGCCTCTCCTCTGTGTGGCGTTAGTTTAAAACGGGTGATTCCCCGGAGGTTGGAGATTTAGCTGCTCCATGTCAACCTTTCTTGCTTACTGTGACAACTAACCAATGGCGCTTTCGTATGAGTGTCAAAGTGGTGTGTATAGTAGTGACGGATAAACCACTGATACAGATGATGTGTTGTCTCATTATTTAAATGTTGTTGATTGACCCTTCACAAAGACCCGCCCCCTTTAGTTACTATTGCTTTGTCCGACAAGCCATGTGCTCTCACACCACACATCATGTTCTCACATAGTGAAAAATACATCACGGAGCAAAGAGGACATATGGAACAGTTTGATATTTAATATATTGTAATTTTTTAAAGTAGTTTAAACAATAAATAGCGTCTAGTGTTTCTTTAATGTGTCGTGACAGATCGCTGTAGCTCCTTCAAGCGGCTCGTGAACCGATCATCTCTTCATACTTGTTCATTTATAGCATCAAATAAACATGAATGAACATCTGAAGGAATGTTGTTTCAAGCGCGGAAAGACGTGAGTACACACAATTTTTCAAGTTCAAGTTCACCAACGTTAATCTACTAACTCCACCTGACTGCTTTGTCGGAGAAAATGGCGGATTCAGGGTTATGATTGGTCAGATCGCCTGTCAATCAAAATGTTTGCGAAGGGTCAATTTTGAACAGAAAACTCACTTAGTGTACCTTTAAAATTTGTAAAAACAAGGTTGGTCAGTATTGCATAACCATTATAACCTTATTTGCCTTGAAAAGTAGTCTCGCCACTAATTGCATAATTTAGTCAACTTTACAGCTCACATGGAAGAATTATTATAAGCGCTTTAACAAAAATTTGAGCTGTGAAAACATTTTAAGCCCACCAATTCATTGACTGAGAGACCAGTTGAAACTGTCTATGGTAACCAATGATAGCTCACAGATGGCGTTAAGTTTTGTTCAACTTTGACGATTGGAAGTTTATTGCAAGCATTACGTCTGCAGCAGAAAGTACATATTGTAACCTGAAAGTATCTGTCAGAGCTTCATAAAAGCCGGTACACCACAAAATGGCCAAGGGCCTTTGTGGTAAAGCTGAATGTTCCATGAAATGACACCCCTGTGAAAGCACAACGTAATTAATAAATAACTGGAATAAATATATAAGAACCTCACAAGAGTTCTCCCGTGGTTTTACAGTGAGAGGCTGATGAGAAATGTCAAACATAATGGGCATGATTTTCTGTGAAGCAGCTGCTCTTGGGGTCTTGCTGAGTGGGATTACACTTAACACTTCCCTCCTGGGTGAAATGTCGGCCTCAGACTCAGGAAGATGACTGTTACCAAGTGCTTCAGTCAAACTGAAAAACATCTCGAGTCTTGAGATCCTTTGGAGTTAGTGTAGACTCTGGATGTTCAGCACAGTTAAGCCTAGATCTCTAATGTCTCAGATTTGATGTTCTTTTATAGAAAAAAAAACATTAATACTTTATTCAGAGTGATTTCAGCTTTGTGATGTTATTGTGAATTTATGCCTGGTTTTCACGGAATTCCCAGGAAAACACTTGAAAGTAAACGCTTACATTGCGGGAAGATCCAGTGCCTGGATAGTTGAAAAATTCATATGCATTTTGCTTGAGAATGAATGAGAAACTTGAGCATGCTACAGAAATCTAGATATTTTTCATTTGAATTATTATGCATGTTAAAATATTTTATATTACTCCAGATATTACTAAACAATACTCCAGTCTTTAAGTGTCACATGGTCTTTCATAAATCATTCTATGTTTTCAGCATCAATAATAATACATAAAAAAACATGATACAGAATTTAAAAGAATAAAAAGACTTTAAAAAAAAAAAAAAAAAAAGACTTTGCTCTCACTTTTGATCAGTTTAATCCATCTTTGCTAAATAAAATATAGTAAAACCTAATATATGTTTCATATATAAAAGTATATATGCATACAGTAGATTTCAGTACACTAGAAACACCTTTTTTATTGAAAAGTGTTACCAAATCATTTATTTGGTGTAGGCTTACTTTTATTTTCAGTTTTGCTGCTATTATCAAAGCTTAAACAGTAGAAGGGGGCTCTGCTATGAAAAAAAAAAACTTTTTGTTTGCTTAAATATTTAATAAGTCAAGGGTATTGAGACATATTATCAAGTCTGTTGAAGTTTTCCTAGATGATGGCCCACACAGAATCTGTGCCCACTGAAAGCTCAGCAGAATTGGACCGCCTGTCATTCACAAAGTTCTATACATCCCCCGCCTCCTCCTTTATGATGTGGATTTGGGATATTTCGAGCACATTTTACTATTTGAATCCATTCCACAGATGTAGAGATTCTGCCTGGGCCTCATTTAGCAGCTTGCAGGAACATTTCATGGGTCACTCACTGCTATCAGGTTAAACAATGGCTTCCCACGCATCAATCTGCCTGTGCCGCATTCTCTGGATCTCTTTCCATCTCTCTGTTTATATGCCTATACGTCTTAATTTCTTTCCGCTGAACTATTCGAGCCAACCTGAAGGACACTTGATCCGTCGACCCCGTGTTCCCTGCAGATCTCTGCGAGTCGTCGGTAAAAGGCAGCACACGGGCTATGCTCATCCTGCAGCTTTAGGCGGCTTTGTGACTGTACACGAAGGGATGATACATCCACACAATTTCTGTGACATTCAAGAGCCCAAATATAACCGGCGTGCACGGGGCTGAGTCAACTGTCACAGCGAAACGTTGCGAGAGAGCTGAGAGGCGCAGCAACAATGACTGTAAACAACTTTGAAAATACGCGAGACCCCCTTGTCACACCGATGTATCCTGCTCCTCGACAGACGGAGGTAGTGACACTTTTGGTGGGGCGTTCCATTATAATGAGGACTATTCTTGTATGTTAGTTTAATTTTTGTTTTTTCCTGTCCTCCCATACTGTCATAGGAAGGGTTTGACAATCCTTGTCACATATTAAGGTAAAGCTTTGCCTTTCGAAAGGCCATCTGTATTTAGAACAAGTTTGACGGTCGAACCATGACACACAGTTGAATCTGTCACCTGCTTGGAGTAGCATTTTACATTCGCAATATTCCCAATTCATTTTACATTTCTAATGCATTTTAAACCTCACTTTCCGTGCAGAGGATATGGGATCGTTTTAAGCGGCAAACGATTTCTGAGAATCATTGTTGAACACTGTTGATATTTGAGGCCTTCCCTAGGTCTCTTCAGCACTGGAAATCTTTTCTAATATATTAACACCGGTCCTAAAGCTCTTACCTGATCATAACCCTTCTTTTTCCAGTTATATTCCTCTGAACTTTTCTCTTTTGTAATGTCTCTCAGCCATCTCCCTTTCTACAGTCTTTGTTCAAATCTCCCTCTTGCTCACTCTGTCTACTATCCCATCATGAGTGGACACGCCTCCTTCTTCTGATTGGCTGAAAGTGTAGCGCAGCATTGTTCAGAAATCCCTCACTTAGACTACTTAGACTAGTCTTACAAGTTAGATTAGTTATCTATTTTTTCCCATCAAGTCAGTTACATTAAAAAAAAAATTAGATTGGTTTAATTTGATTAGTTTTAATTGCTATTTTGTCTGACTAGTTCTTAAGACGGCTATGTTTATGCAAATGGCCCTTGCTGATCTTTTTGTTAATTGAAATAAAGCTGAAATAAAATGTAAATGTAAGATGAAACTTAAACTAAAAGACAATTTGAAATGTCTTACTAACTGAAATCATTTGAAACTTGCGCTAAAATTGGAAATAAGTAAAAATGAAAACTGAACTATAAATAAATGAAACTTAATTAGTAATATTTAAAGGCAGAATATGTAAGATTAAAATATCCAAAAACCACTAGAACAGTGTTATATATTTTGCTGACTTGGGTACTTACATGATCCCAAATGTTTCCAAGAATGTTTAAATCCAGAGAAATAAGCAAAATTATAAAATAATTAAATAAGCATATATATATATATATATATATATATTGGACTTTAATTTTGAAATTGTGACTCTTTAGTTGCATGGACTGCAATACAAGAGCCAGCAAAAAATGATTAACGCAATCAGTTTTATATAAAAGTACACACATTTAAGAAATGCATTTTTTCTATTCTAGACCATGTGAAGCTGATATTAATCATGATCTTAAATAAAGCTCAGTTTTGTTGTCAAATTATTTGTATTCTAAATTGATCTAAATCCAAACTTGTCTGGATTCTGATTTTAGATTGAAACGGGCAGGCCTAGACACACTGTTCCTTATTTAGACAGGGAAACATTCGTTGTTGTTGCATCACCGTGAGAGACTTCACATTAATGCACGGACACCCTACTTGACACTACAGGACGGGATTCGTAGAAATCGCATAACAAAGAAGAGGCCATTAGATCTGCAACACTTAGATTGATTCTCTCTCATTTATTTTTAAACACTATACTCTATTGATGATAAGCCTCTATCTGAATGAATCCAAAAATGAACTGTCTACCATTTTGCAAGTGAAAAATCATGTGCGCCTGAAAGAAATGATAATAGTGCAAGTGAAATGTCAAGACCTAAAGTCTAAAAAATTATTGAAAATGCATCTAGTTTATGGAAAGTATTTAAACGTGCCATCCATCCATCCATCCATTCGTTTTCCTTCAACCACCCATCCATCCATCCATCCATCCATTCGTTTTCCTTCGCCCATCCATCCATCCATCCATCCATGTTGCTTCTCCATCCATCCATCTTGCTGCCACATCCATCCATCCATCCATCCATCCACCAATCCATCCATCCATCCATCCATCCACCAATCCATCCATCCATCCATCCATCTGTTTTGCTTCCCCATCATCCATCCATCCATCTGTTTTGCTTCCCCATCATCCATCCATCCATCAGTTTTGCTTCCCCATCCATCCATTCATCCATTTTGCTTCCCCATCCATCCATCCATCCATACATCCATTCATCCATCCATCCATACATCCATTCATCTATCCATCCATCCATCCATCCATCTGTTTTGCTTCCCCATCATCCATCCATCAGTTTTGCTTCCCCATCCATCCATTCATCCATTTTGCTTCCCCATCCATCCATCCATCCATCCATCTGTTTTGCTTCCCCATCATCCATCCATCAGTTTTGCTTCCCCATCCATCCATTCATCCATTTTGCTTCCCCATCCATCCATCCATCCATCCATCCATCCATCCATCCATCTGTTTTGCTTCCCCATCATCCATCCATCAGTTTTGCTTCCCCATCCATCCATTCATCCATTTTGCTTCCCCATCCATCCATCCATCCATCCATCCATCCATCCATCCATCCATCTGTTTTGCTTCCCCATCATCCATCCATCAATTTTGCTTCCCCATCCATCCATTCATCCATTTTGCTTCCCCATCCATCCATCCATCCATTCATCCATCCAGTTTTTGAGTAGATAAGAACACAATAATAATCTACAGTTTCAACAGGTGAACAGTGTTTGTGTGTGTGATGTGCTTTATTTGATCTTACCAAGGTTTTTTTTTTTTATCATCCACTTCCATTAACTCTTCTCCATCCCCTCTAACCATGACTCTAGGAAGTGTATTATTGGTCTGCAGGTTGCATTCTTCCATTTGTCCTTCACTGAGTCTTGTTGTGGTCTTGTGAGTAGCACAAGGCAGATCCATTCATTTGGTTCACCTTGAAGTGGTGGTTTTTTAAAGTGATCATGATAAGTTTGTGATCGGATATCTCTGTGTCTCCTGCAGTGACTGATTGTGTCATCAGGACTCGTGGGGTAGGGGTAGTACTGTGATGTAATATTTCAGTCACTGATACAATCTCTGACATTACAAATTTTAGGTGTACTTTTTAGGGTTACTTTCTTTGCCTTGTGTTTCCCAGGGGAAAATAAAAAGTACACTTCAAGTACACTGGTTCAAGTGTACGATATGTGGTAACTGCATACATTTTTTAATACAGAGATAGTATATTAAAAGTACATTTTAGTTCAGTTTATTTCATGGTGCCTCAAAATAGCACAGTTGAGCACACTTAGAAGTTCTTAAGAATATCTTAAGAAGTACTAAAGAAGAATTTTTAGAATATAAAGTACAAAATTAGTGCGCAAAAATATAGCACTTTAAGTACATTACAGAAATGTAACAGATGCCTAAAATAAGTTATTTTATTGCACATCCCAAAAGAACAGAATGTCTGGAACAAAACCAAACAACATCCAATATTCTGAACATCATATTTTTTTACTATTAAAATTAATAAAAAAATATTGAAGAGAAATATATTCATCTTTTAGCCCTTAAATTAGTTGGGATTGGGAAAGACTATTCTAACTTATGAGTGCAATAAAGAAAATAGGAAAACAAATGAAACTGTCGGGGTTATTGATCTTGAGTTTCAGAAAGACACTATCAAATAAACATTAGGACACCATCTCATAATTTGGAAGGAAGGCTGAATTGTATTGGTTTTCATTTTCATTTGTGTGGAGAGCAGCTCAAAAAAAACATAAACAACTTTTGTGCATACACAGACATTTTAAGGTAAATCTATGCAAAGTTTTATGCATGAATCCCCAGGTTTGATTGTGTCGCCTCTAGCCAGGACTGTTTGCAAATGTACTGCATCTTATGATGGAAAGAAGCTTCATTTCGGTTAAAATGAAATGTGCATTCCATTGACAGAGATAGAGATTATTTTTATATATCCTATCCGGAGGAAGAGAAAGTCTTTTTCTTGTTTGTCAATGTATTTAGTTTTAGTTGACTGAGCAATTCCCTACATGTCAAGACTATACCGCAGAGTCTGTGCAGCAATGAGTCTCTTTAAGTACACCGATGAAGTCTAGGCATCAGAGAGAGGAAGGAGAGAAAAAGAGGTAACGGATAAATGATCAATGCTTAACCATGGGCACACATGCATAAAGAGTAGAAAAAATATAAATAGATTGAATTAATCAGTCACGATTATTGAGGTAAAACATTATGACCAGTCTAAGATGAAGCGAAATATCATCGATCATCTCCTAACAAGGCCACATGTTGAAGTCTCGGTGGATTCAGATTGTAAGCAAGCAGTCAGTTCTCGTGTTAGATGCAGGAGAAATTGCCAGGAATACAGATTTGAGCGACTTTGACAAGGGCCAAATTGTTATGGCAAGGCGACTGGGTCAGAGTATCTCTGAAACAGCAAGGCTGAGTCGCTCCCAGTCAGCAGGGGTCTGTAACTATGAAAACAAAATGCCTGTGAAAAGGTTAAGTGCAGGTTTTTAAGACTTCAGAGTTAATCGTGGCTGGGGCATTATTTAAATCGCACTGCTGTCTGCCATCCCATTAAAAACCTCTTTTATTAAGGCTAGTTCATTCATGTTTTTTATTTGGCTCTAGCGTTTCGATTCTAATGATATATTGCCCTATGGATATTTTCTCCCAACCCTGTTCAGGAACGGTTTGAGGAAGATGATGAAGAGTTCAGTGTGTTGCCCTGGCCTCCAAATTCCCCAGATCTCAATCCAATTGAGCATCCATGGCATGTGCTGGACCAACAAGTTCGATCCAAGGTGGCTCTGGATCTGATGCCAGATACAACAGGACACCTTCAGGGGACACCTTTTTTGGTCATTGGATTGCTGCCTGAGATAAACTAAATTGCTTCACCTCTAACATTGTTGGCTCATTTATGTTTGATTGCTTGTGTTTTTCCTCATTTTGGGCCTTGTACACCTGGTATGAAGATGTGATTTTTTTTCGATCGGATCACAAGTGGATGACGTTAAATACATTTGTAAACAGGATGTAAAACATTTTGAGCTTGTTCCGGAGGTAGTCGAAAACACATTCGACCTCATTGCTTTTGTAGTGTAAACGCTCATGTGGTCAAATATGTTCGGACAGCCGCAAAAGACCGCCTACTCTCCACCCACTGACCTAATGCTTAAAGATTATGGGAAGTGCGGGATTTAAAATTTGTCGCTGAAGACTCAAGTTTGGTTTGAAGATGAAAAACGTACCAAGCTCAATGTTCTCCTACCATTTCTGATTTCTAATGCGCACTCAGAGCAGAAATGAATGCTGATGCTCTCCATGTTTTTCTGTTGTCTCCGGATGCGTTCATATGTAAATTGTGCGAGCTTATTGTGTCCATTAGATCGAAAGATCTGGAAAAAACCTATACATTTACCTGTCCATAGACCCTCCCCTCAAAGAAACCAGGACTGAAGTGGTTGAAAGTGGACAAAAGAGATGGATTAAAACACCAGGTGTAAACGGGAATGTGTCTCCCTCTTCCACTTGTGATCCCATCAACCAAAACGCATCTTAATACCCGGTGGAAACGGCCTTTTAGTCGCTTTAAACAAAAGCATGTGATAAATGTATAAATATTGTAAATATTTTTCATTATTCAACTTTACTAAGAGCCAACATTTGTCAACAATACTGATATTTTGGTGGTTGAGTTTTTGCCTCTTTCAAATTGGGATGTAACAAAACTGAGAATGGAGAACCACTGATTTAATCGCTACCACATAGCAATAGATACAAAATGAGCCATAAGAAATTTGAACCGTTAAACTGCTAAAATATATACACGTTGAGCAGAGACAGAATCATGCAGAGATAGGCCATAAAGCATTAGCATATGGTACTTAGAAGCAGCAGTGAGTGACGGCTCGCTCCTGCTCCACAGACTGCCTTCTGGCCACAGACTGCCATATCCTCCCTGCTGCTCCTGAGGCTTTTGTGCTCGGCTGTGATCCGTGGATCCGAGATAATGTTCTGTTTGCTCGTTCTGGCTTTAACATGCCCAGTTGTCTCTGTACCGCCAGGGGGTAGCAAGTGGGATGAATAGAGAGCAAGCCCATGTTAAGGTTCTTCCCTTGGGGACTGGCGTTGGCAGAAATCATGTGGAGCGACAGCCACACTGCTATGAACACTAGAATGGTGAGAGCTAGTTTGTTCTCACTGTTCAACTGTTTAAAACATTGTAAAGTGTCTGTTTGAGGGCTGTTAAAATTATAGTATTAGCAATTGAGATGAATTAAATGTGTAATTTATTATAGATGTTTTCAAACTCGAGTCCTTGGAAAAGAAAAAAATAATAATAAAAATAATATGCTTAAAATGAATAAATAACTTTGTGATTTAAAATGAACATGTTTTAAAATATAATAAATGAACAGATACATTTAAAAAATAAATAAATAAATAAATAATGCACCTAAAAATATAGTGAGTAGACAAATGTAATGTAACAATGGAAACTAAACATATTACAAATAATGTTTTACACATTTAACATATTTACCTAATTTGACTTTAAAATGGCAGTTCTGTGTGATTCCTAAGGACTGGTCATAATAAGAAGACCAGCGCTGGTGTTTGTGTTTAAAACAGTGCTGCAGGCTTGTTTATTGCCGAAAGACTTTCGCTTATCAGTTAATGATGGAGGAAAGCCTTTTTAAATGCAAATTTAAAAGTCATTTGATGTTTTGGGTCGGGCATATGATTGCATATGATGCAATTTATCCGGTTGTACGAGTTCTCGACCATTGATTTTTTTTCCCCCCATCGTATGGTCGATGCTTGCATTGCTTTTTGACATATCCTAATGGTGGTGTTCTTCAACCCCCGCTTTCACAGACAGTCCCAATGCATGTTTGAGCTGTTTTAACTCAAAGCAACTTGCACTGCCATATCTTAAAATATGTCAGTGCCATAGTTTTGTCTCAAAAGATGAACATCAATGTTTGTTTTTTCTAAGGCGTTTATAAAAGCTACTTATGTTCTAATTGAACTAAAGCCTAATCCTGGCTTAATCTAAGCCCTGTCTGTGAAACTGGGCCCAAATGTATTGTTTTAAACTGTAATTTAGTAAATTGCTGCCTTCACATTCAATGAATGATTATAAAGACAAAATTGACTTTTTATGTTATACGTATGCATTCCAAAGCACACATTTTATCAAGTTCATGCATTTCCTGGGAATCGAACCCATGATCCCTGTGTTGCAAGCGCCACAGGAGCCGCAGGAATGCACAAGAATGAACCGATGTGCACAATAAGAGCAGGAATGCATAAAGTAAACTAAGACCTTTTTGATATCAAGATGACCTGAATGCACTAAAAACCAAAGGCGTTGAATTTTGGAAAGGAAATATGTGGCAAAAAGCAAATTCTACAAATTACTCCCAATTAATTATTTAAATCTATTGACAGGCCTAATCTTCTCCAAAGCTCTTCTTAGTCAGTGCCAGCGTTTTGTCATTTGTCATTATCCGTCCTTTATGATGACTTGACCTGCCTGGATGTTGACGAACTGCGAACTTGTCTAAGCCGCAACAGCACAGCTCAGATGGGATAATCTGTTAATCCATTATCTGCTTAGCCACGGAGGTGACTGGCCATGTGTGTGTCATTGGCCCTTATTTAATGATGAAGACACTTTTCACAGGGAGCGAGGACTAAGAGGGGGATTTTCAAGGCCAGGTTTCTGTCAGCTCCAAAAGCCCTGCAGTGTCTTTTCTACTGGACTATCCTTGCCTGACCTCTCGACATGATGAAATACTGAATCAGGATTGCCATTTATGTGCCCTATTATTGACAATAGTAAAGATCAAAGAAGAAAATCTCGTAAAACCTCGTTGTGATTGCTTCCATGAAAAACATGTTTTCTCAACTACAAAATGCTGTCTCGCCATTCACCTTTCATCTCCAAATCCATCTCTCCAAAGTTTCACGACAAAAACACTCTGAGCCAAACCGTTCTTAGAGGCCTAACTGTCAAACTAGGATTTTTTTTTTTTGTTCCTTCAGGATGGATTTTATATCTTTTTTTCTCAAGCCTTCCATCGTCTTTCTTTCAGTCACAGTTTGACGTCTCTCTTCCGTAGGCGACCGGAGACGTGTCTCGTTGCGCAGAAGTCATAGGGAGAGGTGTGAGCGGGTGTTTCTCAGTGAGGAGATTAGTATTAGCATTGGATTAGAAGAGGGCGCTGCCTTCGCAAGCTCCTTGTGTGTATCGGCTAAATGTAGCGTCTTGTGGACTGTCTTGTGTGCAAAGTGAAAACACTGAGATGCGTATATATACACTCACATATATGTTAAAGGGGTGGTTGATTATGTATTATTATTATTAACTTTAGTTAGTGTGTAATATTGCTGTTTATAACGCTCAAAGTTCAATGCAAAGGGAAATATTTTCTTTTAAAGAAATCGCTTTTTAAGGACTACAACAAACGGCTGCTAGGGACTACAACGAGCTTGTTCCCGGGTTAGTGACATCACAAACCCTAAAATTTACATAAACCCTGAACACACAACAAAGGTGTGTGGCCATGTTATTGCAATTCAGTATGTAACACAAATGCAATAGAATGTCATAAACGCAAGATGATAAATTATAACTGTAATTCACTGTAAATGTAACTGTAAATCTCTGTGAGAAGTACAGGAAGAAGGAGGCGGGAACCGGCAAACATTCAAAGTAATTTTAATAAACTACAAATAAACAAAACAAAACGAAAGTAAAAGGGCCCACATAAACATAATAAAAACACAACATTAAATCCAGGCCTGGTCCTCTCTCATCCTTCACTGTAGTCGCTCCTCTTTTATGCTTCCGGAGCTCCTCCGTGAGAGATACGAGACCGGTGCAGAGCGCAGCTGACGCTCATTTTCAATCGCGCCGTTCCCTCACGGCTCTAGCCACGCCCTGCTCGTCACACGGAGGTAATAGGCGCTGCTAACACGAGCTCTTGAAACTCCGCCCTCTTCTTGGGAGCAGCAGCTCATTTGCATTTAAAGGGAAACACAAAATCGGAGCGTTTTAGCTCACCCTCAAAAAGTGACATGCCTAAAAAAATGATCTGTGTTGTATTTTAAGCTAAAACTCCAGATACACACTCTGAGGACATTAGAAACTTATATTACATCTTGTAAAAGTGACTTTATATGACCCCTTTAATACTAGAAGCCAATTGGTTGCATCTGTGCTACTTCCTCAAATAGGTAAACACTGGATTTTTCATGGCTTAAATAGACTAGCTGTTTAACAGTGTTTTAAACAGCCTGTGACCTGTTACCTGACTTGTCTCAAGCCAATTTGTTAATTCCTAAAACCTACTTTTCAACAGTTCTGACTGTGAACTATTTATTGTATATATTACATATTAATCTTGGTGCATTTTGCAAAATATATTAGTGAATAAAAGTGAAACATAAATAAAATAATGTAAAGTTTGCATTGGGAATTGATAATTGGAATTTGAATCATATATATGGTGGCTGAGAAAACTGTTTTTAACATAATAATAAGAAATGTTTCTTGAGCAGCAAATCAGCATATTAGAATGATTTCTGAAAGATCACGTGGCACTAATGATGCTGAAAATTCAGCTTTGCATCACAGGAATAAATTACATTTTAAAATATATTCAAATAGATTCCCATCTTCAACTTAAGTTCGTAATAATATTTCACACTATTACTGTTTTTATTGTATTGTGATCAAATAAATCAAGAGACTTCTTTCCAAAACAGTAAAAATTCTTAATTAAATTTTAAATGGTAGTGTGCATTTATAGAAATTTTGAAAATTATATTATTTATTTAGTAAACATAGACTATGCCAAAAGTCAAAGTCATCTCCGCCGTTTAGATCCTGACTTCAGATATAAAATTAATTTCTATTCTATCGGTGCAATAATGTAAAATATTAAGAAATTGTTGTGTCTGCATAGCTCTCTCTCTCTCTGGGTGTGTGTGTGTGTGTGTGTGTGTGTGTGTGTGTGTGTGGTGTACCGCTGTGCTATGATGATTTAATAACAGCCCAGAGATGATTTCACTAGCACAGATCAATGTTGAGCGGCCAGAGAAAGAAAATTATTACTCTGCACTCCCAATACCTTTTACTAGAGAAGCCTCTCATAGCATCCCATTGCACCACTTTTATAAAACTGATGTGGAGGGGTGGAAAATCATATAAAAATGCTATTTATTTTTCATCTCCTCTTATATTACACTTGTGCACTTCTCTCCCCTCGTCTCCCCGAAGGTTTCGAGGTATTGTTTGGGATAAAATGCAGACAAATGCTGTGTTTTCTGTGTGCGTAAGCTATGGCGCACCGTCAAGCACTCTAAGAGAGATGAATGAAGATCATATATGTGTTTTGACATGCCATTATAAATTCAGAACCTGTATGTAGTGGTTTAATAGAGACAGAATGCACCTTCCATTTCTTAAATCTATAATGCATCATCAGTACTTTTGGTCCATTTTATTAGAAGAGAAATAATGCAAATTTTACACATATGTGCCAAAAGGTAGTTTAGTCAGCTTTTATGAGTATACTAGCATACAGATGAGCTCAAGGCATAACACACATCGACCAAAAGCCACAAAACTAAATATATAATGCAGGAAAGGGAAGATTTGACTTCTCAGATGAAAGAAAGCTGTCTTTGTGACACGGACAATGTGAGATTTAACACTCCATTCAGAATGCAAATTAACTCTCAGGTCCTTTGTATGAGGTTTGACGTCCAAAGCCTGATTGCCAAGATTATTTAATTGTTTGTCCTATTTTCCATGAGTACACGTGAAAAGAGGCTGTTGTATTTGAATGAAATTACAGAAAATTGTATTCATGCAAGTTATAAGAAATGACAGGCAATCATTTTAACTAGGTTCAGAGCATTGGCATCATCTGGCAAATATTTACCTGAAATTACACAAGTTCACAAACTTGAGAGCATATACACACTGAGACAAGATAGCAAACATCCTATTCACTGCTTCCCCTGCACAGATGAATATTTTTAAATGTGCTTGAACACATGAATTATTCATATAGTTAAAATCTTAATTCCCACGGCAGTGACTGCTAAAATCCAGACTGGTGTACAAAGTTATGTGAGGTTGCGTTTAAACATGGAAATGGCAATTTCTTTTATTCCTACACCTCCTACTTTTTCTTGCTCTAAATATGTTTTGTAAATTTTTTTTTTTTTTTTCTGGATGGTTACTCATTATGGAATAGTTAATGGTTGTCTGTGTGTAATTATTAATATTGTTTTTTTTTTTTTTCAAATTCTTTCTCCTGTCCCAACATCCCAACCAGCATGGCAAAAACTATTTTTTTATCAATTCTCTTTGGTGTTTCTAGCACAAATCACCTTATAAATCATGTGAATATAGTGTTTAAGTCTTAAATGGGTAGTGCACTCCAAAAAAAAATTCTCTATGGAACACAAAAGAAGATATTATTATTATTATTTTTATTTTTTGGCAATGCAATGAAAGTTAATGGGGTCCAGTGTTTGGACAGCAGCATTATTTTGTGTTTCGTTTTCGAAAATCATACAGGTTTGGAACAAATGGAGGGTGAGTAATAATGACAGAATTTCCTTAAGTAACCTATCGCTTTAATATTTTTATTTTTCAATTCCATTGCCTTAATAGATCTCCTTTAATTTATCAATTTTCTTTGTAAAATTGAAATCTAATCTTGGCCTTTTGGGAAGTGCTCATCAAATCATCCATTATTGGCCATATTCAGCTGTGATTGAATCAAAAATATATTAGCTGCCATGTGCCATTACAAAGAATACTGTGTTTTCAGACTCTTTTCAGACCGGTCCTCGCCCATGGCCTTTGGTGCTTTCCAAATGATAGCCTCTTAATGTGCTCAGCACATGAGATTATGACTATTGATCATGCAATCATTAAATTATGTCCGAGGTAGTGCATCAAAATTGATCCGTGCAGTTCTTTAGATGAGTAATGGGCTTCCATATTCGCTCAAGTTTCACTCTACACTTCCCCGCTCCACCGCTTACCTTCCCCTAAACACTTTGAACTAACAATGAGGTCTTCAGGTCGTCATCTGCATCCTTGAGATGCGGTCATGACGGCAGATGAGTTCAGAGGAGAGTCGCTTAATTTCCACGAGAGGTCTTTGTCCCGGGAGCTCGCGCTTCTTGCAAACAGCAGGGGGTCCCGAGTCTCTCGAGCACACATGCGCTGGTATTAAAAGGCCAGTGGTGAGGCGCTTCTCCAGCGCTGAGGTGAAGCTGATATTACACACATTAGTCATCTCATTAAGCGGCTCCGCAGGGAGAGACGTTGTTTGAGCAGTTTTAATTGAAAGAGAAGTCATGGGAGGGAGCAATGCGCCCATATGAAGTTGCGCAGCGGTATGTGCCCTGCAACCGAGGAACTAATATCCCGACAGCAAGGCAAACAAGATGAAGTTTCCGAAGTTTCACGTCTGTGTAATCGATTAAAGTCAGTGACCGGTAATACGGAGCTTCATTACACAAAAGTTGGTTTGATTAAACTTCACTCGCAATTAAGACTGTTTGTGTACGTGCTCGTTTAGCTTGATGCCGGCGGAGTTAGTTAATTGAATTGGAAGTTGTAGCTCGGTCATGATCGGGTCTATAATTCTGTCGTTTTTGTCAAACAGTTTATGAACTCTTGACCCAATGCTTATTGACCCAAGTATTTTAGGCTTACTAAAACAAGCGGCTCTTGATCATAAAATGAATGGTTAATTTAAGACCCCCTGTGGTGAAAATCAAGTTTTAATGTTGTTTATATGTCTATGTGGTGTTTTTAATATGCTTTAAGACGAAGCATGTGCAGATTCATATGTCAACACCATTGCTGAGTATTTTCGGCTTAAAAATACAGTGAGAAAAGACAGTCTCAAACCCGCGGCTTGAAATCGCTGATGTCTGTCACAAACTACCTTGTAACCAGGGCTGGGTGGGTTACTTTTAAAATGTATTTCACTACAGATTACAAAATACATGCTTTAAAAAGTAATTTGTAACGTATTTCGTTACATTACTCAAGTTTAGTAACTTAATCTAAATACTTTAGAATACTTGGAATACTAATAAGTGTGGAACAAACACAAAAAAGGTAATTGCGAGTTTTTATCTCACAATTCCGACTTTTTCCCTCAGAATTGCGTGATATAAAGTTGCAATTGTGAGTTATAAAGTCAGAATTATGAGATATAAACTCACAATATTGAGAAAATTCAGAATTATGAGATATGAATTATGAGATATAAACTCACATACTAAATTCACAATTGCAAGAAAAAAAGTCAGTATATCTCAAGTTCATATCTCCCAATTCTGACTTTATAACTTGCAACTGTGAGTTTAAATCTCGCAATTCTGAGAAAAAGAAGTCAGAATTGTGAAATGCAAACTCACAATTGCGAGGGGAAAAAAACAAATTGTGAAAAAGTTGCAGTGACGAGTGAATTATAAAATGACTCACAAACAACTCTCACAAAACATGAAAACAGTCGTGGATCATCAGGTCATGACAGGACAGTTAAGTTGACAGTTGGGCAATTTTTTTTTAGAAATTCATTCATTTTGTCTTGTTCAGGACATTACTAAATAAAAATAACAAAATTTTTATGATCCCTCTTAAAAGTATTAAAATGTTGGTGAAACTTAACTCCGCTTTTTCAGACTATCAGAGTCAGAGAATCACCAACTGCTGTTTAAATGACATTAAAATTCAAAGTAATCACTTTTGTAATCTAAAATACTTTTCAGATGTAACTGTAATCTGATTACCACCCATTTAAAATGTAACTGTAATGAAATACAGCATATTATTAACAACTAACTAGCAGGGGAGTCTCGAGAGAAGCCAGGTTATCCTGGTATATATTTCTGTTGATATGAAAAATCGTGTAGATTTAGCAATATGTCAAATTATGATGTATATTACGATGTTATTATGAACTGTATGCCCTTCGCCACCCAAGTTTTGAGTTGTTCAAAGCGTTTCTAAGGATACTGATTGTTAGAAGGCAGCTGTCTGACTTTGACATGACAAACGGGAACATGGTTTGCGTCACACAAGAAAAAGGCTAATCATATTAATTTCCGTTATGTGTCCGATGTTGTAAAGAGCAATACCATTGTGCAGCGTTTACCTCAGTAAGTTGACCGAGCTGATCTCTGAGCTGGTGTGAGTGAGTGGAACTAATTTGCATATTCATTTATCTGTGTATACTAAATTAGGCAGGGCTGAAGAGTTACGTTCAAGCTATTTTAAGGCATTTTTCACAGGAAAAATGTTAAAATATGTCATTTTGGTCATGAAAGATGAGTTATAAGGGATACAATCATTGACTACAGTGGGACTTTAAAATAAAATATTAACATTAAAAACACTGTCATCATTCACTCTCCTTCATGTCGCTCCAAATGTGTATGACTGTCTTTTATTTTTGGAAAATTTTAAATTTTGCCTTAAGTTTCACTTGAACCTTAACTTCACTTTAAATTAAATTACCCAAGAGTAAGGTTACATTTACACGTTAACAATGTACTAAAACATTAAAGTTTTTTTCTTCGTATAGATGACAACATTATCAAAACAATCCCTGTTCACACAGATCCGCGAAAACGACTAAAAGCGCTGTATTATGCACAAATAGTTGGTGCACACACGCACATCCAAATGCGAATTCCTATAGACTGAGCATGTAATACGCATGTGCACGCCATCACTGTTTTTACAGATTCTCGCTTTTGTAGTTTACATGGAGGCGATAACGGTATCGTTTTCAAAAACGTACAAATGTTTGCATTTCCAGACCACCAAAATGCTGAACAGCATTGAACAACCAAAACGCATTAAAAGTTTTATATTTTACACGACACCGTTTTCAACTAAAAACAGAAAAATTCTAATGTGTTTTGGCAGTTCGTTTGCTCAACAACAGCGTTTTGAGGGCCGGAAAATGCAAACTTTTGAAAACGGGTTTCAAAGCACAAGTTTTTATAAACGACAAAAATGCGAATAACGCCAACAGCATACACACGTGTGTTATAAGTTTAGTCTATAGGCATGCGTGTTTGGTAAAAGAGTGCGAATGTGTGCAGGCACGTAGTCTTTCTTTACAAAGTGACATCGCCATCTACTGAGCTGGCATGCATAATACAGCGTTTTTAGTTGTTTTCGCGGATCCGTATGAACGGGGATCATTTTGACAGCATTATGTAAACAAAGTTGACATCGTTCTTACATCGTTGTTGTGTAAATATACCCTAAAACAAATATTAAATTAAAAGCATGTGTCATGGATTCGCCAGGCCCCGTCACCCAATCACGACAAGCGCCATCTCATTACCTGCGTTTCTCATTGCTCATTGCTGCAATAAAATATCTCCATTTCTCCATCTTGAGTTTGTGATTCTGTAACTGCATGAATGTAGTAAAGTTTTAATATGTCCTTTATGTAAGAAAATTAAAAAGAAAAAAAAAAATCAAATCTGCAATTTTTAATCAGAGATTGGGACATAAATGTGCCCATAATTGAAGTAACTAAATTTCATTTGCTATTACAACTGTTTTTGAAAGTGTTTGTTTACCTTGACACCAGCAGAGTTCATGAAATTGGAAGTTAAAGGTTGGTAAGTTTGTTTTTTTGGGTTTTTTTCACACTTCGTCGAACAGTTAACAAACCCATGAAATCTTTTTATGCTCATTGACTCAAGAATATTAATGTAACAAGTGGTCATGTTAAACAGATAGTTGACCCAAAAATGATTTATATGACTTTTTGTGGAACACAAAATTGCTACAGCTTTGGAACGACATGAGAGTGGTGAGTAAACAACGACAGATTTGTAATTTTGCCTGAGCTATCCCTTTAAACAGAGGGAAAATTTCATTCAATGTCAGTGTTCCTGTGATTATGATAAGAGGTATTTTAAAGTGATTTGTCATTACACATCACGGCCATAATATCCCAATAAACCAACCTCCAATCCAACACTGTTTCCAATAACTTCCTGGGTGCTGGAGTATCTGATCTGGCTGACCACAATTTCCTGTTGTGCTGTCTATTGTATTTAATGAAGGAGAGAACGTGTTAGGACGCGGCATGCGGGAAGAATTAAAATGAAGTTCTTGAGGAGTTTTGAAGGTTGTGGGCCCTATTTGCGACGGGAGTGAAAACGAATATTACCTGAGGAGCTTCAATAAACAACAGCCTTTGTATTATAAAAATATGAATCAATATTGAAAAAAATTGCATGCAGTCAAAAAAATAATCACAAAGATAAGCTTTTAAATAGAGCCAATAAACTGCCAATGACGATGTCTTATAGGTGGATAAACATTGCGTTTCAGTATGAATGCAGATGCATCAGTGTATTATCTGAACTAATGGCTGTTTCTTCACCTAGGCACTTTTGGCCCTGTGTAGTTTAGTTATATATACATCACATGAAACTGTTGGCCGTGATGGAAATTATACCATTGCTGTAGATGTCACTTTCGAGAAATAATTTTTGATATGGTCTATATTTTCTCTCTTACTATCAAAACTTTTGTAGTCAAAGAGTGAAATAACCATAGACCAATATTTATTGTTTGAAAATTATTTATAATATTAATATTAATATTAACACACAATGTAGTTATTTAAATATTTATGTGGATTTTAATAGCTAAAAACGTCTGTTCATGTCTGGCTCTGGGACAAGAGTAAAACAAAGATCTAAAATGCATTTAATAAGTAGCAAATTTTAAATGTGCCCTTTAAAAACATGTAAAATAAATTAGTTGTTTTTAACCATAACAGTAGTACAGTTTAAGAAACTCGCTAATATTGTGTAAAATACCGTAATTTGGCTATAAAAACAAATATATGACATCATGAGGTCTTCTATTTTGATATTCTGTTCTGTTCCCTTAGTTCCTGTTGTTCTGCTCTGTTTAGTTATGTTTGCTGATTATCTCCTCATTTGTTTCTTTTGTTACTTATAATTATCACCTGTCGGTCATTATGTTCATCTTATTTAATCTCCCTCTTATGTTCAGTCCCTTGCCGGTTCTCGTAATCGATTTATGTGCTTTGTGTTCTTTCCTGAGTTCTCCTACGTATTTTGGATTATAAATAAAGACCGTCTAATTGAATCTGCTTCTGCGTCATGTGTGCTTACCACATCAAGAAACTTTTATTTATAACTTTTATAATTTGCATTTTGGAGGTTGTTGAAGATTCCAGGCGTATAGATAAATCAATAAGTTGAGAACTAATATTTATACATAATGCATGAATTTAACACCACACAAAAATCTTTCTTGCGCTCTAGTTTGCCAGACATATTGAATCCTTAATAGCCAGTCCATCTCTCTGGTGATTAGAAAGCTCTTTTTTTAAACTCATAAAAATACAGTAGCTAATTCCCTACATTTTCACCACTTTCCAATTCCGCCCAAAGAAATATCATTATGGTTCACACTTTTTATTCTTCTGAGGAGTGCCTCTTAAATCGTCCAACTCGACCCAGCAGGCTTTGAGCTGGCCAATTAATCTATCGACTAACCGAGAGATGTTCGTTGCATAAAGAAGAGAGTCATGCATTTGATGGGGGACATTCGAGCTTATAACAGTTCTTTATGACCTTTCCAATGATTGGGATTAGTTTGGTAGATGGTTGAAACCTTCGTCCACAGTGTACATATTACACACACATTCATGCTGTAGCAAGGCCTCCAGGTGGCTATAACTATTGGCAGATGTGTGTGGGGGGGACGGCTTCCCACCTCTCGCAGCAACAGAATGATTTGCACCTACAGTATGGAGCTTTTCAATCCACGCCCCCCCCCAATGTGTGTTTATTAACTCTGCTGCCTGACACTAGTTCTGCTTTTGCCTTTTAGGTTAAATATATGTATAGAGTGGGGGTACAAAAGTCAGCGAAAATTATTATATTTTGCTATTATCTAATTTAATACCATTTTTTTTTTCATTACAAATGATAGTATCAGCATAATAATTTGAGTGAGAGTGATTTAATAACAGCATCACTCAAGCTGTCATGAAATAAAAACGGATGATCATGTTTTGAAGTATGATTTGAGAAAGGTCCAAAATTATTGTGACATCTTCGAACAAGAGAAAATGTAGGGTGGGACTTGATTTTGTCCATGAGGAATTGATTGGATGGTTGTGGCTTACTATTGGTGGATCTTATGTGAGAGATTGTCAAATACATCATCAGAGAAGGGAAGAGATGTTGCTGCAAGAGGGAGTGGAAGTTATATTGATTAAAGATTGCAAGGCATATGAACTTAACAGTAATGTTGTACATGGATAAATCATTTAAAATAAACACCGCAATATTGCTTTAAAAATAAAAATGGTCAAGTTTGATTTCATGATGACTGTAGAACTGCTGATTCTATGGTTATGGCCAAATGCCTTGAATTGGGTGTCAACAGTGTTGGGGAAAGTTACTTTTAAAAGTAATGCATTACAATATTGCGTTACTCCCTAAAAAAGTAACTAATTGCATTACTTTTAGTTACGTTACATTACTTTTGCGTTACTTTTTCTCAACTTTGCTGGGCTTGCTTGTTTGAATTTTAATAACATCAAAAAAGTTATATTTTTGGCAAATGTAAAGGCCCTTTCACACCAAAGAAATGAATAAGCCTCAGGCTGAAGGAAATGCAAATTTACACCTGTACAGTAGAGGGCGCTGGTCAAACAAACCTTTCAGCTGCGCTGAAAGAATAGTAAGATACACTCTTATTTCTAATATAAAGTAATTTTTGCTTATTAGTATTGTTGAATTACCTGCAAAGACATTGGTTTATAAAGTGAGATTAAATACATAAAGTATATTTGTGTAATTTAATGCTTGATTATTACAGGTTTGCATAAAATTTTGCGATTGCATTTCACTGTTTATTTTCATTTTGAGGAATACTAAATGTTTCAAGTGAGATGAGTAAATGCATGTTCACATTTATAGAACTACAATAACCGTCATGTTCACACAGCGCACACAACACCTCTGCACTTTATTTCTCTCAACATGGAGACAGGAGAGCTGTCAGTCAATAAATGTGAATTTAAAAGTAACAAAAAATTAACTTAGATATTTTGTTGCAAATTGAAAAAGTAATGCGCTACTTTACTAGTTACTTGAAAAAGTAATCTGATTACGTAACTCAAGTTACTTGTAATGTGTTACCCCCAACACTGGGTGTCAGTCATAAGCTTGAAACAGCTCCACTTTATTTTACCCTTCTAAGCTGTATTTGAGAACAATATCTCACTAAATATCACACTGTGACTGTGTGCATTCAGAGGAAGGGTTAAAGGAAGGGTTGTCCTCTTATTGTAATACTGATTTGAAGCCACTCTATTTAGCATGGGAATAAGTTCACGGTGTCTTGCAGAGTTATGAGATGAGGATTGCTGACTGGGGCCATGGGGGTGTACATTGATTTAAAGTGATAAGGAAGTACATTGGAGATGTGCTCTCTCAGACCCCTCCAAACCCCCCATCCCCCTCTTAATTCACACCCTGCTGCTAAAGCATTATGAGTAGTGTTTACCACAGTGCTATAGGTGCTTGCTGGACAAAATGTGAGTTTTAGCAATATGAATAATGGTATTTTCCCATATAGCATAAAATATATTTTCAGATGTATTTTTTGTTTTTTTAGAAATATTTCAAAATACACAAATGTCCATAAATAT
Organism: Zacco platypus; assembly: GCA_038088235.1. Lineage (NCBI taxonomy): Eukaryota > Metazoa > Chordata > Actinopteri > Cypriniformes > Xenocyprididae > Zacco > Zacco platypus. The sequence goes on along the minus strand of CM076074.1, from coordinate 29,733,186 downwards.
TGCTAATATAGATGTTATTTACATAAAACTTAAAAATTGAAAGTATTTTATTTAATATTTTTTAGTGGTCAAATCGATTAATCGTGATTAATGGCATCTAAAGTAAATTTTGTTTACATATTATATGAGTGTGTGTGTAATCAATTAATCGCAATTAATCACATCTAATGTGTGATTATATACACACACACACACACACACACACACACACACACTAGATGTGATTAATTGCGATTAATCAATTTGACAGCACTAAATATTTTAAATATATTATCCAAAATAGATTGGAAAAAGAAATCCTTACTGCATTTTTTTTTTTTAAAGATTGAAAATGTATTTTCTACAAATACTATATTTTGGCAATTAAACAGAAAATATAGCTTCAGTTTGAAAATATAGATTTTGAATTGCTTACAACATATATTAAATATTTGATAGATATTTTGGACAGAAAAAAATATATTTGGCATGCATTTTGGCATAAATGTTTTATAAATGTATGTTTTTGATCTTATTGTGAACGATTCATGCATGGATGTGTTTTAATTTAAAAAATTTTTGACCAAAAATATCATAACTTTATCTTTCTATCTAATATCATAACTATGTCTTTTATCTGGTGGCATATGCCAGAGTTTTCTAATAATTTGGTCTGCTTAATCCCGCCTCTTTCTCATAATTGAGAGCCAGCTTGTATTTAGTTCTGCCTCCATCTAATATGCAGCCGATGGACTGAGCCAAGACCCCGCCCTGCATTTTTTTTTTTTTTTTTTATCTGTTTCACTCGGATGTATGAAGGATGGAAGAAAAGATCTGTAGCTACTTCGGTTTTGTAGCCACTTTAATAAGCACTATTAATAAGACATACCAAATACATAATGTGCCTACTAACCTGCATTGTTGATAGCTGTTTTAATTCAGAGATTGATTTTTTTAAAAATTGCCTTTGCAATTGAAACCTAGAGGATGGGATGAGAATTGAAGATTGAGAGTGGAATGAAGGTTCATGGACTAGTGTGGGTTGGTATGAATGATGAAAGGGCACCTTTCTGTGTTAATGAGGCATTGATTTCCACATCACTAAATAATGAATTCATAAATTAGGCCAAACCATAAAACACTGTAACTGAAATCTGCCCACTCAGGGAGTTTCCATCTTTTAAATGAACCATGGAGTTGACCATGAGCACTCCTCAACCAGATCTCCTGTTGTCTTGCTCACACGTGCTCAAAACGTGTGGGGATTGTGTACAGTCAAAGGTTGTGTTGGATATAAGCTATAAAGTAGTATAAAGTGTGTTTTTGTGTCTCAAATTTAGCTGCCTAGCCTTACAATAAAGTACGTGGTGAGGTTTTGGATACACTCGGGTTTGTAACGTGAAGGTTGCCGGTTCGATTCCCACGCCGGCAGGAATTGAAGGTGGGGATTGTGAATAAACAGCACTCTCGCCACCTTCGATACCATAACTATAGTGCCCTTGAACAAGGCACCTAACCCCTAACTGCTCCCCGGGCGCTGGAGCGATAGCTGCCCACTGCTCCGGGTGTGTGTTCACTGTGTGTGTGTGTGTGCACTTGTTCACTACTCACTGCTGCGTGTGTGCACTTGGATGGGATAAATGCAGAGCACAAATTTCGAGTATGGGTCACCATACGTCACAACGACGACTTTCACGACTTACAGTATCACATTTTGAGATATATATATATATATATATATATATATATATATATATATATATATAATGTATATAGGTATGTTTGCATGTGTATGTAAATAGATTTTTTATGTGTTTGGCCATTTTTATAACCTTTTTTTTAATATTCATTTTGAGCAATATACCCATATCTATTATTTGGACGATAGCAGACGCACACTTTTCATGCTAAAAATATTTTTTTATGAGTGCGTCTGCTGTCTTTGGAATAGACTATAGCTATAAAAATAATAATAATAATATAATAATAAATAATAATGAAATAGATGCTACTTGGTTTGATATTTTATGTAATCCCACATTAAAGTGTGTCTTAAGTATCCAAATACTTTTAAGGCCACTGTATAGTATATAACACCACTAGAGTGTCCTAGTACCTCCCTCACTCATTGCTCAGAGGGTGTAGAATTACTTTTAGGCATCGCGCAAGTGCGCACCGTATCGCGTAGTGTGCTTCCAGCGCGCGCTCTAGTATGTAAACCATCACCTCACCAGTATTTCGTGTCGGAACGGGCTGGCAGGCAGGTCTAAGGACCTGGGGGATATTGGAACCCTCTCCTCGTTCATTCGCACCCACTCTCCTCCCCATACACCCTGTCGTAGCAGTACAGAAACCCAGCAATCAGATAGCTGTCGACTGCCGGCTTGAGTCGCGCGCGCTACATCACCAATGCCGGGGAAGCGTCAGAGAAGTCAGCTCTCTCGCGCACGGACGGACAGCGAGTATGTGAAGTAGTGACCGCAGGAATGGACCAAAGGAACTACTTCGCCGTTCTGCTGCTTGTTTTTCATGCTCAACTCACATTTGGAGAGTTCTTTCCAGGCAAGTTTGCATTACGCTTTCTTTCTTTTGGCCACTTCACGGTTACGCGAGGTTTGAAAGCCGAAACCCAAGACGGGATGAAACTTTAATAATTGCATCTTGTTTATTAATGACGGTGTTCTGAAGGGAGATGCAACTTAATGTTATAACGTCAGTGTTCGATGAATATATGAATTCGACCAGATTTGGTGTTTGCTTTATTTATCGTTTGTGACTTTTTAGAGTCAAATCATACCTTTTTATTATATTACGCAGCTCTATCGGTACTTACCTCAGTAGGCTACTTCCATGTGTTGACAAGTTTATCTGCTCTAAAACAATATATATATATATATATATATATATATATATATATATATATATATATATATATATATATATAACACACACACACACACACATATATATATATATATATATATATATATATATATATAGGTATATATATATATATATATATATATATATATAAGGTTATGTTTTGCTCAAGCTGGCTGTATATTTACTGGATGAAGAAAAGTTTACTCACTTATGCATACTACATAATACGCTCATAATTGTAGCAACTAGTAATTTGTGTTTGGGATAATTTAATATAAAGTGTCTCATTTATTAGTGATCGGTTGAAGGGAATTGTTGAGCATGAGATCTTAAAATAGTCTTCTCGTATAGAGTGAGGGAATCAGCACCGCGTCCGCTCCGTCCTGAAATGGCTGCAGTTCATCTTTCCGCCGGCGGGTGGCGCTCTGGGCACATCCAAACCGTGATCCGCAGCATCACTGGTTGAATCGTGGGTCGATGAGAAATTGTCCTAGAACAGGAAAGATTTCTCCGTGTCTTTTTTTTTTTTTTTGAAAATCATCTTTTCTTTGTCGTGAGTGTTCAAAGAAAACACTGAAGGGCTAAATTATAACAATAATGATGCAGTTAATTGATGGAGAGGATTTATGAAAAGAGCTAAGCAAGTTTTCAGATGTGCTTGGAAGATTATAGACTATAAGGCAAAATCATATCATTTTAATTTTAGGTTAGAAAAGTCACATAGCTATTCTAACGTTGAAATGAAGCCAAAAACTTCTACTTGTCCCGAATCACTGTAAAACACACACCAGTTGAAAACTTACGTTTAATTGCTACCTTAAATTAAAGTGATTCCAAAATCGCAACCTGTTGTGATAATAACTTCCTTGCACTTGTTCAACCGCTTTGAATTTATTTACGGATGTAGAAAATTGAGCTGAGAACCGTGAGAACTCGTCACAATAATTTCTACCATTTTTACGCATTAGTTAGACAGATGGAAACATATAAACACCACCTTCTCTTACTTTGTGACAAATGATTAAAAACGTGCCACAGAAATCATTTTCATCAATAGACAGAATGTTAAATTCAGCATAAAGGTTTTCTGCTGTTTGAGCGTTTCAGCTTTTGGCTTGAGGTCTGACGAACACTCAGACAATAAAGCTAATCAACAGACGAACACAAAAGACAAATATTAAAACACTATTCACTAATTCTCTTTCAAGGCTTGGCTAATGAAACCATAACAATTTCAGAGGACTTTTAGAAATATCTCGAAGCTTTGATTGTTTCACACTTCTCATGTGCCGTTGACCTGTTGAGCGAATGTGACATGCTTCTGTAATATCTTTCATGGCTTAACATGTTTATTTAATAAGCCCCCAGACCAGCGTTTTTAAATCCCAGTGCTTTTTTAGCGTCACGTCTGTAGCCTGGCTCTTGTTGCGAGGATAATTTGTGTTCCATTCTATCTTTGCTTGTAATTTTGGCAGGGCCAACAAGACTTTCTCTGTGCTTCAGTGAACAGCTTGACAAGTATAGACCTATCTTTATTCACCAGTCTGAGGAAATGAAAGCAAGGCTATCAACATAAAAAGACTATAACAAAAAATGCATCTTTTTTGGATTCTTTTGTGCATATGGTGATCTTTGAAGTAGCATGTAAATACTATAGTTTGTGATTATGGTAGTCGTTCAGTACCATTATATACAGTATATCAAAGTACCGTGCTATTAATGTCTGATTCCATTACTGTACCGTGGGACCCTCAGGGCATACAGGACTAAACGCTTCCATTACATATATTCAGCATATTGACGGATGTCTCTTGTATTTTATTGATGTTTACTTTATTTAAAAGCTGTTTTAGTGCACAACTGGCACAGTAGATCTAACTGTCTTCTGCCTATGGGCTAAAGCGGTTGAGTGTGCCATAATTGATTTAAAAGTGGCAGTTATCCCACTGAAAGATTTCCATTCGGGATTTAATTGAATATCTTCAGCTGGCAGCCGAGAGCCAAAGAGGGCAGACCTGACGTGTCTGACTCTCAGCGTTTCTTGTCATCTTCCTGTTGTCAGATGTCACACTCTCAGCAGTCTTTTCTGTAAAAGTCGTCTGTCTTTGTGTGACGAGAGGTCGACCAAGTGATCGGTTTTGCCAGCAATCGGTTATCGGCAAAAAATCCACACCGATAGCTTTCCCCTGTCCATCGCTGGAGCTGCTGATAAGTTTCCACTGTCATTATACAGTACTAGAGCGGCCTCTAGAGGCCAGATCACTGTGGAGTTTGTTTTGACATGTAAAAATGCCTTCATATCACTATAAAGTTATTCATTTGTTGACTAGACGCTGCATTAGTGGAGAACAGGAGTATATTTGCCGCTATATTGAGGCTGAGAGGACAATGTGATAAAAACACGCAAATCTGAGCCAAATGTTTAATGTCACGAATGTTACTATCTATTTGAATTAGTTCATATCCGGCCGGTCGCTTTTATACATTCATTATCCAGCAAAGTTGCATATTTGAGAATGCAAATTGATATGTTCATGAAGCGGACAGAAAAATGAACGAATCAGAAACAGAATCAGATGTTTTTTTTTATCGTGACTGTTATACATATTTTGTTATTTTGACTTGATAATCATCAAGGGCTAGATTTATTAACCCTCTTTTGGCGTTAAAAGACTACTGTCAGGATTTACTAAAGACACGCAGTGAGAAATTAGCACTGAAGAGGCGTGGACATGGGAGGATAGTATGTAAATGAATCATGCAAGGTGATTTACCTTTATATACCGCTCACAAAAGCCCGTCTTAAACCAGACGCTAACTGGCTGTTTGCGTTGGCCATTATGGAAATGATCTGGCTGCATCTGTGTTCTTTAATTTGCGTGTCTTTGCGCAGGACTCTCCACTCCTATTGGCGCTTTTTTGGAATCGCGCTTTCACGTTAATTTGCCCTGTTTAGTAGCCCCATCTGTTCTAAGCAGAAGCAAATAAAGTGGGACAGTATACAAACAATGCATGTGTCTAATTTCAGAGCTACTTTAAGCATGACTGTTTAGATTTAAATGAACAATTTACAATAAGAGTCCATTTGTAACATTAACTAAGGATAATAAAAGTATTTTTCATTGTTAATTTCAACATTTACTTGCTCATTTTTACATTTTAAACGTGTATCTCTTAACATTAGTTAATGCACTCTGAACTAACATGAATGATCAATAATCAATATATTAATATATTTAAAAAAATACAATACACGTATTTTTGTATTAAAGTTCAGCACTACTTATGTTTGTTTTTATTCACTATCGCTTGATTAATCTGTTATCGGCCAGCATGGTCCAACCTAGTTACCGTTATCGGTGAATCCGAGAGAGAGTGTGAAATTCCTTACAGTGAGTACAGTGGGTACAGTGGGTACAGTGGCATAGTTCCTTGATAGTAGTATCCAGAAGGTAATACTATGGTTATACTGTACATTACCAGCTAAAGGTTTTGATGGACCTCCTGGCTTGATTATGAATATTTTGTACATTTTAGAACAATAGGTATAAGTTCTAAAAACTAGGAATTAACAATATTTAGTGTTATCTCAGATTTAATATTGAAGAGTTTCAATTTGTCCTGGACACTTTATCTTTTACATGCATATATGCATGAATGAATGAGTTAATTAAGTAAATAAATTTGCTCAGCCTCTAAAAAATAATAAATCTATTAAAAAAATTAGTAACATTTTTTAGTAAAAATTAAAACATTTTACATTCATAGATAAAAGAGAGCGAACCAGTTGCAGTGACACATACTGAACTGAGCTAAAGCTATTGGCCTCTCCAAGAACTGCCACTTAAAGAGCTGAACACGGTATTTCATTATGGACATTTATTCTTTTAAACATGAATTGCTTTCTCAGAAAAAGAGAATTTCTCGATGTATATTTAATTACATAAAACATAATTAAAACATTTATCCTGATATTTATATTTTATTATTTATGTATTTATCCTAATTTCAAGAAATTGAGCAGAAGCCTTTAGATCAAAAGGTTTTTAAGATCATGTGAAACTCAGCTCAGTTAAGTGAGTTCAGGTAGTGTATATTTTGGTCCTAAATAAGTAGTATATTCAAGTACCATGGCATTAACTTAAATGTATTTAAATGTACTTCAAAGAGTATCATTGCATTGCCATAATAGTTTTTGGTGCTCTTTTTGTTAAAGATAACACAAGCTTGCTTGTGAATAGATCTGTCTTTCAATAACCTAGTCTTTAAATGTTTCTGTGTGCTATTTCACCGTTTATATGGCTAAATGGGTTCATTTAAAAAAAAAAAAAATGAATTTGTATCAAAAAATCATCCTCAGTCTCAGGAGCTGTGATGACGCGAGCTCTCTGTGGTCTGATGATATATCCTAAGTTTACTCATCAGGGCCCGGGGTGAGGCGGCCCACCCATATAAATTTAGCCCCAGGCCCTGTCTGTTTTAGCAGCTGCATGATAATTTATTGCAGGGCCAGTTTAGTTTATCTAACTCTGACGCATCTGTTTTTTTGCCTGGCAGAATTTTTAATTTTGTCGAGGTTGCGAGGAGACGCCTATTATTAATAAGAATGATTAATTAAAACTAATGAGAGATCATATACCCTGAGGGAGCTGTGGATTTGTCTCCCCCTCTCTCTCTGTCTGTCTCCTGCTCTCTGACAGCTACTCATTTGCAGCTCAGTGAAGTCTCTTATCATCTGTGCACTGCCTAATAGCTAATCCAGAAACTGCCAGACTACCGGATAATCCAGTTCACTCAGTGTACGTGTTTCTTCAGGCTTCTAGATTAATTTAAATAAATCCTTCAGCATGAGACATTTAGTAGATCGTATATATATATAATGTGCACGAAATATATATATGTGTGTGTGTATGGTGTATATATATATATATATATGTACAGGGTTGGGGAGTAATGAAATACAAGTAACTTAGTTACGTATTTAAAATACAAAATTTGAGTAACTGTATTTCATTACAGTTACATTTTAAATGGGTGGTAATCAGATTACAGTTACATCTGAAAAGTGTTTTAGATTACCAAAGTGATTCCTTTGAATTTTAATGTCATTTAAACAGCAATTGTTGATTCTCTGACTCTGACAGTCTGAAAAATGGAGTTAAGTTTCATGTTTTCGACTGTTTTCATGTTTTGTGATAGTTGTTTGGGAGTCATTTTATAATTCACTCGTCACTGCATCTTTTTCTCACAATTTGTTTTTTCCCTCACAATTATGAGTTTGCATTTCACAATTCTGACTTCTTTTTCTCAGAATTGCGAGATTTAAACTCACAATTGCAAGTTATAAAGTCAGAATTGGGAGATATAAACTTACAATACTGACTTTATTTTCTTGCTATTGTGAATTTAGTATGTGAGTTAAATGTCATAATTCGGACTTTTCTCAATATTTTCAGTTTACATCTCATAATTTTGACTTTATAACTCGCAATTGCAACTTTATATCACTCAATTCTGTGGGAAAAAGTCAGAATTGTGAGATAAAAACATGCAATGACCTTTTTTGTGTTTGTTCCACTTATTAGTATTCCAAAGTATTCTAAAGTATTTAAATTAAGTTACTAAACTTGAGTAATGTAACGAAATACGTTACAAATGACTTTTTAAAGCATGTATTTTGTAATCTGTAGTGAAATACATTTTAAAAGTAACCTACCCAGCCCTGTATATATATATAATATATATAATATATATATAATATATATAATATATATATATCTATATATATATATATAAGACCGGGAAAGTGTATTAAGAAATGCTGATTGTGTTTGACAAGATTTTGCTTTATAATTGAATTTGACTGAATTATTTTTGCTTAAAGCTATAGTCCGTAACTTTTTTGTGTTGAAAATATAAACATTTATTTAATGAGTTCATCATGAATCGATTTTCCAAACCATGTTTTTTTGTCATTTTCCAAACCATTGCAGACTATTTTAGACTATTTTAACTGAAACCAGCAGTACCCGCGTGACTCATCATAGACATAAATAGAGAGAAGTAGCTCTGGTTACAATGTTCTTCCGCAAGACTCATGCAGTTTTGTTTATCAACCGCAAGAGCGTCAAAAGTTACATACTGCAGCTTTCATTGAGATGCAAAATTATGTCCACATCGGCACCGTCTACTTCCTGAACGGGTTCTCTTTTTTTCAAATGTTTGCCAACACTGATTTACAGACATTAGAAAAGGCATAGATGAGCCTTGAACACACGGCCCACTGGGTAAAAGCTCCATATAATGAACAGAAAGCTCATTCCTTCTCCGACCACTTTGTCTGAGCCCTTGAATGAGACACTTCAACCATGTCTAATGGCTGCCCCTGCGCTATAACCCCATCTCTCTGTCAAACAAGAGTAAAAAATAGTAAAAACCTGTGAGTAAAGTTGGAACACATGATGAATGAAATTTAAAAGGAAAGAAAAAGACTTTTTAAACCTCACTGAGGGAAACCGCCACATATATCGTGAGTGAACTCTCACCAACGAGTTGAAACTCTGAAACTCTCAACATGTATGGAAACAAAACGACTCGCTTTACTGTGACTGCTCCATGTTTTGTTGTGATTGCTGCTCTAGACGGAAAGAACGTCTGAGGGGGTGGATAAACAATGCGAGAAATCAGGGAGAAATGAAACGTTGAGAGCCGCAACAGAGAGATGGACGGAAAAGAGAGAGGAGGGAAGGGGGAAAAAAAAAAACAACACTTGAAGTGGTCGAAAAAATGAGACACCTGAGAGGACCAACAAATGACTTTGCAAGGGCTGTCGGGACATAATGGATTTCACACACAGACGCGCACACACACAGGAACATGATTATTTCCCGTGTGTCCATTAGAAAGCGCCGGGGCCGTAATTGTTTTCTTTGACCTGCTTGTTATCGCCCTGCTCTTGGGTTGCCAGGTTTCAGCGCTCCAGTCTTGCCCTCTGACAAGCTGTCACTCAGTGGCCTGTTTAGTATTCGAGCAAGAGCGAGAGAGAAAGGAAGACTGTCAGAGGTGTTATCTGCATGACTGTGCTGGTCTAATCCTCCCCACTTATTCTATTTGGCTGACTAAATGACAGCTCAATACTGGAGTGCGGGCCAAGTCCACTATAAATGAGACGTCTCCTCTTTATACTGTACGGAAAGTGAAAACCTCTAGAGCAGCCATGTTTACTATCCGAGGAGTTATCTGGAGCCACATTGAACCGGGATTTAAAGGCGCAGTTCACCTAAAAAGAGAAAGACTGCTCACTTTGTGTATTTGAAGTCACTTAAAACACATTTTCCCTGTGAAACACAAAAGGAGACTAGTGAAATAAAGTTCCTTTCGTCATACAGAGAAAGTGTATGTGGTAAGGAAGTGAATGTATTCTATTATTGTTCATTATTATTTATTAGTTAATCAACCCCCTAAATAGCTCCTTAAAGTCAATGTGAAATCTAAAATTGACCGTATTCACTGTTTTAGTGCCCTTTATGTGAATAGTTTATTGTTTTTATTGTTCCAACAGTTGTCTGCGTAATATTTCATCAAACTGATCAGCCTCTGAAATATCTTTTCACATGATGTCACCTTAAAATATTGTTTTAATTCTGCATGAAATCAAAATTGACCCTATTTACTTTCCAAATGCATATTTACTTTCCAATATATAACCTTAATTATAATTATAGTTCAATCGATTAATCGCGATTAATCACATCCAAAATAAAACTTTGTGTTTTAGTAATATATGTGTGTACTATGTATATTTATTATGTTTTTATAAATACACACACACACACATACATGTTAAGAAATATTTACAAGCATATTTATATATAATTTGTTATATATAAATATATTTTTGTTAATCTTGCGTATTTATATATACATAGTAAATATACACAGTACGCACATATATTACATAAACACAAAGTTTTATTTTGGATGCGATTAATCGCGATTAACAGCACTTATTTTCTTATGTAATTATTTTTTTAATACTTTTTTCCTGGTCATAATACTCTATTTTCCTGAACCACCTATCATATGGAGACTATTTTTTAAATATTTAATTAATTGCAGATGGATACAGTGTCCCATTCTAACTAATTATACATTTCTTCTTTTCCCTGTGGTTTGACTTATCCACAGATAGGTTTCGTATAATGTCTCTGACATTAAATTAATTAAGCATGTGACTGTGATCTAGTATTAGGCTAAGAGAGAACATGAAAGCGAGATCTTCCACTCTTCTTTCATTCATTTCTCCAGGGCACAAACATCCGTTCCCCTTCAGTCAGCAGGGTCATGCTCATTCTGGATGGGCAGAAGGACCCTCACTGATGTCCAGGGTGTCAGGGGATTTAATGTGTGATAAAAAGTAATTATATTTTTTTCGACTGTGTGCGCAAGCCTGGATTTACAGAGATTCTCCCTGAAAGATTCATGAGAGTTTAAGAGTGGAAAGAGAGAGAGGTTGAAAGAGACACTGCTCCTGTGGGAGAAAAAAAGAGACAATGTCAAAGAAAGACAGGAAAATATTTTCAATATATATTATATTATATATTCGTGTTTTTAAAATTATTATATTTATATATAAATATGAATATAAAAATGTGGAATAAATATTTTTTATATATTTAACATGAATTCATTTTTGAATCAGAGATTTTGAACTAATCATGAGAATGAATTGAATTAAATACATTACGCATTAGGACACAAAGTATTCACCAATATTTGGTGTTTAGAAATGTGAACCTCTATGCACCATTTGCTCACCAATACAGCACTTGGCTAAAACATTTCCGGATGTAATTATTAATAATTATTATTCATATCTGGCCCATCATTCTTTTATTTACATCTCTGTGGGTTGGAGATTGAGCTGTTTTGTTGCCGTAGCGTGTGAGGCTCAATTACGGCGTCATTAAAGAGACACAGGCTCATTTGACGCCCCATCAAATCACTGTCAGTCTCTGTGCAACGCCGTCATCGTAACGCTCTCAGAATCAATAGAGCAATAAAGAGCTTTGGACAAAAACAGCGAGGGACTCATTTGAATGTGACACCTTACACCTCTCTGTCCTGAGCGCGCAAGCAGGGGAACGGATTTCTATTCACAGCCGTAAGTGTCTAAAAGAAAGCATGCTAAAAGAGCTTCCCACTTAAGCCAAACCAAAAAAGAGGGGAGGGAGAGAGACACAGAAAAAGAAAGCAAAAATGCTTTTTGATTTTACTAAAACGTTAAGGAGTGTTAAGCACAGTGTGAAGCACAGAAAGATTATAATCTATAATGATAATAATAATAAAATCGCAGTGAACAATTCTTTCAATTATGTAGCTTAGAAAATGGACCTGGTGCAGTTATTGATGTCCTGTCACAGGTTGGCCTACTTGTGACTCTTAAAATTAGATTTTAGTTAGAACTGCTGGTTTTAATCAATAATTGTGGAATTAACTACATGATGCTGCACTGTATTGTGGATATATTTACAATACAGTAAGGCCTTGAGTGTTTTATTGCTAATAAAAGCAATATGTTTTCATTAAAACATTACATTTTATTATGCGCTACTCCACTAGAAGATATCCCTGACACGACAGAATATGGTGAACGTGTTTTGTGTCACAGTTGTTACTATATGAGCTTTTTAGAATTCTTGGAATGTATATTGACCAATCAGCATCCAGGACTAGAACTATCTGTTTAATGAATTTATATATGTAGTAGTGTTGTCAAAAGTACCAGTACTTTGGTACCAAGTCAATACTTGAGTTTTAAAAATGTAACAATATTTTATTTTATTTATTAATTTTATTATGTTCCGGTAGAACCAAGTACCAGGTCGGATAGGCGCCTGCTTTCAAATGCTCCCATGTGTATTTATGTGAAGGGCGTCACAGGTTATTATAGGCACATGTTTTTGCAGCATTGAGTATTGTAGCCAATCACTGACACGCGTGAACGCAATCGCCAATTAGAGGCTTTTAAATAAGTCAGAATCCAGTTGCTTGCAAATCATTATGTTACTTCCAAAGTATAAACACGACGTCTAAAACTGTGCAGTATTAGTAAGTCTGAATTTTTAATGTATTTTTTACTTAAATTCTATTAATAATTATGTTGTTATTTTAAATTGTTAGAAAAACAATTTTGGTACAAAAATTAGAACTGATAACTGTGAAATTTTACTAGTATTGATACCGACTACTGAACTTTTGATATCATGGCAACACTAGATTGTAGTCAATGGAGACAAAGTATGTTGTTTCTACATTCAAGTCATGTGACTGTATTTACACTCATTTTGTGGAGCACAGCAATAAGACAGCAGGCGCAAAACTACATTTGCCATCTTTTTTGGTTGCAGCACGAGACGGATAAAATACATAATGTATCAGTTACACACATAATGAACATCCTTTGCTCTTTATTTTGTTGCAGCAGTGCTAAAAAGTTTTCTTTGTTTGTCAGTAAGCGTAAAAGAGAGTGAAAAAAGATGCACATTCTTATTATGACTTTTGAGCTCGTAAGTCCAAACTTCCCTGGAGGACTTGGACACAGCAGAAACTCAATGTTTGTAAGCAGGATTGAAGTGAATCTGGCGTAGATGTTCCTCAGAGAGTGAATGAGGTATGGGGGGGTTGAGATAAAGACGACGAGGCTCAGGTTTTCTGGCAGAGGGTTATTCAAGAGGTGGATGAGAGAGAGAGAAAAAGGAAGGTGTTGGCAGAATGATTCAGACGGTGCAGATCTGGAGAGCTGAGCAAACATCATATGGCTGGCATTGAGAAATATCCTGTCCTTCTGTTTACTCTACAGTTCTCTCATGGAGAGGAACATTGTCAAAGAAACCCGCACAGATGTGTGTGCGCACGCAAAACATGGTAATTGCCATCAATGAATCCATCAATACATTTAGACTAATTGGATTGAGATGAAGAGTGTCAGTTAAGATTCATTTGATAATTAAATCTCTTACCATGAAGACAGATTGCATGTAGTTCTAAGCGAATCTTAATTTGAATAGCATTGGAAAGGTGTTGAAGGACCCCATTCTGGTGTGGCTGTTCATTTGTAATATGTGGTGATTAGCCAAAATCCAGCTGTTTTTCCATTTATTGCGGGGCTTTAGACCTCAATGACGAGTGAAGATCTCTGGGTCTGCTGAGTTTAGTGTGCTATAGTTCACTCCAACTTTGAGATGCAGGAAGTTTGTGTTCTAGCCATCATGAACGAGTGCGCAACTTTTGTCTTTTGAGTGTGGGATTTTATTGAAAAGGAATTTATCAAATATACACTACCTGCCAAAAGAATAAGAAAAAGAATAATAAAGATGCTTTTCAAGGTTTTTGAAAGTGTCTTAATCTCTACATCTATTTAATCAAAAATACAGTAAAAACAGTAATATTGTGAAATATTATGACAATTTAAAATAACTTACATTTTGTTGTTATTATTATTATTAATATTATTATTAATAGTTCTCATTATTATCAATGTTGAAAATAGTTTTTGCTGCTTAATATTTGTTGAAATCATGATCCTTTTTTCAGGATATATTTGATGAATAGAAAATCTTCAAGAGAACAGCATTTATTTGAAAAATAAATATCTTTACAGTCACTTTTGATCATTTTAATGCATCCATGGTGAGTAAATATATTGATTTCGTAGTGTATCACAGTTTCCACAAAAATAACTGTTATTAAGAAATCTTTCTTGAGTTTGATGTTTTATGTGTAAACATATTAAAGCCTATATATATATATATATATATATATATATATATATATATATATGTAAAGAAAGAAATATAGATAAACTCACTAATTAAACTTATTACCCTACCAGTTGTTGACAAGCAGTTGACCATCCTGACCTCAAAATGTGCAAGATTGGAGAAACAATTTTAACCTTTAGTACACAATTAATCCTGTCAATCTAATAAATAGGGTAATAAATGAACAACCTTAGCTGTCCAGACTCATGAGATAAAATCAGACCATCGTAAATCACTGTTTATCCAAGCCCCCTCATTAGCCATTAGAATCCCGACTGTCTGCCACATTTTGCCCCGCACCATGCAGTTGATTCACAGAAGGAAACGTGTGGGCAAATGTATTGAGATGAAGTACGATTAATTGGCTGATCCAGCTCCGAGCTGAAAGTGCTGTGCTTTTGTAATGCAGTTTGTTTTACTGTCATTATTTCACTCACGCTGCTTCTCAATGACTAAAAACAGCTGTCGTTGATTAGCTTTTTCATCCACTTGTTGTTCAATCCGCCAGGTTTCCTATTTGCAAGAACATCTCTATCAAAATGGACATTTTTTGGTGTAAATATTAGAAAAAAATCCTAATATAATAATCTACTTCACTCTGAAATATCTCACATTGTGGAAGTTGTGACTGCTAGTTCATGTTGACTTTAATTCCTTGTATAAACAGGAGTGAGTGCAAGAAAACGTGACCGAGAAGATGGCAAGGGCAGGAATATTTTCAGAGCACAGTGGGCTGAACATAATGAACTGGGTGGCTCTTATGTCAGGGCTCTGTCAGAAGTCAAGGGAAGGGAGAGACGAGTAACAAGACCCGCATGCGTTCGTTCTCCTTACATTTCCTTCTACAGAGACGCCATTAACCTTTAAGGTCTGTGGTGGACATCCAACAGGTACTGTTGGCAATTCGAGAAGGAGGGTTTGTTCCCCGGTGGAAGATTAAAAACGCTTTTAATTGGTGTGGTTAATGGCGATTTGCTGGAGTGCATTATTTGGACTTTGTGAAAAGGTCATCCACTAGAGCGGTGTGTTATAGGATGAAAGGAGGCCGTAGTAAAAGGGTTAAAATGAGAAAGCGAAAGATGCACACTCTTTTTCAATCTTTCAAATGTATCGTGAGCTACAAACTAGATAACAAAGAGCCATTACATGGTGGAAAGTTGGATAACTAATGATTGTGGTATTTGTGGTGGTCAGAACCTTGCAGAAATTTGCGTCCTTGTACTGTGGTAAGCCTTGAAACAAGGTACATGCCATTGAAAATATCAGTCCAAAAAGAAAAAAGATTGCTGGACTATATTATTTTCCAAAGTACTAAAAAACACAAAAAAAGAGAGAAACGTGATCGACCAAATAATCCTATCTGATCATCAAACTATGTACATTGTAGCTCAAAACCTCATTATACGTCATTATACGTCCATCGCTCATCCTGTGCCACGCTCTGCCTCCCAGAACTCTCTTTGAATCATGAATCTCTACACAATCATATTAAAATGAATATCGAAAATGTCAGCAAAACGTGTGACTTTCAGACGCATCGTATTGTTTTCGAGGTGTACTCCGATGTTCATACATCGATTTCGCCTGCGCTTGAAGATAAATGCTCCGCTTTTCTCATTTTCCGGTGGCTACTTCATCTCCCGCGAATGCGAACGCAATCGTCTTTTCCAGCTCGCCATTGTTCAAAGTGACAGTGTTAATTTAAATGTTTTCCCATTCTTTCATCTTCACACATTTACATCCTGCTGACGGCCATTAATTATGTGAAAACCAAAGCCATCGTAAAAATGATGGATGAGTTACGCCTTCGACATGACAGTGAGATGCCAGAACCCAACAGGAGCTCCTTTGTGCAGACCGTTTGCCTTGATCGCCGCTAATGGGAAGTATTAAAATGATGACTTTTGACCTAAATCCAGCAAAGCACCCCTCATTATTTGAGATGGCAGAGCATTAGGCCGCTTGTTGAATTGTGGGGTGGAATTTTGTGGAATTCATCCTCAGTCATTTTTTTTCTCTTTCTCTTTTCATAGATATGTAGTGTATATATATATAGTTTTATATAAGGTTTCACTCAAATAGTTCGACCTTACTGGCCGAAGTACCTGGGAATGCGCCTGGGAATTCATTGACGTACACAAGGACGCTGTGACTTTGAGCTGAGGTGGTTCTCAGGGCTTGAAATAAGATCTTTCTGAGTGCTTAGGCTCTTTTGGACTTTGTGTTTAACCTTAAACCTTTAACCTTGCAGCCAATTTTGCAAGACACAAGAGCTGTGTCCGAAACCGCTCCCTATCAACTATATAGTCCACTATATTGGGTGTCGGCTATTTTGTAGTGGTATTCCAATTCTGAGTGAACGACTTCATTCCCTACATTCGTTCACTACTTTATAGCCACAATTCTCTCTGATTTCAAGTGTACATTCAATGTACACTCGCTGAAGCACTATTTCCCAAAATCCAATGCGGATCAATGCTTTCTTATTTCTGCTGTAACATTTATTTCATGTTAGTTATATTGTTTTACCCATTTTTTATTACTCATTATTTGAATAAAACCTACTAAAATATCGAGGGATACTATTACATAGATGAATTTTAAAAATGTAATTATATTAATAACGTAAAAATATATATATTATTGTTAAAATATATTATGCAGCTGTGAGCGTGAGAGTTTCTAGCAAACTAAAAAAATACTTCATTAAAAATAATAAATACGTGAAATAATGTACACTTGTTTATTATTGTTTGCAATTTTTATAGTATTTAATGATTATGAACACATAATAAGCATGAATCCCCTTATATAATCGATGAAACAACAAAGTTGTTGTATGATTACATTAGTTATGTATGATTACAAAATAAAGTCATTATGATTCTTATTGTTATTAACATTAGTTTATAACGTTAGTAAGGATAAAAGTAGTTGTAGCATGTGTCGAGCCGTTTCTGCGACAGCTCCAGCTCTCCAACGCACAGTGTTCACGTCAGCGTCCGAATTCACTCACTTCATCTCGTTCACTCCCTGCAAATGTAGTGCACTCAAATGCCGTACACTATATAGGGATTAAAGTGAGCGGTTTTGGACACAGCTAAGGTTTTTACTGCTTAGTATAATGAATGTGTCATCTTTTGAGAGTGTAGCTGAATATATACCATAGACGTTATTTTATTTTGGTGTAGCTTAAAATACACAATGAATACATTAGAGTCAAACTTTGTATTTCTATATACCTTTATACACATTCTAAAAGCAACCAATACATTAATGCTGTTAATAGGAACATTTGGAGTAGTTGTGGTGGGCTAGTTTACAACACTTATCTATGGCTGAAATATTTTCTAAAATGGTATTTTACAGGGCAAAAGAGTTGCAGTATGTTTGAAAGTGATTTAAATGATTTCGGAAGTATTTGCAGGGGGTTGGTTTGTACTCCCCGGTTAAGAAGCTATTAATTTTCTCTATCAGCATGAAGGTGGCAGAATATGATGAATACTGCTGGTGTTTCGCTGTTTCTGCCCTCTTCTCTTCTCCTCCCTGCAAATCCCCAAATACAATATTTGATTGTATTGTGTTGATTGGCAGTATCTTGGCAGTGTTTTGACTTTTTTTTACTGTTAGTTAAGCTAGCAGGAGGTCATGCAGTGTTTTGTCAAACCAAACTAATGCACTGACCTATTTTATATTATCCACCCACTCTTTTTTAATTGTTAAGTTTCATTTTGAGTTAATTTAGGACCACAAATGCCTATTTCTCACTAGCAATAATACACATCTCCATCACAGTTTTTTACTATACGGTTGTGTTTTTAATGCACAATAGCTGCTTTTTATTTAAGACTGCATGCAACCCACTTGCTACTTTGTGTTTGTGAAAATATGATCCAAGTTGTGGTAAAAAACAGAAATGTCTTAAGTGTTCAAAAGAGAATCAAATACACTGGATTTTAGTGATTAATGGTGAAGTGTGTAAATGTGTTACATTTTATTTATTTATTAGTTTATGACTGGAAAGGGTTTGTGTAGGGGAATATATGTCCAGCCCAACACATCCATACTAGCTCAACCAATAGCATGAGTTTGGGGGTGGGGCTATCTGATTGTCCAACCAATGGAGGATGGGTGTGGTGTTTAAAATCTGTTTGAAAACAGGAATTATTTTTGAAAATTTTCAATTTAAATACTTGTTTAGTAGTACCAAACAAAATTACACATTTCAACTTTAAATTCTGTCCTAACTAATATTGACATTGATATAGATTTAGCTTGAAATACCTTGAAATTATCAATTTGGTTAAAGGATTAGTTCACTTAGGAATTAAAATTTTCTGATAATTTACTCACCCCCATGTCATCTAAGATATGTCTTTCTTTCTTCAGTCGAGGAGAAATTAAGGTTTTTGAGGAAAAGATTCTAGGATTTTTCTCCACATAGTGGACTTCAATAGGGTTCAACGTGTTGAAGGTCCAAATTGCAGTTTCAATGCAGCTGCAAAGAGCTCTACAAGATCCCAGCTGAGGAACAACGGTCTTAACTAGCGAAACGATCAGTCATTTTCTTAAAAAAAAAAAAAATAATAGTATACTTTTTTTTACCACAAATGCTCATCTTGCACTATCCCTGCGATGCAGCACGTAATCACGTTGGAAAAGTCACGTGTGACGTAATTGGAAGTACCGAGCAAGTCTTTTCAAAGTGAATGTGCAAAGACTTAGTCAACTGGCCTTTACAAAAAAAGGTTAAAAACAACGATGTTGGACGATTTTGTAGTTGGAGGAGAAAATGCGATGGAGTTTTTTGCCCCATCGCGATATTTCCGCCTATGTCACGCATGACCTTTCCAATGTGATTATGTAATGCGTGGCACATCTCAGAGCTGGTGCAAGACGAGCATTTGTTTTATAAAACGACAGATCGTTTCACTGGATAAGACCCTTATTCCTCGACTGAGATCATATCTATAAGTTGCAATAAAACTGCAATTCTGACCTTCAACCCATTGTGTCCCAGTGAAGTCCTCTATATAGAGAACAACTCTGGAATGTTTTTCTCAAAAACCTTAATTTCTTTTCTACTGGAGCAGGAAAGACATAAACATCTTGGATGGCATGGGGCTGAGTAAATTATAAGGACATTTTAATTCTGAAGTGAACTAATGGCTAGAAAGATTTGATATTCCAGTAATGCACATTTCTTGCCTGGTGCGCTCTTCCTCTCGGCTCTCCCTGCAGTCTATTAGACACCGAGGGTGAGTTATACTGTCCAGTGAAATAGAATCATGGACAAATAGAATCAGGTGGGAAAGAAAACTAAAATACCATTAGCCGTAATTTGCCCCCATCAGACCTGCATTCTGTCTCTATCCACCGTATCATCTATCTCTCCCCTTCCTTTCATAGGCCTCGTGTGCACCTGTGTCTGGTCAATACCCCAGCCATTAGTTGATTTATCATCATTATTGTCTTTTCATACCTGCGGTTTATTTGATGAAGCTTTAGCGCGCCAGGCTTCCAGCCGCTATAATGGCTAACTCTCCTTCATCGGGACTGTAAATATGTTATATGAAAGAGCTTAGGATATAAAGTGAATGGGGATGGTGGGAGGGGATAAAGAGGAAAACATCAATCTTTTAAAACCCCTCATGTGACATAAGCATAATTCTTTCCTATATTATTTGTGGTGCTTGCTATGTAAACCTCTCTGTACAAACCCACAAGTCGAAGGCCAGAATCGTCGGACTGACCCAAACCTTTTTGAGTGATTCATTAAAAGAACCTGGCTCCTAAGAGTCATTTGTCTCTCAATTGTACTACACTAGTTGCTTTATGATTTAATTCATTTTTATTTGGCCGATATGAATAATTAGCTAATGAATCAGTCTACATTGGTTGTGCAGTATGTTTTGATTCCCTTAAGAGATTTAATGGATAAGAGAGTTGAATTGCACTGTATGTTCTAATTCACTTAAAACAAACTGCTCATAAGATTCATTTGTTTGTGAATCAGAGTACAACGGACTTATGTTATTATGTTATTTATTCACTGTAAGAGTCATTTTTGTGTGTGTGTGTGTGTGTTGAACTTGGTCACACTATACATTTTTGATTCACTTATCATAAGCAGTGTTGGGGGTAACACATTACAAGTAACTTGAGTTATGTAATCAGATTACTTTTTCTAGTAACTAGTAAAGTAACACATTACCTTTTAAATTTACAGCAAAATATCTAAGTTACTTTTTGAAATAAGTAACGCAAGTTACTTTTTCACATTATGCTCTCCTCATGTTTAGAGAAATAAAGTGCAGAATGTTGTGTGAACATGATTATTATTGTAGTTCTAGATTAAATGTGAACATGCATGAATGAAAACATTCAGTATTCCTCAAAATGAATAAAAACAGTTAAATGCAATCTCAGAATTTTACCTGTAATAATTAACTATATTAAATTACACAAATATACTTTATGTATTTAATCTCACTTTATTAACCAATGTCTTTACTGATGACATACTAATAAGCAAAAGTTACTTTAGATTAGTTTTAGAAATAAGTCCTGTATCCTATTATTTGTTTTAATCAACACAGCTGAGAGGTTTGTTTGACCAGCGCCCTCTACTGTATGGGCATAAATATGCATTTCCTCCAGCCTGAGGCTTATTCATTTCACTTTTGGTGTGAAAGGGCCTTTACATTTGCCTTTTTTTTTTACAACAACTTTTTTTGTTGCTGCATAAAAATGAAATTAGCAAGCCCAACCCAGGCGAGAAAAGTAACACAAAAGTAATGTAACGCAGTACTTTTCATAAAAATGGAACTACGTAATGCAATTAGTTACTTTTTTAAGGGAGTCACGCAATATTGTGATGCATTACTTTTGAAGTAACTTTCCCCAACACTGTTCGTAAGGCTGCTTTGTTCATGAATCGGACTACACTGGGTGTGCTGTGTGTTTTTAATTTATAAGAGTTGGCATGCAGAAGACTTCTTTATATGACTTTGTAGATTCAGCAATGTTGCAGTGGCCAAGTTGAAAAGAAGGATCGCAATGCCCTGGCAAACATTCACTACAACCTAGCATTGTGGTGGAGAGTTTTGGTTAAATTTTGCATGTAAGACAGCAGCTAGGCCTCTCTGCAGATATTTAGTGTCGAGTAGAGTAATATATTAACTTTTAATAAAACCTACATCGTATGTTCCTCATCGCTGCTCATAAATGACACTGTGACATTATAAAAGTCTGTTGTCCTTGTATGTGTGCTTGAACCCTCACTGTTTTCATTAAGGCAATTGTAACATTGTATCAAGGACACTATTTCTGCAGACAGTGTGTGTGTGTGTGTGTGTGTGTGTGTGTGTGTGTGTGAACATCCTCTGTTTATGAGCGGAGTCAGTATCATAGCCTCAGAGGTTTATTATTAGTTCTGTTTGATGTGTCAGCTGTACATTGCAATATTGTTGGATGGCTGTCATAAAGCCATAACCCATTATATTTAATATATCTTTATTCGTTCTTGGTGGTGAATGCCATGACGGTCTGTCATAAAGTACAGAGAGAGAGAGAGTTAGCCAAGAAAGAAAAATCAAAAATGAGATCCTTACGATATCTCAATTGTTTCTCCAAGACAGCAATGAGATTAGGTGCAGATTAGGTGCGTTTTGATGCAATTTTGGAATGTAGTTATGCACAAATTAGTTTAAGCCTCAATTTTACTATGCAGCGCTTTTCCTTTAGATTACTGGGCAAACATTGCTCCACATAATTAATATTCTTGAGTCAAGCTGTTGAGGTCTATATGTGTCCTTCCACTTTTCCACATCCCTGATCACAGACTTTTTTCATTTGTTGGAAAGGATGTGTAAATGCGCAATGACAAACCCTCATATAAACTCACTCTCTTGCCCCTCTGTCATGTACAAGTTACATCAAAATGTCACCTGTTAAAAACAAGTTAAAGCGTCATGCAAATTATATGCTAATGCCGCTCTCCCCCTTCCCCAACGCCAGTGTGTAATTGGTCCATGGCAGACACTATGTAAATATTTTCTTTTATTTTTGATGCGTGTCATAATGGCGGGGAGACTAATTGAGTTTACTCGAAGTGTCGCCTGGTTTCAGCCTCAGTCTGTCAACAGTGCACAGGGAGTGTGACAAGGGAAAGTGGATCTCGTACGCTAATGACATGTTGCACGCCAGCGAGTCACGAATTCGCATGGCGCCAATCTAACAGCTAAAACCCACGACCCGAGCACTCTAGGCTGCGTTTACGCTTACAGGGCTTACTGGCTGTAAGCATATTGAAGGATGGGGTTTCAGTATATATTTGAAACCACAGCCATAAAATTGAAAAAAAAAAAAGAATTTGTTCTTACCTGAACCATAACAAATAAGCCAGTACACAAGAAAAGGAATCCTTTTTGGTATTTGTAAATTAAAATGATTTAATCTTGTTTTGTTTTTGTTTTTTAATTTTATTTTGAATTCAAGTAACATTAAATTAAAGTAAAAGAAATAACACTAGGTGTTTCTGATGCAAAAAACTTTCAGTTACCAAACAGCTTAAATTATTTCAGTCTGAATTGCTTAGGTCATAGTTTTTCCCACTTTCCCGCCTTTTTAAGATTGTGAATGTTGCGATACTGAACAAGACCACATGGAGATACCAAAAAAAAAATAAATAAAACCTAAACCAACCACCTTGGCCTGGCTAGGGTTGCACCGATACCATTTCTGTCAGAGCAGATCCGATCCCATACCAAAAATTCATATTCATATCTGTCAATACCAATCCAATAATAATAACTCAGAATAGTATATGCACAATTTTGGATTTGGTTCGGTCTCGTCTGACTGATACCCGATCCAGCAAAAAATGGCAGTATCGAAGCACATCCCCAGATCTGACTGCATTATATGCCTTTTACAGTAAACGGATCCATTCAGAATTACTAAACACTGCAACATACACATGACAAATCAAAACATTATCATCAATGTGTGTGGAAATGCGTTTACCTTGATTACAATCTGCATCCATCAAAACTAGCGAGACACTGGTTTGAATTATCCAACCAAAAAACATATTTTGCATATCATCTGGCCATACAGCGGTGAGATGTTTAGACGTTCTGTATTTTACACAGCACGATGCTCTATTCTCTCTACCATCTCTGATGTAATCGGCCTGGTTTTCGGAGTGTTTGAATGAATTGGCTTACTCAATCACTCAAAACAGAGTTTAAGGGTTAGAAATTTCCTCCCACCAGGGTTACAGGTGCTTACACCATTGTAGATGCTCAGTGTGAGAAACTCCCGACTTCCAAGATCATGTTTAGTAAGTCTGTTTTGAAGTGCGTTTGGTAGTGGAGCAGAAATGACATATGCTTCAGCTTTAATTAAGGTTATTTATGATGAAAGAAGTTTGGTTTGTCTGCTTGTAACTGCATGTGTTCTTTCTAGCATTAGTTGAAATGCAGTTGACCAGTGAGATTAGGCAACACCAGCATGGTGCAAAACGCATGCCAGCATACGCGCTCTCATGCCCAGAGACTTCATAGGGCCACAGGGGGAGATCTTCATTTGTATGTGCGGCACTTGATTAGTCTTGCCTGTCAGGCTAATGATAGATCAGGGCAAATGTGCCCGCTACTCAGCTCCTAATGGAACGCTACCGTTCCCCCCGCTGGCCCTGGAAGCATTTTACTCGATCAACCCTAGCCCCTGGAGTGTGAAAACACACAAACACACGCCGCACACACACGCACACACACACACACTGACACTGATCATAACCTACACAGCTCGGTCTGGCACCCCATGACCTCCGTTATGCTCTGAAAAACACACACAACCTTCGTTCTGCCTCAGTGGTCCTGCCGTAGCCCCGTTTGCCACAGGGTACCGATGTTCTTGATGCCAGCTGACGAACCACAGAAGAGCAGGCTGCTGTAGAAGTAGATCACCTGCTTTTTGTTTTTCTGCTTTATTTTTCATTTCACTGCTCATGTTTTTTCAAGGACGTTGAGTGTGTGTGTGTGTGTGGAGTTGCGATGAATACTCTGGACACTTGACCCTGCGGGTGTTTGTCTCGAACCTGCACTGCGTGTGGAACCGGAGCTGCTGTTCTGCTTCCACAAGGTCAGTGTGTCCTTTGTACGTATGTGCACTTTTAATGGTCTTTGCTAAGGTGTGCATTAGTATTATTAGTACTGTTAGTGTTGTTCACAGAACAACTTTAGATGTTTTCAAAAATGTATTAGCGAATGAGACCTATTGACTTTTTGTTTATAGCTGTGGGCATGGTGAGAATTAAAAGAATTTAAAGTATGGAAGCTTGTTTCTGCCATGAAATAAAAAATAAAAAGAATTGCGTGATATAAACTCAAAATTCAGAGAAAAAAAAGTCAGAATTGCGAGTTTATATCTTTCAATTCTGATTGTTTTTTCTCAGAATTGTGAGATATAAACTATATATATATATATATATATATATATATATATATATATATATACAGTGTGTGCACAATTATTAATAAGAATCACAAGCTGAAGTTTATTGTCCAGAATCTGGCAGTAAATTTGGGAGTTCATTTTTAGTCCATCTTCTACCCTGAAGTCCGTTTTGCAGATTTGGACTAAAAATGAACTCCCAAAACTTACTGCTAGATTCTGGAAGATGAATTCTTCAAACAGTGGTACAAGAGGATGTGGTGCTGGTCCTTCAAGAGTCACTCTCAATCTGTCTATAAATAAATACTTCAGATTATGATTCTTATTAAGTGAGGGTCATTGTGTAGAAGTCTCTGAGATCCTGACACCTCACACTTCTGGAGACTTCAGGTAGGTTGCAGTTCTGGAAAATGGTTGCGCTGGAGACTAAAGGCTAATGCAGTTAACATGTGTCTTTTCTTCTCTACCTGTTTTTGTCCACCACTGCAATTTCTATTATTTCATTAGTATTGCATCCTTCTCATGGGCATTTAATAATTTTTGATTTTTCAGTCTGAGTTAAATGTCTTTTTGGCTCATTTTATCTGTAATAGAAAACTAATAATCTAATAATTCTGCACACCTGAATATAAGGCGTTTTTAATTTCTATCCTTTATCAACAATTATATATCACTTATAAATTATTGAATACAAAATTAACAGTGGTTATTAAGATTAAGGTGGTTTGGAATTGGTAAGATGTGCCTGGAAAAAATATGATCTGAAAACTGAAATATTTTCTCAGAATTGCGAGTTTATATCACACAATTTTGACTTTATAAGATGTAATTGTGCAAGTGATGATAATTCGCAATTGCGAGAGAAAAAAGTCGCAATTACCTTTTTTTTATTTAGTGGCGGAAATAAGCTTCCATAGTAGACTTTTACATCCTGGAAATTTTCCACAAAGTTTCCTCAAAAATATTAGCAGCAAAACTGTTTAAAACAACATTGTTAAAAATAATAAAAAATAAATAAATAACAAATAAAAATATGTTTCCTAAGCATCAAATCATCATATTAGAATGATTTCTGAAGGATCATGTGACACTGAAGACTTTTGCATCACAGAAATAAATAACATTTAAAATATTAGTTATTTTGAATAATTATATTTCACAATATTCCTGTTTTTACTGTATTTTTAATGAAATAAATGCAGCCTTGGTGAGCATTAGAGACTTTGTTCAAAAACATTAAGTGCATGTCTAGTGTACTGTATATTCTATTTTAATATATTTATATCTATATGGGGTTTGAATGGTAGGGTTAGGGGATAGAAAAACATATATCTCAGTATAAAACTGTGTGTGTGTGTGTGTGTGTGTGTGTGTGTGTGAGTGAGACCCACAATGAAGAGAAGTTCAGGTAATACTGAGGATATCAAGTCAGGAAGCAGTGCTGAGAAGAGCTTAATTGCTTCTTGAATATCAGCAGAAAGTGTGTGTATGTGTGCATCAGTGTGTGTGTGTGTTCAAATCATCTGGTGTTAAAGTCACAAGCACTAGTTTCTCTGCTCAGTAATGAGTAACACCACAGAGGGAGCTCTCGCAAAGCCTGCTGACATCCACACACACACACACTGGTTCCACCAGGGTGCCCTGAAGATGTAATGTGCAGAGAGATGTGACTTGTGGCAGAGTGCAGTTGAGGGAACGACCATTTGCATTCTCAACCTATTTGTTCTCATTAAGTCTCTCTCTCTCTTGGTCTGATTTGTCTCTGTGGGCCCCTAAGCTGCAAATAACACGTAAGGCTGCACCCTCGGCCTTCCACGGAGAGACTACAGGCACTTTAATTAATAAATAAATTAATAATGCTTACTTAATGGTTGGATGGCCAAAAGGCTGTGAAAGATGAACAGTGACGGTGACAAATGACATTTCCTTTCATCCAGGGGTCCCTGTGTGAGTGTTACCTGCATTATGAATAATTTTTCTCCTGGTTTTTATGCAGTATGTCCAGTTCTGAATATTTAATACAACAATCTAGTTGAGCAAAGGATGGCTATGATTACAGGACAGTTATTTCTCTTTGAAATGCCGAAATGCTTTGAAACACCCGCACTGATGCCTGTCACTCTGTGACTTCCAGATATGCTTTTCGTGTTATTTATTCAGATTTTTCTGTATTTGCCCTCTTGAAAGACAAGCATATGTTGTTCTATCTATCTATCTATCTATCTATCTATCTATCTATCTATCTATCTATCTATCTATCTATCGATCTATCGATCTATATATCTGTGTTTGTCTATCTATCTGTGTTTGTCTATCTATCTATCTATCTATCTATCTATCTATCTATCTATCTATCTATCTATCTATCTATCTATCTATCTATCTATCTATCTATCTATCTATCTATCTATCTATCTGTGTTTGTCTATCTATCTATCTATCTATCTATCTATCTATCTATCTATCTATCTATCTATCTATCTATCTATCTGTGTTTGTCTATCTATCTATCTATCTATCTATCTATCTATCTATCTATCTATCTATCTATCTATCTATCTATCTATCTATCTATCTATCTGTGTTTGTCTATCTATCTGTGTTTGTCTATCTATCTATCTATCTATCTATCTATCTATCTATCAATCTGTGTCTGTCTATCTATCTATCTATCTATCTATCTATCTATCTATCTATCTATCTATCTATCTATCTATCTATCTATCTATCTATCTTTCTATTTGTCTGTCTATCTATCTATCTATCTATCTATCTATCTATCTATCTATCTATCTATCTATCTATCTATCTATCTATCTATCTGTGTTTGTCTATCTATCTATCTATCTATCTATCTATCTATCTATCTATCTATCTATCTATCTATCTATCTATCTATCTATCTGTGTTTGTCTGTCTGTCTATCTATCTATCTATCTAGCCGTCTGTCTGACTCTCTGTCATTCTCTCTTTCGCTCCATCTCATTCATAATACCCATCTCTTGTTCGTTCTTTCATTCTATCTATCCCTTTGTCTCTCGTTCTGTCTGTATTTCTATAATTGGAACTCACAGTAGGCCTATATATGCACATCATTTGCATTTCCCATCATGTTTCACTATCCAAATTATAAAAGGAAAGTCCTCTATCCTCGGCATAGGTTATCTGTAAATGCCTTTGCTGAAATATGTTTTAACCGTGACAAAAATCACAAACAGGAAATAGCTCTCTCTCGCCCTCTATCTTCGATTTTATGATCGTAATGTTGAGTCTATCCTTTCCTCTACTGACTAATTCACCTTTGACCTCTGTCTTATCACAGGCATTCCAATTGGAGTCCACGAATCTATGAAATTATTCTCTGACCGCTCACTGTCACCCTTCCCAGCACTCTTTCACTTTCTACATTTTTTCCTACATTTTCTCTCAGGGCAGTCAGATCACTTTTTTAATATTCTATTCCTCTCGCTGTATATGGTTATACTATTTGAGCTAATTGCCTCATAGCTCAGCTACAAAAAGGCCTCCAGTGTCGATTGTTAGCTTTATCACGCAGAGAAAAGGCTAGGATATATTAGCATTTAAATTAGCTGGAGACGAATGCTAATAGAGAGGAGTGACACTGGCGGTCAAAGAAGATACAATCTGTAGAACACTTTAAAGAAGTACCTTTCAAAGGCATTCACTGGTTTGGGATATTTTCATCAGCCTTTTATTCACATTTTCTCAGGGAATTAGCATGCTAATTGTTAATACGTCAATGTTAATGGTGTTAGATTATTATTATAGTTAATTAACTAAATTTCATTGCTATTTAATTGCAAAATTAGTGCATGCAGCCTTTTAGAAACATGACTGAATGTTTATCGTAAGAATGTCTACAGTTAAAGAACTTGTGTAGCAATTGTCTGCACAGGATATTCAATATATTAAGTGAGATTCTAAATTTGTATTCATTAATTTATTTTTTATAACTCAGTTTCACTGTTTATATTAATTTAAATAGATAATTTTTTAATTTAAATTAAAAAAAATATATATATATATATGTATTTTTACATATACACAAGTACTCACATTAGTGAATGTTCATTTTGATAAACTATTTCTTTAAATATTTTTTTCTATTTTTTGTAAGTGGCAGAAAGTGGTCAGTGCACCTTGTGGACCCTAAAAACAGTCATGTAAGCTGTAACAGGCATGGATACACACATTTTGTCAGACACATACACACATATTTTGAGGCCATTATGGTCCATATGGTGCAACGCAGCTGGTTCAAACGTGTATGTGTGTGTAGTAGTGCAAGGTAAACTCTCCTCTCTCAGGGTGAAAATTGCTGTCTTTGTCCTTGTGGGCAAAAGCTCTCTGCGAACCTCCTCATTTATTACCTGCTCACAGGTGCAAATGGAGCAAATCGTTGCCGTCCATCAGACAGTGGGAGGCATTGGAGTGTCCTGCTGCGTTACTGGCCGTTCTTTACCCACAAACACATGCTCAGTGTAGGGGGAAGGTTTGCCATAAAAAGCTTTTGTATGTTAATGTGTAGGTCTAATACTGAAGGAGGTAATGGCTGGAAAAAAAACTGCTGGACTCGGCTGCTGAATTCAGGAGGACGAGGCCTTGTGCCCACCCCCACAGAACATACTGCTTAATGAGGCATCGCCGCTCCGATCAACATACACACGCAGGCATAAACACACTCCGGTATCACTGTGGACAAGGTTTGGAAGAGCACAGCAGCTCAAATGAACCCAGAAATTAAGCATGTGACCTTGAATATACAATTTGTTTAGTTTTTAAAAGCTTCCTCTTTAAGATCGGCAAGGGAATAAGATGGTCCTCCTGAGGGACCAGTAAAGACCACAGCTATCTGATCCTTTGTGTTTCCATTTTCAGGAATCTCATATAGTCATGCAGAGAAATTCAATATGGAATAATGAATCTATTTGTTGTCACAATACAAGGGATGCTGAAGTTTGTTTTTGCAACTTCCACACAATGTCAAACAAACTTATTTCAGCGATATACTTTCTTCAGTTCATCCATCCATCCATGCTTTCTTCCTGTCTGTCTGTCTGTCTATCCATTCATCCATCCTTTCTTCCTTCCCTCATATTTTCATCCATCCATCTGTTTTCCATCCATCCATCCATCCATCCGTCATCCTTACTTCCTTCCGTCATATGTTCATTCATCCATCCATCAATCAATCCATCCATCTTCCTTCCCCTATGTTTTCCTTCCCCATCCATCCATCCATCCATTCATCCATGTGTTTTCCATCATCCACTTCCCATCCATCCATCCATGTTCCTTCCCTATCCGTCCATCCATCCATCCATCCATCCATCCATCCATCCATCCATTCATCCATTCATCCATCTGTTTTCCATCATCCACTTCCCATCCATCATCCATGTTCCTTCCCTATCTGTCCATCCATCTATCCATCCATCCATCCATCCATCCATCCGTTTTCCTTCCGCATCCATCCGTTCATCCATCCGTTTTCCATCCCCATCCATTCATCCTTTCATCCATCCATCCACCCACTTTCCATCCATCCATCCATCCATCCATCCATCCGTCCATCTGTTTTCCATCATCCACTTCCCATCCATCCATGTTCCTTCCCTATCCGTCCATCCATCCATCCATCCATCCATCCATCCATCCATCCATCCGTTTTCTTTCTGCATCTATCCGTTCATCTATCCATTTTCCATCCCCATCCATTCATCCTTTCATCCATCCATCCACCCACTTTCCATCCATCCGTCCATCTGTTTTCCATCATCCACTTCCCATCCATCCATCCATGTTCCTTCCCTATCCATCCATCCATCCATCCATCCATCTGTCCATCCATCCGTTTTCCATCCCCATCCATTCATGCTTTCATCCATCCATCCATCCATTCATCCATCCATCTGTTTTCCATCATCCACTTCCCATCCATCCATCCATGTTCCTTCCCTAACCGTCCATCCATCCATCCATCCATCCATCCATCCATCCATCCATCCATCTATCCATCCATCCGTTTTCCTTCCCTCATACTTCTATCCATCCATCTGTTTTCCTTCCTTGCTCCCTTCCATCATCCTTGTCTTAATTTCTTTTTAAATGTATTTTTTTAGACTGACGAATCCCTGTTTTCTGTCTGTTTTTCCAAGTCATAATTCAAATGGCTTCTTTTCTGCCATGATAATGGATACTGAGCAAGTGTTTTCAAATCAACAAAAGCTGTATTTTTGTGTATTTGCAGTCAAATAAAAGAGGCAGTTGGATGCCTGTTTAACTGATCGTACAAATTAACTTTGATCTCAGGGTAGTACAGCCATTATATGCTTGAAGGACGCACAAACATCACAGTACTAATATAATTTCTTTTCACAAATTTGTGGGTAATTCTTATTTTTTCAGTTCTTTTCTTTTTATTGTTGGCTTGTGGGAGATTTAAACAGATCGAATGACATTGTTAAAGGATGTACATCTTTACTGCATTCAGTGATGGGTTCTGAAATGAAGGATGGGTGCTTGGAAGTGTAAAAGTATGAACTGTAAAACACGAAAATGCTAGAGACAGAAAGAGACATATTTCTTGGGGCATTAGAGACATTATAAGTGCTTCCTGTCAAACACATACGTTTGTGCAGGTCTGACAGGATTGACATGGTCTATGCTCCGTATCTCATTCCTGGAGGTGTTGTTTTGTGTAGGGTATGTTCAGATTAAGTGTGTGTGTGTGTGTGTGTGTGTGTGTCTGTCAGTGTTGGACCCTAAAACTGCTGACAGCACTTTGAGGTCACAAGGGCCACTGAAATGAACTGAACCGAACTGAACCACTGTTCCCCGCCAACAAACACAGACTTGTATTCTTCATCTGCCAGTCAATCTTTCAGCTCTACAGACCGAAGAAAAGGAAGCAGAAAGAAAGAAAAAACGGCAAATTCACTCATGTATTGTTTTTTTAGAAACCTTTGAACAAATCCCGTATGCTAAGAATGAGACTTCACCATTTGTACTACAGACATAAATGATACCTTAAATCATGCATCTTGTTGAGAGGGATGCGCTATTATTTTTCTAAGCAACCTACTATCTTTACCTGTTAGATGATAAAATGGGCAAAATTATACTTGCATTGAAGGAGATACCAGAGACATATACAACTGTTCAAAGTTCAGTTTGGGGTCAGTATGATTTTTTTAAAAGAATGAAATTAATAAAAATTAAAAAGTTAATAAATTAATAAAAATAATAATAAAATTAATTCATTTTATTCAGCAAGAATCATTAAATTGAAATACAAAAGTTTTCTGTTTCAAATAAATGCTAATATAAAATATAAAGCCGTATGTTTTCAACAGTGATTATAAGAAATGTGTCTTAAGCAGCAAATCAGCAAAACAATCGTATTAAATTCTAACAATATTGCTGGGTTTTTTTTCATTTATTTTTGATCAAATAAATGAAGCCTCGGTGAGCTTAAGAGACATAAAAAAAAAAAAACAATAAAAAAATCTGACTGAACGCAAACTTTTGAATGGTTGTTTTTGTTGAGTAACTAAACCAAACTGCTAAAATGTAAAAATCTAGTCTTAAAATTCAGTAATTTTAATTAAGATGCATTTTGTGTGGCTGCCTGTGGGAAAGATTAGTTGTAGAGAAAACGTCATTTAGATTCCGGTGATCTCAGGATAAAAGTACTGCGCACTTATGAGTTATTTCTCTCTCTTTTATAGCTATAAGGAGTCAGAAAAGAGAACTTTTTGAATGGTAGGCTTAGAAAGTGTTTCTCGTAACTCCTGTGAATTTTAAGATGGAGCCATTCATCATTCTTGTCATTTTTGTCTCGAACATCTGTGTATTTTTGGCCAGTGGACTTTTTTCCGTGCCTTTGACGTGCTCACAGAATCATATTTTATTCCCACTGCGGGTCTTTATGCTGTCCATCTGCTGGGTTTCATATAGTTCCCATATAGTCCTGCCTTAAGAGTGAAAAAATAAAAAAAATAAAACGTTATCTCTCACAAAATGTCTAAATGTGCCATAATTGCACTGTGATCCAGATATGTGGAAATTCAATGCTTGGTCACTCCAGAGAAAGACATTATGGGTGATTTAGTTTCGGTTCAGGCTGCCTTGCTGAGATACATTACCCAAATGACTGTGGATGTCTGAGGTGCTCTTGACATATAGGAGCTGACAGGGAAATATCTGTCCCATTTAAAGCTTGGCTTGTTGTGCATTAAACTGTATGGTTGGGATATTCGAAGATGTAGCTGAACACACAACCTTCGACAGGCCTCCTCGGCATCCCTCGCTTGAGTAAACCGCTAGTTGATTGGAAAATTGGAGCGTTCAATGGAATGAAATAGCAAGATTTTTTTACAAATCACACACTCAAACTTCTTTGGTTTATTCTTCAATTAATCAATAGATCAAATAAGTTTGTTAATGTTTGTAAACAGTTGGAAGTGTCTGGATTCTAGACCATAGTGTTGGGCTGGGCAATAAACAATATCATATGGAGATCGCAATACATTTTTTTCATCGATAGCGATGATAAGCTCTGGACATTTTTACTCAATACGGATGAATCTAACAGCCTATCACAAAGCAGAAATAAACTCGACAACAGCCAGTCATTGGATGTTGTTTATAAGTGTTTTCGGTGTGTTTCTGTGTGAACGAACGGCACAGTTTTGTCTGATACACAAACTCACACATGTGATGCTCAGCGTCAATGCACGTTCAAAATAAAAGTTCGGTTTAACTTCAAGAAATGATGACAGAAATATATCACTGCTATATTCTAATGTGTACTTCTCAAAGTAATAATAACATTTTTATTTCTAAGGACTATCATACAACCAAGATATTTTTTTCATCGTTTTATATGTATACAGTTGTTGTGCAGCATCTTATCTGACTAAAAATGCAATGTTTTGTTGTAAATTAATAGTTATACTTAAATTAACATTTATAAAATATATAAATTTGTATTAAATTATAAAACACAGAATCCCCCCAAAAATAAAACAGAAAACACAGAATTTAGGGAAAAATAAAATTGATTTTATGGGGCCCTAAATTAAAAGGCAGGGTTTAATTGTGTACAAACAAGTTTTCATGTTTACATTCGTTCTAACAAATATGTGGAAAGGCTTTCCTTCCCATTAATGGTAAATGAATATCGGGATAAATATCGATATCGTATAAAATAGAAAAAAAATATCGTGATAATATTCTTGGCCATATCGCACAGTCCTACCGTAGAGTAAGATGAGCTTTTTATCTGTAATGAAGGCCTAAATGAGTGTCTGGATCCTCTTAAAGGGCACATTTATAGAAGATGGACGAAGTTGGACAGTTATATCTATCTCTCCCCTTCCTCAATCATTGAGTACGTGGTGACTGATGAGGCCTATGGAGACTCGTGTTGTGTGTGTGATAGCAGTTCTGTTTCATCCCATACAAGTGTTTTTATCATTATGAGCAAATAGAGGTCGAGTTTTTGCCAGCATGTTTGTGTGTGTGTGCACTTATCTACTGAAAGTATGTCTGAATGTGTTCCTAAGTGGGCATTTTACTTGAAGGAAGTACTAATCACATGATGATGAGTCACTTAACAGGGGTACATATCTAAACTGCTAATTAATATGGTGTCTAATTGCTGTGTAATGAATTGCTTGTTAGGCAATGAGTTGCAAGCGCTCCTGTGGTACGCAAGGTCATTTACGACTAAAGGCAAACATGGTGGATTTCGTACAGTCTCGCAACAATTCAAATCAACTGCTACGGTTAGTGCGCGCTTCATATTCCATGCGGCTCATGGGCTGATGCCATTCAGATAGACGTGTATGTTTGTGACCTCAATTAAGTTTTTGTTTGCAGGCAATAATTCTTCGCATGGATCAGCTGAGTGTGTGTATGTATGTGTCATACCTGTCCAAACCCATAAACCCACTTCTTGGTGTTTATAAGAGGCCTGCAGCCCATAGCAATGCCTCAATGCACCTTCACTCTCTCTGAGCGAGACGTGACCTCTTTTATGCGCCGCGCTGGGCAGGATGACCCCAGGTGTGTGTGTGGATTTGTTCATGTGCACATGACACACTCCACCCACACCCAAACTACTGACTTTCTTTGTCCGTCAGTGTGAGTGGTGTGTTTTCTGTTTTTGACGGTCCATTTTCCATTTTAACTTTTAAATCTTGATGGGGTTCCAAAAAATGAGCGTAATTCATCAGTAGCCTCAGCTAGAAACCATCCCGCGATGATTCCGCTAAAGTGAAGCGCTAATAGAGCGGAGTCATTTCCACAGAGATCAGCGGGACTGGTTCTGGATCAGTGTTCCACGTTTGGCTGAGATCATGAGTCTGTGGGTTGCAGAAATCTGCTGTCTGAACAGGTGCTCTGTGTGGAGAGCAAGGTAGGAGTCCAGAAAACAGTAAATAGAAAGAGTACCGAGCGCATACTTTTGATTTGGATGGCTAAGCTTCTTTAGACTTGGTGTTTTTTTGTTGTTGTTGTGGTTTTTTTGGGTGTTTTCAGCGTATTTCACTTTGTTTTTTATGATTGATGCTCATCAAAACTTTTTTTAAATCAAAAGTAAAAATAAAGGTAAAAGTATAGTAAAAATAATACAGTAATATAGTGAAATATTATTACAATTTCAAATAATTGTTCTATATTAATATATTTTAATGTGTAATTAATTCCTGGGATTGTAAAGCAGAATTTTCAGCATCATTACTCCATTCTTCAGTAGCTTGGTTTCCATCCAAACGCTTTTCAATGTTAGAAATAAAACAAAAACAAAAAAAACAATAGTGAATTAGATGCATTTCCATCAGTTTGTTCGAGCTGATGACATTGGTGTTGGTAACCTTGTAATCAACAGTAAATAAAACACCATTCGCAGAAACATCTGATAAGTCACATGGGTTTTAATGTTTGCGACATTAGAATTAATTTTACTTTAGAATTTCCATCTCCCAATATTCCCTCTTCGCACTAGTCA
Source organism: Zacco platypus (assembly GCA_038088235.1). NCBI lineage: Eukaryota > Metazoa > Chordata > Actinopteri > Cypriniformes > Xenocyprididae > Zacco > Zacco platypus. The sequence continues at coordinate 29,697,006 of CM076074.1, read as the reverse complement.
AAAACCATCTAAAATGAGTGTAAAAACCTTTTTGAGAATTAAGGGATTTTTCTTTTTCCGAAATTTGGCGTTTCCATCACTCGTTTCTAATACAGTAATGATTGTGTATGTTTGAGGACATCTCAAAAGTTTTCTCGCCATTATTTTGTGGTAGACAGGGCTTCTTTTCTCATTACATTCAGTTTTAGCAATTTTTTTCACTTTGAAATCTTTGGAAAATACATTCAAATTTAATTTTAGCAATTTGAAACAATTTGAACGTTTGTAATTGGCAAAGTTCCACACGCTCCTACACTTACGAAATAAAGATTCTTTATTGGCATCAAAGGTTCCAAGAAGAAACTTTAAAGGCACAATAAGATTTTTGGATTAAAATATCCAAAAAAAAAAAAAGAGAGAAAAGTGTTAAGTATTTTGTTGATTTGTATACTTACATTATCCCATATGTTTCCAAGAATGTTTAAATCCAGATAAATAAGCAATTTTAACCAAGACACGGACCGTGTCCATGACATACCCACGTTACCTTCGATTTTATTTTGTTGAAACCATGGAAACACAGTCCTGATTCTTTTCCACCAGCTGTGAGGTGAAAACGACGTCTCCCATGATTCCACGCTCACCGTCGTCAAGCTATGCCATTGTTTTCAATAGGCGACTGCTAGCGGCGAAAAGTTACATATTGTGCCTTTAACATCCATAGAACCTTTCATTTGCACAAAGGTTCTTCATAGTGGAATAAAGTTCTTTAGATTATTAAAATGTTCTTCACAATGTGATTTTTTAAGACCTGTTCACTGAAAGGTTCTTTGGGGAACATTAAAAGGTTCTTATGGCATCACCGCACTTTTGCAACCTTTATTTTTAAGAGTGTAACTCTGTGTGTTTGTTTACCTTGGCTAATTCCAATGATGGTTTCTGCTACCAATAGAAGTGTAAAATTCTGTTTAACATATTTATCCATATCTAAATCCATTCCCCAGAATTCCAGTTTCCCCCTCAATCAGCTCCGAAAATGTAGTAAATGTGTGACAGATTCCGTGCGGACCTAAAGTTGTGCTGACAGTGATAGTACTGTTTACCTAACCGCGCGCGCGTGTGTGTGTGTGTGTGTGTGTGTGTGTGTGTGTGTGTTTAGTTGTGTGCACGTGAGTTTATATTGGCGAAGTAATAAAATGTCATATCAGCAGAGCTTGGCTAAACGGCAAGAAATCAGAACGTATGCTAAATATTCATGACAGGTTACAGGAGCGTGGAGCCGCGTGTGCACGTCTTCTGGTCCCTGCGCCATCACATGCCACCAATCCAGATGATAATGAACCGTTTGCATGCGTGCCTCATTCTGAAGGTCACATGCGCACACACGGGACCTGACAGTCAATGAAGGACAGGTGAAGAGTCTATCAATCTAGTTAACATATACATGACTTTGACAGCGACCCGGTCCATTTAGAATATCCAGTGGCAGATTATTCCAGAGAGTGACATTCAAAATGTGTGTTTGTGCCTCCGTGTGTGTGTGTGTAAGGGGCAGTGGATTACTGTAAGATTAGATGCTTTGCTTGACTGGGAATCCTCCCATAATATATAATAATTACATGGATCATTGCTTTCCCACCTCAGAGAGAAAGAGAGCGAGATAGGGGGCCAAATGAATTCAATTTCATCTGAGCTCCTCCATGCTGATGAGGAGAACGGTCTTATGGGATACGGTGAGGATGACAGCACGCGTTACTGCTCTCGTTTCACTAATCACTCCATCCAGCACTTCTCTATCATCCGACTGTCCTCTTTCTCCTCTCCTTCACCCACCCATATGTTTTATGCCTCCACTTTGAACTGAACTTACTGAAGCGTTTCTCCATGCAGATCTTTCTGAAGCTTTCCTTTTGGTTTGACTAACTTCTTTTCTTCAGGCCTTAAAGGGACAGATAATCTAAATCCCTTGTCGCTTTAAGGCTGAATCAAATGTGATATGATAAAAAAAAAACACTGTACCATGGAGTAAATGCAAGGCAACTTGTTTTTCTATTGAACTGTGTTCACAGGTTGCATGAAGACCAGTTATGTGCAGGGCTGGGTTGGTTACTTTTAAAATGTATTTCACTACAGATTACAAAATACATGCTTTAAAAAGTAATTTGTAACGTATTTCGTGACATTACTCAAGTTTAGTAACTTAATCGGAATACTTTGGAATACTAATACATGTGGAACAAACACAAAAAAGGTACTTGCAAGTTTTTATCTCACAATTCTGACTTTTCCCCTCAGAATTGCGTGATATAAAGTTGCAATTGCGAGTTATAAAGTCAGAATTATGAGATATAAAATCACAATATTGAGAAAAGTCAAAAATATGAGATATAAACTGAAAATATTGAGAAAAGTCAGAATTATGATATATAAATTTGCAATATTGAGATAAATCCGAATTATGAGATATAAACTCACACTAAATTCACAATTGCAAGAAAAAAAGTCAGTATTGCAAGTTTATATGTCCCATTTCTGACTTTATAACTTGCAATTGTGAGTTTAAATCTCGCAATTCTGAGAAAAAGAAGTCAGAATTGTGAAATTCAAACTCACAATTGTGAGGGAAAAAAAACAAATTGTGAGAAAAAGTTGCAGTGACGAGTGAATTATAAAATGACTCAAACAACTCTCACAAAACATGAAAACAGTCGTGGATCATCAGTTAAGTTAAGTGGACAATAACTCAGTCATTTTGTCTTATTCAGTACAGTACTAAATAAAAATAACAAAATTTTATGATCCCTCTTAAAAGTATTAAAATGTTGATGAAACTTAACTCCTCTTTTTCAGACTGTCAGAGTCAGAGAATCACCAATCGCTGTTTAAATGACATTAAAATTCAAAGGAATCACTTTGGTAATCTAAAATACTTTTCAGATGTAACTGTAATCTGATTACCACCCATTTAAAATGAAACTGTAATGAAATACAGTTACTCACATTTTGTATTTTAAATACGTAACTAAGTTACTTGTATTTCGTTACTACCCAACCCTGGTTATGTGTGTGTGTGTGTGTGTGTGTGTGTGTGTGTGCTTGTTTCACAAAGTTTGACTACAAATGACTCTTACGAACCGATTCTTTGAATGACTCATAAACACAGGAGTTGCTTGTTTAATTCGTTCTGATGCATTCTTCACTAAATTCACCAGTGAATCAACATCTGATTCACTTACTTTCAGTGATGTTCATCTTCAAATGAAACACTTAAAGTTTATTAAAATATTTGAACTCATATATATAACAGTTATTTACAGATGCACATTAATGTTTTTTTTTGTTTTTTTACATTTTTAATATTATTTTATATACACTACTGTTAAAACATCATCCTATACATCATCTTTTGCATTCCACAGAAAAACAAAAATAATACAGCTTTGAAGCAACACGTAAATGATTCGTAAATGAATCCACCCTATTTCTTAGATCAGTCCGTACATCCTTTAATTAATTTCTTTCTTTATCCTCATTCTCTCCTCACCCCAGGACAGCATGACTCCCTCTGCAGGCAGCGATAAGGGCAAAAGGAGGGAAATAAGAGAGGAGGGTGTTAGACAGAGGGGAGAGAGGGGCTAAGACGGGAAGAGAAGGAGGTTACTGGGCATCCCTGCGGAGCGCACAGAGCAGGAGATGGACCTGTAATGAGCACCTGAGAGAGGGATGGAAGAGTGAGAGAAAGACAAAAGAGTGGGAGTTAAGCTTGAAAAATATTGCAATTCTCAAGCAAGGATCAGCTCAGAATTGTTTCGCACAAAAACACACGACGTTAACTGACGTTTCTCATTATTATTGCGTTGTGTTCGTACAGTACTGTTAATGTAGAGGTTTAATTATTGCTTTAACATCTGCATAAAAGCTGTTGCGTACACACACTAGCACAAAGATACACAAATTTAATCACAGAGCCGGGGACCTGATGCAGCTGAGAATTCAGCAAGTGGCGCTGGACTAGAATACTGACAATCACAGCCAGAGAACGGTAAACACAAGCACACACTCTCTTTCTCTCTCTCTCACACACACACACACACATACATAAACAAATAGCCTTGTAGAATACTAATACACACACCACTCCCACCAGAGGCCACTGGGTGCTAAATTAGATTGGCAATTGAAATATGTTTTTCTATGCTAATTTACAGCCTCTGTTTCCCTCTGAAAGATTTTCATTAGCCACTCTCACTAACACCTCACTTGAGGCTGACCGACAACTTTTAAAGAAATAAATGAGAATACGTTTCCATTTTACTTCCATATTTGCATAAATAAGTGTTAAATTGACAATTGCACACATGCAAACACACAAATGTTTTATTCAGTTTTTTTTTTCTTTTTTATTGTAAAATGAAACTAGGTAGAAATTAACAGGCAGGTAGTTAGACAATATGTCTTTCAGACTGTCAATAGCAACTGACAGAGCATCTTTTTTTCTGATATTTAAAGGAATAGTTCACCCATAAATGAAAATGTTATTATATACAGTTTATTGATTTGTTCCTTTATTAATAATAATAATAATAATAATAGTGTTCACAGCTGTCTGTTCTAAAAGTAGTCTCAAAATTTTATGAAGCCAGTTGATCTGTTTGAGGAGCAGACCAAAATTCAGGTTATTTACCTAAAATCTTGCCTTTGCAATTCACCTTTCCCCAAATATAAATTTTTGCATTGAATTTTGCCACGACATAAAGAAGAACCAATAGCATGATGTTGAGGCACAATTTTGAATCTCAAAGTGAAGAAGAGGGGAAGTTTTTCCTAAGCACACAGTGTTTCCCATAGGATTTTTGTGTAACTGTGGTGGGTGGACCTTTGTCCCTCTCGGGGGGTCCGGGGGCATGCTCTCCCGTAAGAAAAAACTGAACATTTTTAAGTTAAATTCATCAATCTGGAGCACTTTCAGAGTTCAAAATTTTAAGTTCCAACCCATTTTCAGTATGCAAATTCAACAAAGTAAAGAGTCTGTACATTGACTTGTACCTGAATTTAAAGGGGACTCAACCCTCTTTTAGTTGTGATATAGTGTGTCAGTCTACATTACACTACACTACAGTATAATAACAATAATAGTCTAATAATAATAATAACAGTTACAATATTATTCCCATGACAGTAATCACCATATATTGTGAAACAAATGCAGAAAAAAATTAATGAAACATTCACAATTAGTTTTGTCCTAATTTCTATATTTAAAAGACATAAAGGTGCGAGGTAATCAGAAATAATCTGCAGTCAATATTTTATTTTGGCGGAAAACAAGTTTAGAAACCAAACGCGTCTCTTTACAAATCTTGTGAAATGCTGTAATCGTGCAACTATGCCAAAGTGAAAGTAATATTATTCATTATTTTGAATATGTTTGAATTATGTTATTAATAATTCATTCACGCGGAGCTGTGAAACCAAGCCCTAACCCTAACCTTAACCCTATAGTAAGTACATGGAGTTAATTAATATTACTTAGTACTTGTTTGTGTAATTACATTGTAACAATGTCACCTTAAAATAAAGTGCAAACAAAAGTCTTAATTTGTGTGGTGCACTTCGGCATAACAGAGCAGTTAAATTATTGCACTATGAAGTCCAACATATTTTAATGTAAAACTTCATGCAAATTGCGCAGTTAAGCACGTTTCTATGAGCTTTCCTCGAGAACAATCATGCAGGTGAAGATCTCTGACATTCATTTCTCACTCAGCACTTGAACTTTCATTTTTTTTCTTCTCTGGTATTTCACTCTCTTGGGTTTTTGACAGCCTGGGTGTCGGGAGTATTTCAAATGAGCGTGTTCAGTTCAAACCCCGTGCAGAAGGGCACTTTGAAGTGCACTTTGACAATGCTTTTAGTGTTCCTCCTAAAACGCTCTCAATATTTTTATGTCTCCACTGTCTTTCAGAGCTTCACTGTGCCACTTCAGTCATTTTTTTTCCTTTTTTTGTGCTGATAGGTTTTGTCGAACAAGTAACACGTAACAAGCATCTCCCCGGGTGAAAATTTCCCAAGAGGCATGCATGACCCTGAAGCTTCAGCGTGACATTAAACCTAACAAACCGCAGTGCTGAAAACACTCACTATACGTTTGCAGTTTTCAGACACAGCCATGTGTTCAGCCATTATGGCTTGCACAGAGTGCATGGGGTTTCAGAGCAGTGTTGCATTGCCGCAGGTAGTGCTCTGCGGTCCGCGTGTTTGTAGAGAGCTGCGATTAGAGTAGTGTTGTCAAAAGTACCGACTTCAGTACCAAGTCGGTACTGAAATTTTTAAAACGTGATGATACCAGCATTTCCAGCACTATTGAGCAGAATCTCAAACACCTCTGATTGGCCGTTGTGTTCACGTGCTCAACAGATATATCTGTGATTGGCTACAAGGATCAATGCTTCAAAAACATGGACATTTTTGATGCTCTTCACTGAGCACTTACACAGATACACATGGGAGCGTTTGAAAGCAGGGGTTTATCAGCGCATCCGTCTATTAGCGGATATATGCCTGCTTTCAAACGTTCCAGTGTGTATCTGTGTAAGCCTTTGGTGAAGAGCATCAAAAATGTCTATTTACAACATATTTTTGAAGTGTTGATCATTGTAGCCAATCACAGACAGCGTGTGAACACAATGGCCAATCAGAGGTGTTTAAGAATCCACTCAACAGCGCTCAAAATGCCTGAGGGAAATGCTGGTAACGTCACATTTTTAAAATTTCGACAGCACTATATTAGAGAATGGTTAAGGGTTGGTGTAGATGAGAACGTATGATATATAGGTGACCATATTAGTATCCGCTAGTGTTTGCTGTTAATTATATGCATTGGTCTGTTTATTAAAATGCATAAATTTTACTACTTTTTACATTCAATGCAATTCTGTGGGTTGTTTATTTACCTGTTTTATTGTCTCCATTGCAAGATGCATAATTTAAGGTGTCCTTCATGTTCGTAGCACAATTGGTGTGTGGAGAGTTACACTCTAAATACTTAGAGTATACGAGAAAAAGGGTTAGAGACATGTTTGCATGTGAGAGTACTGTATGATCCTGAAGAACCTTTGCCTCCTGGGTTGAAAACCCTTAAATGGGAAGTTTAACAGCTCTTTGAAGCGTGTATTCCTCTGGCATGTTTATGTGTGTGTGCGTGCGCGTGCATATGAGCCAGTGATAGCAGTTGAGCTGATTGGAACAGACAGAGATGGATGGCAATGTACGGACATATTAAAGCTGCTGTCTGAATGAGGGTGTGTGTTTGTGTGAGTGGCTCAGTAATAAAAATCTTATGAAACCTGTCAGGAACATTTCTGTTGAAATGAAAAAAAAAAAAGTATATATATATATATATATATATATATATATATATATATATAGTTTTTGTTTTTTTTTGTTATAGGACTTAGGATTTGTATTACTGTACGTTTAAAAATCTCATTCACTGTACTCTAACACAAAAATGTAGTGATATGTTATTTAAAATATTTATAAGTATTTTTGGTAGTATTTGTTTTATGCTTTAATTAACACTGATTGAAAAAATCACTGTATTACAGTAAGTTTTACCGTAAATGAAGTTAACAAAGAAATGTGTCAACTACAAGATTCACCTTTGAGAACTAGAATCGCCTTTGAGAATAATGGGATTTACAAAAAACGCATTTCAGTAATGAGAAAGTGGGGGAAATAGCCTTCATATTCTTTACGAAGATATTATATTGTAGTTTTTTTGTCAATTTTTGGATGAAATTTGACACTTCTTGAGACTTGTAGAAGATGCTGAATATATAGTGTGATCATAAAAACCTGTGAGAATTCCATGGTAGTTGAAGTTTTTGTGGACAGTTTGTGTCTGTGTGCACATGTATGTCCTCTCATTGCCGGCTCTCACGGGACGAGCGAGAGAGCGGTAGGACGTTTTTATTTATGACCCGTCCAAAGCGGCAGAAACAGTTGTTTAGGGTTGCACACGCAGACGTGTTTTATTGCCCGAATGAGCTTTCATTTCTCTAGTAATCATTTTTTAAGGGAAGAAAAACTGCAGGACATGCAGTTTGTGGCAGCTAATAATTTTTATTGGCAAATTTTTAAGACCTAAAGTGCAGCATTGGAACATTTGTCATTTTTAATCAGAGAGAGAGTCTCCTGAGGTGTGTTCTGAGTTACCTGAGGCGGCTCTACCTTCCCTGAATGTGAATTCTGCTGTTTTGGCTGCCAACCTCCACTTGGCCTCTGCGGAGGGAAAAAAATAATTAACTTCCAAGGACATACAGTATTGAGGTTGTGAGTCTGTCTGTCTGCAGGGGGGAACTCCATAAAATGAGGTGAAAAAGTGAGACTGACAGACTGACAAATACACATCACCAGGAAGAAGCAACACCGTGTCCTAACCAGACTTGATGCGATAAGTTTCCAGCGACAAACAATTTGTCTGTCCACACCAGACACGATTATGCAGAAAAATGGAAACTGTTTCAAAAACAGAATCATCGCGTGTCACCGTTGTGACTAGTTATGACAAAAACACTGATTAACATGGAAAAGATACCTTGGTAACACTTTATTTTACAGGGTCATTGTTACATATGTTACATGTAGTTACTGTAGTAATAACTATAAATGATGCATAATTACATGCAACTAACCATAAACCAAACCAAACCCTAATCCTAAACCTATAGTAAGTACATGTAGTTACTTAATATTACTCAGTACTTAAATATATAATTACAGTGTTACAAAGACACCTTAAAATAAAGTGTAACCAAAACCTTTTATTGCGTCTCACGCCGTCGCGTCTGGTTAGGACACGGTGTAACATGCATTTATGCAGCAAATATTAACTTGTAGTATTTTCTTAGGCAAGCATAAATTCTTTGGCATAAAATCTGATTGCATGGATTGCTATTGAAATGTCAATTCGCCTGCAAAAATCCAGCTGAACGTTGGTAAATGTTACCGCACCTTAATAAATGTACTATTATTATTGTTTTAATCTAAGGAAAAAGAGATTGAGGAAGAGATTTACAGTAACATGAGGGTTTAAGGTTAAGCATCGGCCCTATTGAGCCCAGTGGGAAAGTGAGAATAATGCTGCCTTCCGATGCTTTTGGAAATTTCCTACTTCCCACTTCTGAAGCGTGATTATGAGCTTGTCACATTCATGTGCTTTGTTGTCTGAAAGCAAAGGAATCGTGGACACCAGGTTTACTCTTGCCTATTTGTTGGGAAAATCTTGGTAAGGACAAAATGATATTCCACGTCCCATTCATTGACAACCATATAAACATTCACTGCGCTATCTAGCTTGCCGACAGTTCTGGAATTTCTGTAGAAATAGAACATATAGTACGTATTGAATGAGTATTCATAAATGTAAATGTGCGCAACTTTAATGACAAGGCGATGAAGTTGTTGTGGAAAAAACTAATAAAGAAAACCAGCCACAGCAGCCGTGTTTAAAGTTTAAATGGCCTGCCCAGCTCAGGAACTTGGGAATAACAATCATCCCAAGCTATGAAGCTTATATTTAGGATAATTCCGATAGCATGTGATGGCAGCATAATAGCCGTAGTAAGTTTGATTCCAGCTGGAGTCAGCGTGTGTGATCAAACCAGGTCAAGAGAAAACTTCTTAAGTTCAGTTGAGGCACCTTTTAGCACTTATTCAGTTCCCAGAGTTTTTGAAACACAAGCATTTGGTAACTGGTTAATTACCCATTATTCAACAAAAAAGCTTTGTATAAGAATAAACACGCCATTTGTCAGCAGAGCGGCAGGGTATTGTAAAAGGTGAGAATTGAGTATTTGGCAAAGACATGTTACATTTTCACTTGGTCTGTGGGGGAAAGTGGTTTGGCACTGAATGTCCAGTCAAAACTGCTTTTCTAATGCTGATATTTAACTCCAGAGTGCTGCAACCAAAGGTGTAAAATGTGATTTTTAGTCACACAACGTGTGGATCCATGGGAGTGGTGCGGGGTAAAGAACCCCGTAATCCGCGTAGCATTTTAAAGGTGCGAAAACCTACTCGAGCAACACGACACTTCCCACTCGCGCTGAAGAAAGTGTGAATGTCTGTTGGACGCCTGTTCTTGGAGGACCCGAGTCCTGCTGTCTTTGTGTGGGTGTAGTGTGTACTAAATGAAGGAATCACTGAGGTGTGTACAGCTAATACATGGGGACGTATGAATGAGTTTGAACAATTAGGAAGTTGGCGTCGGGTAGGGTGGTAAATATCCGCTCTGGCGTGGGTGGACTGGCACCTCTTTGTCCTTCTGTTGTAAGTGAAACTAGGAAATCGGCGTCTGTCCGGCAGGCACGGCTGCACCTGTAGCACAGATGATGGATGGGAGAGATTTGCGGCGCACAATGGATTCTGTGGCCCGAGCGGACGAGGTTAAAGGCCTCAGGTGAGGTGGAAAAAGTTGCATTAGCTCAGGTTGACGGAGCTGCTACATTGAATGAGTGACAAGCTCGCTGGAGAGCCGCTGCGCGTGTTTGTGTGCTAAAAGGTGTTGGGAGACGGGAAACAAGTGAGCGTGTGATGTGGAGTTTCCTTTCTCGTTGTACGCTCGTGTCAGGCCTCTCTTGCTTAATTCAGAGCGACAAGCCATGCGAGGTTGCCTTCAAAATGAATGTGTGTGTGTGTGAACATGGATTAAATTGGCCCGCTTGCTCCTGGTTCATGCTCCAGTCTGATCTGATTGGAGCTGTCCACTTCTGGGGGGGGGGGGGGGGGGTGATTTTCTCTCTGTGAACTCCATAATCACAACAGCATCCGTCTCTTGTTATCAATAATATTGACTAAAAATCTCTGGGTCATGTTCTGCAGGTTATTCTGAGCTCTGACTTTTTATATAATGAATATGTTTATATTTAAGGTAGTATTTTTAAGGGCAGCAACATGAACAGGATGGAAATAAAGAACTAAACATGGAGGGCTTTTATAGTTTATGTAAACATTAGTACATTTTATACATACATACATTTATATATATATATATATATATATATATATATATGTATACAGTAATAGTACTAATACAGTAATGACTAATACCTAAAAACACAACGATGTCACTTCCTGGATGAGGTTTTTTTTTGTAAGTAAAAGGATTTTTACAAGAGACTGACAAGATGGAAAATTATATTGAGGATTCAGGAAAATATGTAAACCAATAACCAACGTAAAGAATACATTTTTTTAGGCAAATTTACATTAGAGAATGGACAAATGAAAGATGATTTCCATCTTTTAACATTATGCATTATGAGTTTAAAACAACATATACTTTGGTAAAAATGATTTCATTTTGGCTTGGATTTTGGCTTTGGAAAGTTTCTTTTATGTGATCATTTAAATGTGAAGCTGAAAACAAACTATATCCAGATTATGAGATTTTAAACATCATTTTGATCGCTGCAACAGATATCTGAGCTATTATCTGTGCTTAGTGAGGTGGACATAATCACTTTAGTTTCAAACAGACTATTTGTCTGCTCGACTGGAAATGCCGCTGGTGAAGGCCAAGAAAGACAGCATATGCTTTTGACTAATGCAATTAAACTCTCAAACATAAACGTAACGTCAATATCTATTAAATAAGATCTTAAAGGAAGAAAACTGAAGCTGAAAACATTCAGTTCTCCTTCTGTTAGTTAAGTCGGGTCATGTTTTAATAAAGTTATGCAAGTATCGCGTTGTTTTATAACCGTTATAGCAAAGATTTTCTGTTTTCATTCCATTCGTCCGTCAATCTGTCTGTCTGCACATTATAACACATCATAATGTTTTTTTACTGAAACATCTCCCACTTATTAAGAGAACTGTAAAGACCCCGACACCTCTGTTTCTGTACAAGTCAGTTATTTTTCAAAGTGTAAACAAATCCTTCTGTTAATCCAGCAGATGTTATCCATCCACCTCTTCGACATCTGTCCCAAATCTCACTTCTTCCTTTCCTGAGCTGTGAAATCATCTCTAAGTACATCAAGCGCTCCTGATAGGGCAGCGCGGGCGCTATGTTCGATAAACATCGTATTGACAGCGTGCCAGCGGTAGGGCATATGCCAGCGAGCTGTGAGAGGTGCGGAGCAGATGTGAGGGACGAGTCGAGCTCGTACTGATGAGCTTGGAAACTCTTGCTTGTCTACTGTGGGGCAACTTATCAATAATGGATCAGATTGGTAGGCAACATTAATTAGAGGAGAGATACTTTTGTGTGCGAGTGTGTGTGCAATGTGTTCTCATTAGTATTTGTAAATATTCGTACATTAGGGACAGTACTAGCCCAATTTAGTACATTCCATACATTTGGATAGACAGTGAGTACATTTACTTACACGTTCTTAAACCGATTATGTTAAATAAGCCGACATTGCGAGCGGTCATGTATTTTTTAATTTTTGCCCATTACCCTGATATTGTAAACACCATAACCTACATTCTGTCAGCTTATTGAAGTGCGCATGTGTGATATGACAGACTTTATCTGGCAGATTGAAGCACATCCAGCCACAGCGAGTGTTTCGCGAGAAATATATAGTAAAAGTTTTTCTTGACCCAAGAAATATAAAAAATGTTCTCATCTCATGGAGCTAAAGGACAAGTGCTACAGAGTTAGAAACTTCAAATATGAGAGGAGAATGAAATACTCTGGGGTGTTTAACATCACAACTCACATAACAAATAGAATACTCTGAGTAAAATAGATGCTTGCGTTTTGAAATCACCGTCGGGGAATAAACAGTGTTTTACTTGCATTATTGATTTGCATGCAAACTGGTAAATCAGGTTATTTCAATAAACTGATTTTTGGTGCATGTAAACGTGGTCACTGTTGACAGTAGAGACTGTGCAAAAAATACTTTTTACATATGAGTGACTTTAGAGGTTTACAATATTTATGAATCCTTAGAGGTTCATAGTTCATGGAATTTACAGGTTACTTTATTTTATTTTTTAATAATAAAAATATACATTTTTAATGTATTACTTTTATTTTTTGACATTAGTTTCACTACACTCTTATGTTTCTGCATAGAACCAGTTCATAAACATACTTTATCACCAGGAAAATTGGAAATAACCAATTAAACTTGAAAGTACTATGCAGTAATTTAAGACATTTCTCTTTATAGAACCTTTTGAAATAAACGTCAAGAACTCAAGGGTTCAATACAGAACCCCATTGAATCTTTTGTCTAGTATATGTTCTGTGTGGTTTCTACAGAATGAAGGAATGAAATACGTTTGTTTTACCGTAATATTGTGCTTCACTTTTATACTGAATGAGCTTTTGTGAGCATACAAAGATTGCAAATTACTTTTCTTTTAATAGTCTCATTTGAATTTCTTTTATAAGTAAATTTGCCATTTAAGGTCTTTACAATGAAAGTTTCTTCATTATTTATTAATATATTAAAGTCCTGCAATGGGTTGAGTTTTTAACACAGTCACCTGTGGCATTAAACTCATAAAAGTTCTGATATGTCAGAGTAAGTCTTTGTACATCTCTAAATTTGTACGTAGGTAAAGGGTTTATTTATTTATTTTACTTTAGATGCTATAAATGATACAATGTTAATGTATTGGAATATGTACAAAGTTCAGTAAAAAAAACATGCACTTTTATGCAATGCTAATTGTTTGACACTTTTTGATTCGGAGTATGAAAACGTCTTCTTTTCCCAGCGTACTGCAGGCTGAGGACAATCCGGGTGGCAATATGAATATGTGCACACTTCAAAGTCAATTAGGAACCAAGGGTTACGTAAACTATGTGAGACCTCATTTCTTCTTCAGCTGCAGTCTGAACTGAACCCCAGCGGGGAGACGTGTTCCATAAAATCACGTCTTTGACTGGTTAATTCTTTCCTTCAATAGATCACTAGGCCCTCCGATCGCTCCCCTTGGAAAATTCTGAATATTTTACAATTGTTGTTTTTTACGGTTGTGCGATTTCTTTGAGAATACCTTTGATGTGGTTTGCGAATCTTTCTGGTATTGTAGGATTCATTGCCTTTCGGCACTCGTGGCAAATTAATTATTTTTGTAGCATTTTAATCCTCTTGTGTAGCTTAATACGCAGGGGCAAATTAAGACGGCAGTGAATATTTGGTCCTTGAAATATGCAGAAATGTAAATGTAAGTATCCTGCAGGCAGAAGTTTCATCATGTTGAATCTGAGCACTTAACATGCACACAAGCTAAAGCTATTTCCGCGTTGTGTCGTACGGAAACAACGTCCAAACGAATAAGGCTGTATGACACGTTCAGTCCATCCTACAAAGATTCAGAAAAGAAAATAGTCTGAAAGGAAAGTATAAACAATTATTTATAAAATGGATAGTTCCCGCCCTAGATGCTGATTGGTCAATATGGTATTCCAGTTATAGTATAATAATATAATGTGTTCATCAGACACAAAAAAATTACAATAAATTAAAGAAAATAATATTTTTTAATTTTTTCTTTTATTTGATTCTTTAATAGCTTTTTTTGAACCACAGTTTCACATTTTGTCCCAAATTATCATTATCATAATGTCTCTAAATATTTTTTACTACTTTTTTATTTGTAATTTCAATCATATTAAAATAATATAATGATTTTTAAAATTGAAATCTCAATTTGTCAAAATTAAGTTGAATACAACAATAAATACTACAACAATCAGATAGATAAATAAATATTCATAGAATATATCTGATGTAAATCTGTAATCGTAATATTTTTTATTGTGTGGTAACCCTTTCATAAAGCTGTGCTGCATTATGTCACTCTTCTGCAAGCCATGTATAGTATTGGCCGTAGTCTATATTCACAATACAGCACCTTACTGCTTATAATAAACCTTCTCTCAAAGCTGCGATACGAGATACGTGTTAAAATGAGTACATTTAATTAGTGCTATTTCATCCTGGGTTTCTAATCCTTAGCTCCCGGCTAGCATAAAGCTTAATGCGGTGGAAAATCGTGTTTTTAGTGAAGATGAAGTAATGATGGCACTCTGTGGCTTAATCATGTTGACATATGCCATCTTCCCTCTCGTGTGTGTTCTGTAGGCAGCTGTTCATTTGAAGAGCACTACAGTAATTGTGGCTACAGCGTGGCATTGGGGACTAATGGCTTCGCCTGGGAGCAAGTCAACACCTGGGAGAGACCCTCCATGGACGCGGCCGTTCCCACAGGTATGGGATACACCTACATACCTCACTCTTTCCTGTTTTCTTTCTCTCTTTCTCTTCTGTTGAAGACTTTTTAAAGGAATAGTTCACCACAAAATGAACATTGGCATTATTGTTGTTCCAGACCAATGTATTGTGTATTATGTTTTCTGTGGAGCATATCTATGAAGATCCAAACTGACATTAAACACCATTGAAATGCATTATTGAGTTCTTGAAGTAAAAATCCGACATATATATTTTCATGAAATATACATAATCAACACCTTTGAATCGATAGTTTTAAATTTAACTGTGTTTTTTAAAACGATTATGCAATTCGCAATTCATGTAGTTCTTTTTTGCTTCAAATCAAAGTTTGTGATGGTGTGATTTACCTCGTAGCTGTTTGGTGTGGTTCATGACGTATAACTCTTTAACAAAGACTTTTAAAAAATCCCTATAGGAAAAATTATTAGCCAAGCACTGTTACATTCTATATGGATTTTTGTGTTATATTGCCAGTCTTATGAAGCCATATGATAGTGTGAGGAACAGACCACAATTTAAGCATTTAAAAGTAGATTTATGGTATATTTTTGACAGACATGGTCAATTGATGCTGTGTGAAAAAAGAGCTGCTTCAACATTTCTTCTTGTAGGGTTACATGGAGAAACAGATATCATACTGTTTTGGAATGACATTAGGGTAAATATTGGGTGATCAGTTCCTTTTTCAAACTCTTCAGCCATTCCCAAGATCTATTTTCTTTTCATATCTCATTTTGTTCATATTTCCCCCCTCATTCTTCTCTCCATTGGCCTTTTGTTATATGGAGAAGCAGGGTTTGAAATGAACACCTGGAAACCTGCCAAATGAGTGTGAAAATCCACCGTGGCAAGTAACGCATATCAACTCACTAGCCAATTTGGTGGGTTATGATTCATAAATGATGTTCCATCACATTGCATGGCGTCGCTATCAGAGCCCTTTCCTTAAAAGGAGCCTCAAACATCAGCAAAACAAAGTGTAAAGAGGGTCGCACACTGAATTATATTTAAAGAGCCTAATATTTAAAATTCGGCGTCAAATTTAACACACGGCACCCAGCTACAACTCTGGCTGTTCAAAATCATGCTGCGCCCCAACGTCACTAACATGTTTTTCTATTAAAATTCAAGGATTGGGGACAAATATATGTACTGATTTCACCCTAGGAGAATGTTTATTGAGCATTTTTCAGTAACGGGTTTGTTTTTGTGGCTTGAATAAATATGCTTCACATAGAGAAATACCGAAAAAATTTTCCGAATACTTTAATTCAAACTCATTGATGTGACTTTGTCCTTTCTTGAAGTGATCTTCATCCTCTGTGATGATTAGATTCAGTTTTGGACTGGAACTTGAGAAGGCGAGTACAGAATGACGCGGCTGGTGTGCGATAGGGATGCATGTGAGATGTCCTTGTCTCGCGCGAGAACCACTTTTTCCAACCCGTTCTCATAAATGCCAAGGCTTTATTATTTCTTATATTTTTGTTTTGGGTAGTAGAAGTTTTGAATGGCAACTAACTTAAAAATTTAGTAGATAAATTGGCTGGTGAGTGAAAAAGTTCATTTCAAACCCTGTGGAGAAGGCACTTTGGCCTCCAGCCTGTCTCGAAGTCTACCTCTTTCTCTCTCAGTCTGTCTCTCTCTCGGAAGCACGGCAGTAGTTCACAGTGAGACAAATGGCAATCAAGTTCGCTGTCACTCTCACTCAGCCATCTCCTGCAGCGCTCAACAACCTCTGTCTCACAGCACTCTTAAAGACAATAGAGTCAGCCACACAACTGCGTATCTCCCCTTCAGCTTATTTAACCCCATTTGCTCCCTACACGCTACATCTGACACCAAAGCACTTCCAGACGCTCCATTGGAAAGATGCTAAATCCTTATAAATGACAATTTTGGGGAATTGTGTGTTTCTTTCAAGGCACTAGAAGTTTAGGATTGCTCTAGTGAAAGCACCTTTGTCAGAATGGGTACAATGCTTTATAATGTGATTCCTGTTTAGGACTGTATGGAGTCGCCACTTGATGTCCAAAGTAAAATCTGGGTCCTGAAGCAAAACCAGTTGAGATGACTGTTTTGAGGAAATGAGGTCGTCAACAGCATCAAACAAAATCTAGCCGAAAACATCAAAGTGTAGTAATTTTTTCTCTATTGGGGGCACTAGCATCAGGCCCCATCTGATAAAAATACACAAGCACTCATTAATAAATAAACGGCTGAAGAAGCACCATCTGCGCGTGTTGATGTCATCAGGATCTGATTGTCTAATCAGGGGAGGAAATTGGGCCGCGGCATGATCCTTCCGTCATTAAGCCCCGTGGAGAAGCACCGATATCAGTCTCTCCTCTCTGATTGTAGGCGGCACTTAATACAGTGTATTAAGTGAATTACACCCAGGATGCAAAAGACCTGATGAAAAGTAGCAATTGAAGAGTGTGCCCACAGGAAAATTGTATTGCTCAGACGTTACTCTTTTATAGCTCAAGAGAACTAATCAAAGATTTTACATATGCAAAGACGGCACACTCATATTACTACGAATGGGAGAAAGTGCACCCCGCAATATGGCGTAACAAATCCCGCCTTCTAAATAAAACAGCCAATCGCTGATTGCTGCTCCGATTGCTATAGCAACAGTCAGCGTTCTTAAATGCGTGTTCTTACATGCGCAATGGCTGCTCCAGCCTGAGATTTTTTGTCATGATTTGAGCGTTTTGAAACAAAATTTATGTTTTCAGATTTCAATGGTGATTTCTAATGTGAAATTTAATTGTAAGCTTGGAGAACAGCTTTTGAGAATTTAATGTTTCCCCATTGAAAGAGATAGGAGCTGTACTTGTAAGACTGAAACAGCTGCCCGAAAGGTGTTTCAAAGATGGCCGCCGAGTGAAATGACTTGCATTAAAGAGACTTTGTCCTAATGGAGTTCTCCTTAGGGTTTTTGGAAGTGTGTTGCTTTTTGTGATTACTGACAGTGTAGATCATCCTAAATATCATGATGATGGAATTGAGAATTAAAATAAAATGTAAAATCACATTTAAAATGAAAAATAAAATAAAATCATTTTACTCATAAACCATAAAGAACCTTTAATATATAGGTGTAATATATAGCCTATTCTGAGTTCAAGCACTTGCATACGGATTACATCATCAGAAATTTAAATGTAGACATTTCAAGCTTTCTATACATATATTTCTCATGTCTGTGAGGCATTATACACTGATTTTCTCTTAATTTTTGTGACACACTCCAATTCAGAGATGGAGATGGCAGAAAGCGCATCCTGTTTGTTTTCTTTATTTTAAAAAAGCACCACATTTTGTTATTATTGTGAGTTTACAGAAATAAAAGTAGACCCCACTTTTGAATGATGTATTACTCTTACCTGTATGACAAACAATTAAATATTTGTTAAAACTTTCTGTTGTTATCAGCAAGAAATGCAAGTAATCGCACCGGCGCCTTTACTTGCAGTGAGCGTGCTAATACTTTAGCCTCCATACTTCACACAAACTCTTGGAAATGCACCTAAAAATAACACACATTTATCTAGGTTAAAGTTAAACCAAGCTGTCATGTAATGTCGCTAGTACTTACATGTTTCAAATGATAAGCCGTATTTGAGGTTGATGGAGGATTGGCGCGTATATTCTATTAGGGGGCAGCCTTAATATGATCTTGAAAGAATCTGATGAGTAACGTTTTAGATCATATTGAGATTTTTAAATGTTGACTTCAGTATCTTGGCAGTAACTGTGTCTGTGAGATTACTAGGATATTTTTATCAGAATAAATCTCTTGGATTTAAACACATACCTCCTTTTGCTCTCTATTTAGTCTCATTGCTACCTAGGAGAATAATTTGCTATAGTTGGGAGGTCTCATTTGTGTCTTGTTTTCTCTAAGGGCAGAGCAAGAAAACGTAGGTGATGGAGAGAGAAAGGCGACTCAGGTGGGGATGAGGGCACCTTAATGTGTTCTTACAGGAAGTGTAATGAAGCCTGTCAGTCGCCACTGTTTCATTTTATTCCTCCGTGGACCGTGGGTCACTAGCATCAATACAATCCATTCCTCTCATTACCGCCGCTCTCTTGAGGGCTTCAGAGACAAGCTCCTCCAGGGAAAATACATCTGTGAATGAGATGTTGTGGCCAGGTGCACACGCTCTTATTGCACTCCGAGAGGAGACCAATCATCTCTCCGATGCCACACTCCAAAACATTAAGCGAGGGAATGTGCACCGGTTCTGTTAGTGAGAGTTATTTCATGTAGTCAAACTCTATAGTGGTTTTGATGCCAAAAACATCTGTTTTTAATGTGCACATGTGATTTGGGAAGGTTTCCGATTAACACGTACAACAGTATTTATATGTTTTTTGAACGTCTACATTTGTGTTCCTATAGAAAGGAAAAAAAAAATATAGGTTTTGGAGCTACATGAGTAAAAGATGGCACAATTTTCCTTTTTGGGTGAAATATCCCTTTAAATGTAAGCTTAAACTGGGTATTTTTAGTCTGTGAGATTTGGGGTCACTAGTTTGTTCTTTGAAGGAAAAACTAAAAGTATCTTTTTGAATGGGTTAGACTGGGTTTCTAGCTTCTCTATGAGTTTTATTTATACAACTTTTTGAAATCTTTTATGGACCTAATGAACTGACAGAGACTATTAATTTTCAGTTGTATTTACACTGTCTTTGACAGACGGATGAAAGCCCATGGCCTAATTTTTAATGTTCTTTCACTGTTTCTCTCTTTGTTTCTCGTGTCTTTCTGATATGTGTCCTAGTATATTTCTACCCTTTGATTGGCCAGAGCTGTCAACAAATCAGAGCCAGTCAAAAGAGCTGTCATTTAATCATGACAAATGATTTCCGTGCAGCTGTCCACTTGGGTGTCCAAAGTCCTTTTTCAAACGGTGCATTTTTAGGAATGGTAATCGAGTTCTGAATTATAGGTTGTCAGGGCAGTATTGCGTTAATGTGCATGTTACAAATGGTTGACGAGGGTAAATGATGTTTTTAGCCTTTCATTTTTACTTTTTCATCTTTTTTGTTCTTCTTGATGATTTGAGGGCTCTCATGGGCAGCAAAGCTTGATTGTGTGTCTGATTTCTGTCTTGTAAGATTAGAAAGTGGGGCGGAAAAGGTAGCAATTGAAAAGAAATTGACAGGGAAGGCGCTCTAGGCAAGCACTTGCGTACACCCACTTACACATTCACTTAATCATAGACACATAAAAACCAGTGTGCAGTGAATCTTTATATATATCACCAAAAAAAACCCACATCAGCACCGTTTTAATCAACTGGTACATTTAAATTAACTGTGCAATTGAACAGGTTCACTAAAAACAATCATCCCAAACGTTCATTTGAGTTCATATTTAGGTGGCGTTTAATGCCTCAATTTGCTTGGCTATAAACCTGCATGTATAATGCATCATTTTACAGTGAAATATAACTATATTTCTTATTTTGATTAATTTTATTTAATACAACAAGAATAAAAATGTATTAATATAGTCATGTTGATGTATAATAACAAGATTTTTGGACACGGTGTGCAGCAAAAATTTTTTTAATTGATTCAAATACATTATTTAATCAGAACAAATTCTGCAACGCTACTCTAACTAAGTTTTGCTGGAAGTAATAGTATAACAGGATTCATTGTACAAGAGCTCAATGATATTCTGCTATTTTAAAGTGGTAATAAAGTCTTATCTGGCAATTTGGAAATACTGAGTAGGTGGTTTTGAACATTAAACAACATTATCAGTAACATTATCAGAGAGAGAGAGAGAAGGAGAGAGAGAGAGAGAGAGAGAGAGAGAGAGAGAGAGAGAGAGAGACAGAGACAGAGACAGAGACAGAGAGAGAGAGAGAGAGAGAGAGGGGTGAGCTGGGTATCCAGCAGCATACTGCCATGAATGAGATTGACAGGCCAAAAGAGACAATAGACAGAAATAGAGAGTGATAGACAGAAAAAGACAGATAGAAGGAGATGATGGAGAGTGAAGTAGTGGATTTAGCAGCCTATCCCAACACACATCAGTCTTGTTTACTGATTTCCAGGCTCCAATAAAGCAAAGCCACAGACTCTAAGAGTCTCCTGCTGCGAGCTGCCGGATTCACGCTCTCACACAGGGGACCCGACTGCTAAGAGCCCTCCGCTCTTCCCTTCTCCCACTGTCTCGATCTTCCCGCTTGCGTTTTTCTTCCCTCTGCTTTCTCTGTCTCCCCCTCCCATGTCTCCTGAATTCATCACACCTTCCACTGACACGCTGCTTTCATTAAAGCCTCGCTTGGGCCCTCTGCTGACTTACATGTCTCTGCTCCGGTTTACATGCCTCGATGAACACACTCCCAGTGATGCATTCACACTTTCAGACTCACACACACGCTCATACTCACTGGGTGGGACAGAATGCTGTCGAGCAGCTTGGGTCAAGAATCGGAGCTCGTGATTAACAGGACAAAAACACGCATCTGTTCTCGGCAGGAAAACAGAATGTTTTTTTTGTCCATGTCTGCTTTGTTTGGTTTCTTGTTCACGCCTCCCTCCACATTGATGCACGATTTGGGATTTTAGAAGCGGTTTTATCATGCAATTTTATCATGCAGTCCATGAGCTGTACTTATAACGATAGAATAGTTATTTTGAAAAACATTAGCTTTGTTTTTAGTGATTTCCATCCTCAGGACTGGGCGGGCCAAGTCTATGATCACCCAATAGGCACTAATATCATTTAAGGTGGGCAGGCATATGGTAATTTTGGGTTTCAGATGTCAATTCTATTGAGTTGATTTTGCTGTTTAGTTTAGTTTGCATTATGTTTTTATAGTAAGTAGACTTTTTTTATCTGAAAAGATTAAATAAATAAACTGAGATTAAGGCAAACCTGATTCCTCATAATGATCTAAAATTTGGATATTATTTCATTTTATTTCGATTTTATGAATTGACCTGTTCACCCTTCATGTTTTCGAAGCTTGGGAGCCTAAATTGTCTTTGCATTAGATTCTGTGTAACTGAAAGTCCATTGCAGACTTGAAGGTCCTGTGATTACCTGTCAGAACCACGCAGTGTCTCTCCTCATCAAAGAGCGATTCAAAGATTACTTAAAAATAATTACATTTTTATTATTTAATTAGTCTCCCTGTGGTGTACTTATAATGTTTGTATAGTTTTTAAACTATACTAACTGTATATTTTTCATCCTCACAACTGGGTGGGCCAAGTTTATGATCACCCAATAGGCACTGTTGACATGGAAAGGTGGGCGGGCATATGGTAATTTTGGTTTTCTGATCAACTTTAATGAGTTGTTTTTGCTGTTTAGTTTTAGTAGATAAAGTTTAGTTTCTGTTTTTAAGATTGGAGGAAGTTGCATTTTGTTTTTATAGTTAGTGATCTGTTTTATGTCAAAAGATACCTGATTCTTGAAGATGCTAACTCTTTAAATATTTAAAATTGGAATATTATTTACTTTAATTTTGATTTCATGAGTTGACCTGTTCACTCTGTTCAGTTTTTTGATGCTTGGCAGCCTAAATTCACTTTTCATTAGAATCTGTGTGACTGAAAGGCCATTGCAGACCATGTGTCTAAAGTCTGTGTGTGTGTGTGTGTGTGTGTGCTGTTGAATTTGACAGACATGCATACTTGAAGGCCCTGTGATCGTCTGTCAGAAACACAGTGTCTCTCTTCTCATAGAGCACCTCATAAAATGAAATGCTTCATCTTTCCGTCCTCCCTTTATCCCTCAAGACGCCCATTTTTCATTGTCCCCATATCGCTCACATTCTCATCTCCTCTATGTAGTAATCCTTTTATCTCTGTGCTTGGATAATACAATTTTCTGATCATTTGTTGGGATGAAGGAGTTTCTGTTATCCAGCACTTGTAACGAAGGCCAGAAGTTTGTGTTTCTGTTCATTTGTGTTCTGGTGACGACCTTGAGCGGTGCGTGGTTGT
The DNA here is from genome assembly GCA_038088235.1 of Zacco platypus. Taxonomy (NCBI): domain Eukaryota; kingdom Metazoa; phylum Chordata; class Actinopteri; order Cypriniformes; family Xenocyprididae; genus Zacco; species Zacco platypus. Next base: position 29,673,772 of record CM076074.1, on the reverse strand, counting down.
GTGGTCGCCTTTTCCCTTGTACACGTAGAGGAAACAGAGATGGGTACCCATAAGTCAATGCCATTGTTCGACCAGCTGAGCATTTAAAAGCCATTGTTGTCAGGAGCAATGTGGCCCCAGAGAGAAATGCTGAGAGTTAGTACTTTTTTCATGGCGAGTATATTTACTTTAATAGCAAGGTCTATCAAAATAGTCATGGTAGTCGTGGCCTATTGGTGAGGGAGTCGGGCTTGTAACCTGAAGGTTGCTGGTTTGATTCCCACGCCGGCAGGAATTAGTGTGAATAAATGATATTAATGTGAATAAACAGCATTCTCTCCACCTTCGATACCATGACTAAGGTGCCCTTGAGCAAGGCACCTAACCCCTAATTGCTGCTCTCTGTGTGTGTGTGTGTGTGTGTGTGTGTGTGCACTTGTTCACTACTCACTGCTGTGTGTGTGCACTTGGATGGGATAAATGCAGAGCACCAATTTCGAGTATGGGTCACCATACTTGACCATACGTCACGACTTTCACTTTCAAAATAGTAAGACAGTGCTGTAATCATGTTTTGCATCACATAGGCCATTCATTTCTTAAGCTTGATGCTGTGTGGGAGTTCTGCAGAAATGTAATATCTATGTTTACACAGAGCTACATATTTAAAGAGGTAAGTTCCAGTGTTCTCGCACAGATTTTCTTTCTTTCTAGTATGCTCACCTATTTAATTGATCAGTTTTGCAGAATGAACTGAATGCATATCCTTTGACAGAGCAGACAGGCCTATGAATCGGTTCCCCTGAGTTGAGTCAGTTTTAAATGATTTGTTAACCAAGATATTAAAATTGCTGTATACATCATTAACGCTTATCAAGATGATGCAAACTAGATTTAATCACAGAGATGGGGAATTGCTGCTCATTATTGTTGTATTAGTGATGTTTTTTAAAAAAACAAAACAAAGGAAAATATTCTGCATTGTAATTAAGCGAATAAATTGGCTTGCTAATTTAGAGTATTGCAAACATGTGCGATGAACCACACAACTGCTGTTGACAGTTACAGGTTTTCTGTGCAAAATACTTTACATTACTGAATTACTATTAAAAAGCAACTAATTGTGTTAAACTACTCATTTTTATGGAAAGTTATATATTAGTATATTTTTGTGTTACTTTTGCCAAATGCTCTCTCTCTATGATTGGCTGTTTTTTTTATTATTATTTTATTTTGAAATGTAAATTTGATAAATAGAAAAGTAGCATGTTTTTTTTGCAATATCATATAGTTGCACCAGCATTAGCATATACATTAAATGACATCAGAGCTAATAGACATGGATAATGTTTGAAAAGACATCAAGGAGAGTAAAAGATGGAGGTGCTTTCAGTTCCTTTGGGTTAACTGTCCCTTTAAAATCTCTCTTTTGAACATCTGTTTGGATTTTTCGGCTCTTGTTCATAAGCATGCTATCACAATTCAGCAAATTGTCCTCACCAAATCAGTTAACTCTCTTCACATTACATCTGTTTGAAATGATTTTATGAGACAATGCACCTTATGTTCCACCAAATTTCATTCATGGGAGCCATTTCTTCACTGGAATAGTTTAATCTGAAATAATGTGACCAGAAAGATTACATTGGGCTGGCAGAGAGAAGGGCATAATTAATTTGATGGTGACTTAATAAATGCAGGGTGACATATGAGGCACTGCAAGGCATGCTTAATGAGAGCGGGAATAAAAACGAGAGAGAATGAGAGAGAGAGCAGAAATGTTCTACTGTCTCTTTCCACAGATTGTGAAGCAGACAGCAGAGCTCCGGGCGATGAGACGGCCACTTTACAGCTGAAATTAAATACCGCAAGAGAGCTTCGTCTCGGAACAGTTGAACCCAGTAGATCTATACTGATCCTGCAGCTAAAGTGACGTTACCTCAGTCGCTCGCCAAGAAAGTTTAGGTCCAGTTTGTGGCAAAGGCTGTATTTAGGAAATGTTGGTTAATGGCTTTGCCATTTGTCTGATGGTTTTCAGACCCAACAAGACTCTAATTGCAGGTATGTACCTTTAGGCCACTGTAGATTAGCAATTTGAACCTGCAGCACATTGTGTACTGGTGAAACCTACAAAACTTCTCAAGATCATGTCCGAGTCATAAATCACCCCGAAAATCAAAAGAAAGCAATGAGAGGTTAAATTTCACAATTTTTAGATCCATTTAAATTACGTTGACAATATTTGCATGCCATTATTAATCTTATTTCCCATCTTGTACTTGCTTAGACCGTGATTTAGGCCACAATGAATTGGTCACCAATTTGATTTGCATCCCTGATATCATCTGTACCGTTGAAAAGAATCTAAAGAATATGTCTGGGTCAAATATCTCATCCCATAAATAAGCAATCAACAACAAAAAAAGAAATTTGCGACATTATTTTTGTCAATATTAAGCATATTTACCACCCAAGTTCTCATTACTGAAATGCAAAAAAAAAAATATATATATATATATATTCATTAAAGTATCTCTATAGTGCTTTTCCGATTATTTCCTTTTACGTAGTGTGTAATATAGCTGTTTGTGAATGTAAAAGGTCTGCAAAGATCAAAGTTATTTTCTCCTAAAAGAAAGAATTGATTCTGAACTGCCGAAACGAGCTTCTGCAATTCCAGTCTCACTTCCTGTTACATAGGCCTACCTATGTAAAAAGGTAACAAATTTGCGTAATTCCAGCTGGTGGTCTTTATTGGCTACCCACAAACAATGTCTACTTTGACCCACCCTCAAACACTCTAGGTGTAGCTGAGGCCTGAAAGAGTTTGGTTTGTGTTGTCGAGAACATGTTGTTATCAGCGCTGCAAAGCCACTTTGCCTCGTCTTCAGAAGGAAGAGGACTCATACTGGAATTGATATGGGAAAACCTCACGCCATCATTACTGTTTGTATCAAGCACTGAGGAAGATGACATTCAGATATGGTAATGTGTGTTTTGTTTCTGTACGTGGTAGACCAATCACAATAGACTGGGCCGTCTGACCAATCGGATTGGAGTAGGTTCTCAGAGAGGAGGGGTTTAGACAGACCAAATCTTTGAAAAAAACATTTTCTGACACTTTCTGAGTTGATGTGCAATTATGCAAAAATGTAAGTTTTTTTTTGACTTTTGATGCATGTAGGAGATCTCTAAAACAAAACCTTTAAAAAGCATATGGACACTTTAAGTAATTAAAATTCATGATAATATATGTTGTAGTTTCTTTATGTTGATTTTTTAAAGTAATTCTGTACTGTAATATAGTAAAAATATTATTGTATTAGACTAATGAAAATCTAATGCAATGGTTAAAAAAAAAATCTCAAAAGTAAACTGCATCACAGTAATTTCTTTTGGTTTTTGGTTAAATGTGAAAGAAGGTATCATCTGTAAAGCATCTAATGTGTATGAACATCATAAAAACATTCTAAAAATATAGCAATTCTCATGAAAGCATGAAAGTAGGCTGTTCACAGTAGCTAAATTGGTGCATTAACATGGAATTCATTTGATGTGCGGTCATCTATTCAGGGATTCAGAGCAACCTCATCTCATCAGATACACTTAATGTTTGCCAAGCGTATTCGGCTGTTCCTATTTTGCACCTGTTGTTATATCTTGCCTCATGTAACGTAACACTTAATGACTATTCATTATACAATGACCACAAGGCTTTTAAGCACCTATTATGTGTATATTGCGTGTGTGTGTGAGGTACAGAAAGCCAGCAGGGCCAAACAAAACAGTCAAACTCAGCAGATGCTTTCCCAGAAAAAGGGACACCATCCAGTCTTTTTTTCTCCCTACTCCTTTTAGAAAGACTTGCCGATAGTATTACAACTTCATTACGGGAGTTCAAAGCACAGAAATAGTGTTTCCAGCAAAAAGGAGCATTTATTTCGTCCTTAGATCTCTGTTCTTGATCTCTGTTCAAGCCCAAGAACAGAGATCAAGAAAAGCATCCTATATCACAACACAAACCTCATTCTATAGGGCTTGCTTAGTTGCTACAAGTCATTTATCGTACGTCTTTGTCCTGCTTTACTGTTTTCTCAGCCTGGTTATCTTCTTCTGTGTGCGCTCGTGCACACGTGTGTGTTTAGACTGTAACTTGCTTATCAGCAGATATAATATGCTGGTTCCAGCTGAATGCTCTCTTTGTCCTCCTTGCAATCAGACCCTGGCATGGCCTTTGTTGATGGAGCATTTCTCTCCAACCCTCAGGGAACAATGAAGGCTCATCTAAAAGCTTGATTCAAGAGTGGCCGTCCAAAACCACCAGGCTGGGCGTATGTGCGATATTGAATAGGCCCTCTGAAAGCACTGACCTTTTCTTTTGCCAAACCAACAACAGATTTCACTTTTACTTCTACCTTGGGGACAATTATGCATCTGCTCCTTCCCCCCACTTATTTCTTACCTCTCTCTATCTCTCACCCTCTCTCTCTTTCCCACATTTGTTGTATTGTGTTAGCGGAAGGTCAACTGCCTCGGTGTGCTTTGAATCATTCTCGTTTCACAGAGAAAGCCTGGGTTTGAGAGGCTTGCAGCCTTTAGGGAAAGACTGAGATGTCATCTCTGATATTTTACAGAAAATTACTCGTTCCATATGTCTCAGCTTCCTCTGATCTTAAATAAGCACTTCTCCTTTGTATTGCAGGTTTAGCAAACATTTCACCATCCAATGCTCATGTATTTGCAGTTTTTAGCCTCTTTTGGTGTACTTTTGTACACAGTTTATAATCAAAATATAATTAACTTGTTGCTTAATTTTTGGTTAAAATCAACAAGAGATATTACTGTATTTTCAACCCCTCCCCTCATTTCATGATCCAATAAAATCCTAATGAATAAAAATCAAGACCTGCCGTACATTCATTTTATTAGTATTTTTTTATATGAACTTTTTTTGAGTATCCTATTATATATGGAAATAATAATGCAAATATGTTTTTTTAAATCAATTTTTTATTGTTGTTTTAATATCGTTTAACATACAAAATGACAGATTATGTAAAAGAAATATATCCACACAAAAATGTTAACATTCAAACCAGTAAATCAGTGCTGAAGAAGAAATTATAACCAAAACAGGGAACCATAAATACAACTGTGAATGAAGAATGTAATGTAAAGAATGTAAACAATGTCTGATGTTACTGTTTTTGAACCTCAATAACAACTATAAGTGGCTGTTTTAATTTTGTTTTGGAGGATTTTGTAAAGTCTTTAACTTTGGAGGTTCAACCTCATTTGACATTTCTTATGATTTTGTTGTATTAAAAACGACAGCTTTTAATATAAATATTAAATCAGCGTTATTGTTACTGTAATTTATCTGCCTGTTAAATCACACATCTTGTATTTGTTACTGCTAGCATGCATGTTTCATCACACATGTTGATGTGCAAGTAAACAGCAATCACAAAAACTAATGTTGTTCACACGGTGCTGTCATTAACAAATACCAAACCATTTTGTTGTTTCCGAGAATAACCATGGCTTTACTAAATCCTCTGTAGCAGAGTTTTGGTTGTGCACAAGAAAAACTGGGCAGCTGTTTTCAAACGTAGACCTTTGTGGGTTATTTAAAGGAAATAAGTGCTGTGCATCTGGAGCATTCGGGAAGGCTTTTCATTGGTCCTCAAGACTTCCTACACTGCCACACTTGGTGTGTCAGTACTTCCGTATCACTTCCATTGTCTGTCCTGCCCTCTATCAAAGATAAAGTATCATTTTACCTACTTTTCTCTTTCTCGTTCCTGCTCTGATGGTTATAGTGAGAGAGGGAGTGCGAGCGCTTATTACTTCTATCTCCACCATGTCAAATCCAGGGGATGTGGAGGAGTTTTTTTTTTTTTTTTTTTAAATAATACCACCACACCTTTTCACTTAGGGTTGGCTGTTTTTTCATCTTCCCCTGTCAGCACAGTCCTCAAATCTTCTAAGTGTTGAAAGTGTGTCTGGATAACCCGAGAGAAAAAAATGTTTGAGAAGAGTGAGAAAAGTACTTTTCTTTTGCCCGTGGTCTGTTGCATCGAGTTCAAGTTGCAGTACTCTGGAAATCATGTCAACATGAAACTGCATTCGCAATCCATTTTACTTTTGTTAGTTGACGTAGTGAAAGGTCAGTAAAACTGTTCAGCTAGAAACAAACGTAGTAAAGTACTTAAAGAAGCGCGGCATGCGCGTTTGAAAAGGCTTTAGAACGTCTCAACTTTTAAATGCACTAAGTAAAATAGGTTGTGAATGACATTTCATGTTGATTTTAAGCCTGATTTAATCCCTCCGCAGTGTTATTTTCTGTATTTTCAGTTTTCATTTCAATTTTAGTTTGTTTAGAAATTGTGTTATGCTACAATAGCTTTTTAATATACGTTTAAAGTCGCCCTGTAGTCGATAATTTTATCCCTTGAAACTCCACCAAAATGACATTTTTCCTTGAAGAAAATTTCTTCATAGCTCACATCTAACTCTTGCCTCATTTAGTATATGTGGTTCTATGAATATGCAAATTAGCCAGCCATTTCAAAGCGCGTTTTTGAAACTGCCTTTGGTTCTGTTTTAAGGAGAAAGTACTCAGCAGTTGAGTTTACTTATGTATTTAAGTTTTCTTTTAATATTTATACTTTTTATTCCAGATTCATTTAAATGAACAAAAAGTGGAGTAACAACACAGTCTCTGTTATTCATTTGATTCAAACAAGCTGTCACACACCTCTGAACACATCAAGATGTTGTTGAGATTGCAGCTGTATTCAGAACACTTTCCTCCTAAATTGAATCACCGATTACTGCGTATTGAAATGTAAGTTAAACGAAAGTGTTCTCAAGAGTCAGTAAAGAACAAAATAATGCGTGTTTGCTAAGAATTACATCACTGTTCAAGATCTAATTATGTCTGAAGAACATAAATCTGCAATATTGATATTTATTACGCTTGTGCATTTGTTTAAGGCAGACAGTTGATTTATCTCAATGTGTGAGTGTATCTTGCACCTTCTCTCGCTCTCCGTTCCTCCAAGCTCTCTGACAGAATGTCATTAGAGTTGTGGTTACATGCATTCTTCATGAGAAATGCCTGCTGGAGCCATTAGCTAATTACGGTCATGATTTGATCACTTATGGATTAGTGCACGAGGCCCAGTGTTAACTATACATAGCATGCTGTCTTGTCTGTGTTATGTTAGACTTCAGTTTGTAATATGTGTTGTTTTATATATATAAATAACAGTGAATCTGTGTACCATCATGCACGTTTGACGGAAATCATAATGCACACTAAATATTACCTCTGGACTGGTGTCCAGGTCTTTCCTTCTGCTCTGTAGACACCTGGATTGGGGCCTGAAACCTCTTTGAATTATATAATGGTGGAAATGTTGCATCAAGCCTCGAGATTTGAGATTTGAAGTATCCAAAGCGACTTACAAAAGAGGAACATCAGAAGCAATTTTTCATTGAAGCAATGAGCCACTTTGTGAAATATTCTTAGATTATTATTGACATTAATATTTTTGATCCTTCAGAAATCACTCTAATATGCTGATTTGCTGCTCAAGAAACATGTCTTATTATTTTCAATGTTAAAAACAGTTGTGCCGCTTAATATTTTTTTACATTTTTTTTTCAGAATTCTTTTGATTAATAGACAGTTCATAAGAACAGCATTTGCTTGAAATAGAATTCTTGTTACTGTTTTTGTACCGATTTAATGTATATTTAATGTATCCTTGCAAAAAAAAAAATGGTGAAAATGAAATGTAGCTTACTAAACCATGTATTTGTAATGAATGGTCGAGCGGATGAGATCCAATTGCAGGGTTTTATTGTAAACAGGTTAGTCGTACAGGCAGGGTCAAACAACAGCAAAACAGGTAAATCCAAGGAATGGCAGAATCGTAATCAATAGACAGGCAAAGTAGATCGAGGTAGGCAGCAAACAATCAACAGTCCAATAATCCAAGGCAATAAGTCCAAAACGGCAGGCAGGGAACGATCAGAAAACACGGAAACAGGCAGAATCAAAAACCAGGAAAACAAGACAGTGAATAATGCTCAGAAATTATAACTTTACAGAAGAACAAGACCTCGCACGGATGTGTGTGTGTGCTGAGCTTAAATAGTAACTGGGTAATGAGTTGCAGCTGGTGGAGTGATCAGTGATGGGTGCGGGGCTTCTGGGAAATGTAGTCAGTGTCTGTGAGTGAGTGTGTGTGAGGGTCCATAGTGGAGTGCCCTCTAGAGTGTCTAGCGGGCACTACAACTGACAGTATTCTGTCAATTGTGACAGTATTATTTTGCAATTCATAAAAAAAGTTACTGGCCAAGCCACAGTTTTGACTCTGATAACACCGTAGTTGCTTTTTCAAACAAGTAATGTTTCTTACTTTTCTATTCATTCATTCTTCTGTAGTATGAATATTGTTAGCTATTATGACAAATTGGATAATTGGATAAAAGGGTCTGCTGAATAAATAATTGTAAATGTACTTACTGATAAAAGCAGTCTCTCTTTTTCATAAAGTAGTCACGTAGGAATATCCAGTGCCTCTAACACCACATCAGCCCTGCAAGTTAAGGCTGATGTATACTTCTGTGTTGGACCTACGCCGTAGGCTACGTGTCAGTTATCATTTATACTTCTGCGTCCTTGTCCGAGTCAACATGCAATTACGCATGCTGGGTGTAATGAATTCGGTCTGTTGTCGTCTGTCCACTTGCCACCAGATGTCGCCCTCTCATTCTATGGACTCTGTCACACGAACTACATTTCCCACAAGCCCCTCAGCCAGTCACTGATCACCCCAGCCAGTTGTAGCACATTACCTAGATCTGATTACACTCTCATCCCATCACTATATAAGCACTACTCTCACTTGCATTCACGGCGAAGTATTGTTAAACCTAGCATTACAATTCCGAGCGTTATATCCCTGTCTTGTTTGCCCTTTTGCCTGTTTCTCTGTTTTTTGATGTTTATCTGCCCGCCTTTTGAGCTATCGCCTGGATACTCACTACGAGCCTGCCTGTTCCCTGCCACTACTGTTTTCTGTTTGTTTGACCATTGCCTGTTGTACCACGTTTTGTCATTAAAACATGCACTTGGATCTCATCCCGCTGACTCGTCATTACACAAGGAGAAGTGCTACACACAGCCTATGACGTAGCTACAGCGTAGCTTAAGCCTGATTTATACTTCTGTGTTGAAACTACGCCGAAGCTACATCACTGTGACAAAACTAGATTGTTCCCATTACAAAAGCTATCTACACAGCAAGTGTACTGAAATGCATGCACGCTACTTACAGTAACTTTTTCAGGAGTAACGTAATAATGTAACATGTCGAACTTTTAAATTTAAAGCTCCTGTCATTGCCTTCGACCTCTACTATTGTTCTTTTCACAAGCTAGAAAATGCAATGCCGCTGAAAGATAGAATAACGTATATTCTACCGGTGTCATATTTTCCCTTGGGTGTACGATTCTCACTCTAGATACCTGTGAAGAGAAATCACTTACATCAAACCAGAGGAAGAAGAAAGAGAGAGACAAAAACAGCATCCTGCCCCAAAACAGGATAAATGTCTCCCAGAATTCCCATTTTCCCTCCTGGCCTCACAACAATTGGCCAGAGTTTGATAAATGACAAGCCTACAGGACCAATGACAGTTTTGTTGCTCAGGGATATTTTTATACCCAGTAGGGTTTTTAATGATAGATAGCCTCTGGTATGAAAGGCCTGCCTCCTTTTTTCCTTTTGTCCTATTTGTTCTGTCACAATCTAAAATTAGCTAATGTGATGGCAGATAACCAAAACTTTGCTTCTGCCTCAATCTCTTTCAGTTATATTAATTTTTGAAGTCTAAATTTAGTGAAAAGCCAAAGAGATGTTTTTTTGTGTTTTTTTTTCTTATTTTTCTTTTTCTCTGCGGTATCAATGTAGAAAAGGACAATCTCAGATGAAATCTCATTGCTATCTCAGTTGTTCTCTTTGACAGCAGTGAGATTAGATGATTAGATGGAGTGATGCTCAAGGGAAGGATTCTCAGATGTTTCATCTTTCTCTACAATGTCTCACATTGTACAGAAATTGTACTAAGATACAAAATTCTGCATTAAAAAGTCAGAAATCTCAATATAAACAAACATTTCTCGTCAAATTCTTGTTATATCAAAATAAACATCTGAGAAAATGTTGAAACGTATTTTGAAATGTCCAAGAGCAACCTCTGAACAATAAAATGTTGTTTTCAGTTTAGTTGTCAGTACCAAAGTTTCTCAGCTGAACTTTTTGTTGTGTTGGTGTCTGTGACCTCATCATTAGTAGATGATCTCGGGCACATCCAACACACAGCAACCAGCAAAAGGTTAGCGCATTGTTGGTGTGGTGTTTACACCACCGAGTGTATCTGTTGACACTAATAAAGGACACGTGTGTGTGTGTGTGTGTGTGTGTGAGCCGAGAGGCTACTAAAAAAGTGTGTGTGCAGGCATGTCTGGATCGATATCACTACACACTGTGTTTTTAGCCGTTGTCAGTTGCATGATGCAGCGTGTCCAACGAAGTGTAAGGTTCCAGTTGAACCATTGTATCATGAGTGTGTGTGTGTGTGTGTGTGTGTCCTGAAGTGCTGTAAACCCCAGGCTCGTGATGCTCTCCATGCCACCATTGAAGCAGAACAGAGCACTGGGCGATGTTCCAGTTGTAGGTCATTATCCCCTATGCCATACACCCTGATTCCTGCCAAGTGCACTTCCCTTTCACTGACTAATACACTCTACTAAGTAATCTTGATGCCACCTTCTAGGCAAGAGAATCTTTCTTACCCCTTTTTTTTTGGCTTTCATTTATACTTATTTAAACTAGATGTGCACATGCTTTGTTGGCTTCTCTCTAACTGATCTACTATCTTGTTTTTTAAAATTTAATTTTCATTTCATTTAAATCTTATAAATTATTTTAAACTTATTTTTAATTTATTTTCAAACGTAATGTTTTCAGTGTTATAAATACTTAAGTTCCATTATAATTAAAATAAAATGAAAATTGAACAAAATAAAATAATAAACAATTATGGAAAATGTGTCCACAGTGATACACATACATTTGGATTCATACAGTAGGCAATTTTATTTGCAAAAAAATGTTTTGTTTGTATACCAATGATTCTCAAAGAAAATAGTTCTGCTCATGTTTCTTGAAGAACCATTATACAACCATCAGTCCTGAGGTCCAATTCCAAGTCAAGTCTCAAGTCTTTGGGGTCAAGTTTCGAGTTTTTGTTAAATTTTTAGCAATAGTTACTTTCATTTAAAGACTTCAACTACTACTAAGTAATCTTGATGCCACCTTGTAGGCAAGAGAATCTTTCTTACCCTTTTTTTTGGCTTTCATTTATACTTATTTAAACCAGATGTGCACATGCTTTGTTGGCTTCTGACTTAGTAGATAACGCACCCCAAATCAACAAACTGATGTGTGGAGATGAGTCAGACAGGGTCTATACATTCCTTTACAGGCCAGATGCAAATTAACTTGGTAAACTTGGATATTATAAGCATATGGTAGCTAATATTTGGGAGAAATATATGAAAAGTACATGGAAGCAATTATTGAAAATGGACAGAGCAAGCCTCTGACAGCTGTGCATCACTGCTTCTTCCCTACGGATTAACTGATTTTCAAATTAAACGACATAAAGATTGCCACAAGGTAAAGACTTGGCTATATTGTTATTGTTTGTTGTTTATTTATAGAACAGCACTTTTCCAACGGGTGATGAACATGCGTGACTTCAGATGCGTCACACGTGTATAATACTGGTTTGTAGAGAATGAATGAATGTGGAATGAATAGGAAAAAGTTGGTATTGCGTGCTTTCATGTGGGGAATACTGGACCAAAAAGTCTCTGTCATCAATTCAGCTCAGTTCAAGTCTTGAGTCAGTTGTTCACAAGCCCAAGTCAAGTCTTTTTTTTTTGCGACTTCGAGTCCAAGTTGTAGACTCGAGTTTCCATCTCTGACAACCATTAAACGTGTTTCTGTAAACATGCTTTCCATTTGTTTCTACAAACTGAGTGACTAGTCAAAATGATCAGTAGCAGGCCACGGGATACTGTTATAGACAGCATTAAGATGTAAATGATCTAGAATATTCCTTTAAAGGTAGAAGGAAGATGACCATTTCCTTATCCAGACATTGCACTTGGACTCCTGCTGGTCTGACTAACATAATGTTCCTCAGGAAAACACTGCGGAGTTACACTGGACACGTCTAATTTCCAACTTTACGAGTGCAGCTTCTGTTTTCATTTTCACCCAAAGTGGATCCATCCTGATTGTTGTCCGTGAACGTCTTGTTTGTTGCTGGGATTTGAGTGCGTCAGCCTGGCTTTCAGTGGCCGTCCCTGTGTGAAAGCATACGGACAACCTCAAATAACCGGCTGACAAAATCACTCGTGGCTCACTCTCAAGGGCCCAAGACTGCACTTCCCTCTGTGAGGTTGAAGAGTTCAGCTGGAAATATTTTATAGCAGCAGCATAGGCGAGAGTGTCCAATTGCTCTCAAGGGAGCAGTAACAGGGACTACTTAAGCAGCTACGGACTTCTGCCCACCATAACAGTTAACAGAAGCCAAGATATCTCTACCAAACTGGCAAGACAAATCTCTGTAGGTGTCAAGATGTGCAGAGTGTGCTGGATGATATAAGGAAACATATTTTATATTTTATGTGCTTTATAAACAAATGTGACTGACTGACTGATTGAAGTATTTTTCTTTTCTTTGTTTCTTTTTGAACAGTAAGTGAATATTGCAGTGAAGAAATTCTTGTTTATAAAATTTGATTTTTTTTTGTTTGTGTTTAAATGTTTGGTTCTGAAGCATTTCCCCCCCCCATAAATTCATAATATTTATTCTATTGCAAATAAATCAGAATTTATATATAGTGTGTGTGTATATATATATATATATATATATATATACATATAAATATATATATAAATTACATATTTACACACTACATATAATTTCATGTTTTATAAACAATAATAACTTAACTCTGGACTGGCGCGCTGTCTGACAGACACTTTGTCGAGTGTCCTCATAAGTACAGTCTTGAACGAATTAAATAAAGTCTTAAATGACCATAAAGAGTTGTGAGGACATGGGACGGGTGTCAGATCCGCGTCATGTGCTTCGGGTCTTAAAGTGACAGCAGCCTAATGAACTTTTATTCAATTTCTGTCTATTTCCTACCTGTTAGATAAAATATTTAAAATATACTTTCTTTATGTTGTTTCTACATTAAATTGGAGATTAAATATGAAATTATTTCAATATAAAAATACATTAAAATGTTAATTTTTAATGTTTAGTTTAATGTTAGGTGCGATTAATGCCCAACTGTTTTTTATGAAAGTTCATAATTTCTACAGGTTTATCTTTTCGACCAGGTTATCGTCCACCTCTAACTATGTTCTCCTTTTGTACCATACCTGGAGCTCATGGACACCTGGTCTATGCACGGGAAAGTCTAAGCAAAAAATAGAAGTGATACTGGATATGGCAGCATGACAAGGTGCAATAAGCATCAAGTTCGCCTCGTTGCACGCTGCCAGCAGGGCGCCGCTGTTGTGCCCCTCTTCTCAGCCACCTGTTCCTGTCATGCACCTGGACTTGGACCGGCAAAAAGAGGGTCTGGGCTACTGTAAATTTGGAGGAAGCAGGTTCTCTGTCCCACAACAACTTGTAATTTGACTCAAATCTGTTCACCTACAGCTTGTTACTTGAAATCGTCTTTCTCTACTTCTGAAAATAGTGACACAATTGCACCAATTCAGACAGTTTCTTTTTTGTTTTTGATGGTCCCACATTCATGCATATATGTGCAGTCTGTCAACTGAGATTCATTATTCTGGACCATTTCGCAGCAAATATGAAGCTTTTCCAGACACGGAGACGTGTATGTGTTCAGAATGTATTTTTAGACGTTATTGGACTTTTTTGCATCTCCCTTTATCTTTCTACCTCTTGTATTTCTTCATCCTCTCCCTTGTTAGTCTAGCTATGATCTCACCACCAGGCAATTTGACCACCTTTGGATCTTTTCAGCCCTTTCCTTTTAGATGCTAATAATAAATAGTCAGACTACAATCAATTTGAGACAACCTGAATCTAATTCCACTACTTGGCCACTGAGGGAGACTTTACTGATAAAAGGCCATCCTTTGTTGCAAAATGAACACACAAAAGTAGTAGAATAAGAAGCAGACAAATCCGTTTTCTTTTAAAATCCATTTTGAAATGCAGATTTCAGAATTTCAAACAACCGTATAGTAATTCAAATGCCAAGATGCCCAGTTTCAGAAAGCAACATTCAAAAGAATGCCAAAATAAACATAACAGATTGGACCAGCATTCTTGAAATATGCATGCGCAGCGTCCACAAAAAGTATCTGGAAAGACTTTAAAGTGTATGAATATCATTGCATTATTGCAAAAACCAAGTGACATTTATTATAAAGAAAGGCCTTGTGATTTCATATATTTACTAAAAATCACTGCTCATCACCAGTTATTAAAACTAGATGGCATTTAAAAAGTTCTGAGGAAATCATGCAGATTTTTTTAGTAGATGCCACTGTCAGGGATCTGTTTGTCTGCTTCCCTGTTTTTGTCGTTTGTCACATGATTCAGTTTTCCCCTTCACTTTTATTAATCAATCGTCTTCAGCTGTTTTGTTAATTAGTCATTTCCTTCACCTGTGCCTCATTCATCACTCCTCATCACTTCTTGTATTTATACCCTATGTTTCTCTCATTCCTGGTCGGTTATTGTTAATGTTTGAACATTTGTGTCTTGCGTAAGTGTGCAAGTCTGCATTCCCGTATGCTGCATCGTCTGGAGTGTTCCTTCACCAGCCACTTAGTTTGATATTTTGTTTTATAGCGTAAATGTGGCTTAAATGGATAGTTCACTGCAAAATGACAATTCTGTCATTATTTACTCGCCCTCATGTTGTTCCAAACCTTTATGACTATCTTCTGCACAAAAGATGATATGTAAAAAATAATGTATCAGTGCCTTTTTTTGTCCATACAATGACAATTGGACATAAACATTATTCATAATATCTTCTTTTGTGTTCCTTAGAAGAAAGCAAATCATACAGGTGGGGGAGTAATTTGACAAAACTTTCATTTTTAAGGTGAACTATCCCTTTAAGTGTCCAAATACTTCTTGGGTCCACTATATGTTTTCATAACACATGCTTATTGGATGTCTGTTCTTTTAAATAGCGATTGGTGGACTCCCTGTTTAAATATGCATTTACCCTTGATTTAAATAGCCACCCCCAGTTCTTCTGTAGCCAATCAGCAAGCGTCTTGTAAAGCAGAAAGTGTGAGCTTGAATCCTTAACCACAGATGAAGTTGCATCTATTGGATTTGCCGTTGGCCGATTCGCAGATTTGCATTAAGGTGCTCATCCGTGACGTCTTCATTCTGGTAATGACACTTCAATTATTGATTTTCCACTTATCAGATTATCACAGTCTCCGGGGTTTGCGACACTGTCCACTATCTGTTTGAAAATAGCCGTGAGAGCTCATGGGAAAAGGGAATCGGAAGTAAAAGCTGGCGTGATTTCAAAGGGCCATGACGAATTGCGGCATACAGCCGGTGGGTCTTGTTGACTCTACGCCAATCACGTATCATTTGGCGCGACAAGCAGGGCGAGGCTGTTTCTGCTCTGGTTGAGATGGAAAATGGGCATGCATGTGTGAGAAGTAATAATGAGGGCTTCGGAGAGGAGGAAAGGACATGGATAGTGTCACATCATGAAGGTCCATTACACATCCAGGACAGCAAACATATGGGGCCTGGCTGAAGTACCCAACTGTCTCCCATCCTGCCTCACTGCCATAAAAGCATCCATTCCATTCCTTTTACACTGACTTTCACATATACACCCTGGATGAGGTGAGGAGGGATTTGGGGAATTTACTGTGCTTGAATGTGTCAAATGGGCCACAGCGCAGATCCACTGTGCTCTTGGGACCCCTACGAAAAGTATGTATGCGTTTATAATGGGTCGGCCCATCTGCAGCCTGTCATTGGGGGGAGGGCATCAGACACACATCTTCTCTCATTCGCAGCTGCTCCAAATGAAATGTTTGCAGCTGACACATCACCATTTCCTCCGAAACAGGGCCGTATAGTGGACTTCTGATATGAGGAGGCAAACTGTGTGGGTTTTTATTTAGTTTTATGTAAATTAATGTTCCAGATGCATCTGATGTTTACACATTTGTTAATTTATTATAATGTAAATACTGCACAGCACTCAAACTTGCATCATTTTATTTGCCGTCTGACAGCCGGTTTTCTGTGCGCGTGTTTTCTGGTGTGTGCTCAGAAAACTATATATCAGAGGTTAAGACTGATTTGGCTTTAAAATGCATGCAGATAATAAACTTTCATGATAATGAAGAACTGAATTGTCACCTGAGTGTTGCCGCCCAGCATGTTTTTCCTTCCACTCAAAAAAGGGCATTTAGAAGATGGTATAATAAATGATCTGTGGAATATTTTGAACTGAAACTTCACAGACACATTCTGGGGACACCTGAGACTTATATTAACTTGAAAAAGGAGCAATTATTGGTCCCCTTTAACCAAGCTGAGAAGTCACTACAAACTGACTCATTGTGTATTTCATACGTCATTGCAGGTTCTTTTTGATTTGGATGTAACTCAAAATGTAATGTCCGAGTGGCTGAATTGTTTAATTTGTAATTAGTCTGTCCATTTCCACCACTTTAACCCTCTAAGGTCATTTGCGGATCAGTTGTGAACATGATAGGTGGGAATTATCTCATTCACAGTGTAATCAGCCAATGTTGTCCTTTCATGTGACTTTTCGACTGCATTTTGCAATTCTCCGGCTCACATTCACGCTACTTGACCTCTATTCGAACACACTTGGCTCAAGGAAGACAATAGCTATTCAAAGATGAAAATCAAGTATTATTTGTTGTAGTATTGTAGTATGCATTTATTTGATCAAAATTAAAGTAAAAAGAGTAATTTTGTAAAATGCTTTATAAAATAATTGTTTCTGTTTGAATAGATGTTAAAATGTCATTTATTCCTGTGATCGCAAATCATTACTCCAGTCTTCAGGGTCACATGATGCTTCAGAAATCAATCTAATATGCTGATTTGCTGCTCAAGAAACATTTTTTGTTTAACATTTTTGAAGAAACTGATACTTTCCCCCCAGGATTCTTTGATGAGTAGAAAGTTCAAAAGAACAGCATTTATTTTATGCACAATTTTCTGCAAACTTGCTGAATAAAAGTATTAATTTCTTTAAAAAAAAATCTTACTGAACCCAATATTTTGAATGGTACTGTATATATTTTGAAAGGTTTTTTTTCACAATCCATGGTCTATGATATATGCTGTCACACCTATTGAGGCTCTTTCCTCTCTTCCTTTTTATTCCTCCCTGTGTTTTTCCTCTCAACGTATTAGCTTTTCCATGGTACGTTGCAGATTACCGCCCTTGCTTGGCTCAATGGTAAATAAGTACTTTATTGTTCCCGGGATAAAACTGCCAGGCAGAAATGAGGAATGCCGTGACTTTATCAGACCGAGCAGCAGAGGGCCCAAAGTACAAAGACCTGCCATAATTGCATATTAAAGTGACAACTTGCAGAGTTTTTGCTATTTGTCATGTTGGGGATCATATTATGATGGCGGGAATGTGACATTTAGTGCAAAGAGCTCCCTGTGGAAATACTCAGAGGGAATAATGACTTTCACCGGCAAGTCCTCTTGGTACTTTGCAGCCACGCGCAGAAGAATCCTCTCAGAGAAAATGAGTTGAAATTGCCGCACAAGGGCCAGGCGTCTCGAAGATTGATGTGAATTGCACGGCGTTCTAAAACCGCGTCTCAGATGTTTGAACCGATAAATCTTCCAATCAAGGGCATTTAGACATAAATGAATTCACATAACATCTCTTCATATTAACGCAGAGGTGACAGCTGTCAACCAAGCGGCACTGAAGCGATACCTTATCGGGATGCCGTGTGTGGCCCCTATGAAGATGCTTTACAGACTGTTGCGCCGTCCTCGAAAAACAGCAATGGATCTGTCTCGTCATTGCTCTCGAAAACCATGCGCTGGTTATTAGTTGATGTCAACAACATTAAATCACCAGTAGTGTGTGTAGCTGTGATTCCGTGAAGCTTCTGAGAACTCTATTTTGACGGCGCGTTCGCTGATAGCTGAGAAAGACTCTCATATTGCTATCGATTTTAGTAAAGGAGATCGCCAAGTGCTGCGTTTTACTCCAGAAGCCATTTTCATTCTGCAGTAAGTATTGAGAGAAATCTTCATCGCTATTGATCTGTGTTTATCTGTGCCCACAGTTCTAGGAAAAGGAATGATCATCCAAATAGTGTTGCCCTTGAGAATGAGCATAACAATGTGTATATCATGCTGAAGTATTTCTCAGAATATTAAGAAAATGACTTTTAATAATATTTTGATTCATCCCTGAACTCATTAAGAAATGAAATGTACAGTGAATGCGAGCGCCTCCGAAGCATTGGGACTCCAGGAAATAATTGAAATCAGGTAATATCATTGAAGCAATTTAGAGGCTCCATGTTTTAATCGGTTTTCCTGAGAGAGCTGCCGCAACATTGCGTTTTTCGTGATGTAAACATTAATTTCCATTTGAAATTCTTATGCAAAGTCCCACCGCAAGACTGTGCCAATCACAGCCATGTTTGCAGTGTTGTCATGCTCGTGCGGGCTGATTTATCAAGAGTGATTTGTGCATCCAACAGTCCACCTGGAATAAAACGTGTTGAATTATTTATCATAGAACCATTACATCCGATTTCACATTAGCTCAGCTTAAGACAGTGTAATCTACTGAAGCGGCTGATGGTGTGATTGAGGACACTCGTATTGACCGTGGTAGTCGGGCTGATTGCGTGCTTGTAGGTTCGGTCTAAATTACCTCTCGGTTCAAAGGCCTCGTTTTGCCAGAACATATATATTGGCAATCATGAACGGTAGGGAATATATAGATATCTGCTCGGAATACCTGATGGAAAATGCACGTGGGCCGAGAGGGTTGAATATGAAATGCAATCAGGCGAGTTCACTACCAGCCCGCTGTTTAGGGGGCCTTCGCTAGATTGGATCAGTGTGCGGAATTGATTGGCCTCATCCCAGGGCTCAAGGTTGTGTTGATTGATAGATGTGATGCGCTCGGGTCTTGTGGTCATGTCTTAGATAATACTTGTGATGAATAGGGTGTTATGGCAATGGCTTCCTCTGCCCACCTAGCAAATTATGCGTGGTGATTTAGCACCGCCAGGCAGAAAGGTGTCAGGAAAATTGGGACTGATTTTGACCTACGTAGGTGATGTTTTAACCTAGCCCTTAACATATGCACATAGCTTGACGTATTTACACCATCTGGATTCAAAAAGCCTGGTTCTGCATAGGCAGGGCTGGGTAGGTTACTTTTAAAATGTATTTCACTACAGATTACAAAATACATGCTTTAAAAAGTCATTTGTAATGACTCAAGTTTATTAACTTAACTTTTACTTACATTACTCAAGTTTAGTAACTTAATCTAAATACTTTAGAATACTTTGGAATACTAATAAGTGTGGAACAGACACAAATAAGCTAATTGCAAGTTTTTATCTCACAATTCTGACTTTTTCCCTCAGAATTGTGTGATATATATAGTTGCAATTGCGAGTTATAAAGTCAGAACTATGAGATTTAAAATCGCAATATTGAGAAAAGTCAAAATTATGAGATATAAACTCACAATATTGAGAAAAGTCAGAATTATGACATATAAATTCACTAAATTCACAATTACAGTAGAAAAAATAGTATTGCAAGTTTATATCTCCCAATTCTGACTTTATAACTTGCAATTGTGAGTTTAAATCTCGCAATTCTGAGAAAAAGAAGTCAGAATTGTGAAATGCAAACTCACAATTATGAGGGGAAAAAACAAATTGTGAGAAAAAGTTGCAGTGACGAGTGAATTATAAAATGACTCACAAACAACTATCACAAAACATGAAAACAGTCGAAAACATGAAACTTAACTCCGCTTTTTCAGACTGTCAGAGTCAGAGAATCACCAATCGCTGTTTAAATGACATTAAAATTCAAAGTAATCACTTTTGTAATCTACAATACTTTTCAGATGTAACTGTAATCTGATTACCACCCATTTAAAATGTAACTGTAATGAAATACAGTTACTCAAATTTTGTATTTTAAATAACTAAGTTACTTGTATTTCGTTACTCCCCAACCCTGTGCATAGGCAGGCTGTCTGTGTGTTCTGATGAAATAACATTTTCATGAGCAACGCATACTGAGTGTCGACTGTTTGCATGACACAGAATAGTCCCTAGCGAAAGGACCTGCTCACAGCTTTTGAAATGTTTCTAAGGTCTTCGAGTCACCTAGTCATGAACAGGCCAGCACTATAATTGCTGCAAAAATGCTATTGAATAGCCAGTTGATTGATAACTAGGCTGTCACCTTCATTAAGGCCAAAACCTTTTAACCGGCATGAACGAGTTGAAGTCTTTTGTGAGGATTTTCAAGAACTCGAAATTAATTACTATAATTCATACAAAAATGCCACCTTTGGGCCTTTAGCTTAACTAAATGCTTTTCCCTGAAGAAGATGAATGATTGGCACCTTTTTTCAAGACAAATTATGATTTTTGTATCCTCTAAAGTCATACACTCTTTCTTCTTTCTAATGCAGTGCCATTGTTAGTAGAGACTTGCACAAAACCACTCATACGGCTGTAGCCTGTAATATAGCACATTGTCCCATAAAATTGGAGTAAAACAGATGTAAAGGTGTCTGCAGAATCATTTCATAAATAGTGTCTCAGCACTTACAGTCTCAATGTGGTTTTATAGCAGGCAGTTACCCAGTTATGTGCAGTATTCTGCTTACAAAGGCACAAAAGACCATGGACATGATTGTGTTGTGTAAAATGAGAGTGTAGCCTTCAGTGTGGGAAAACAGTTTAAGATATTGAACATCAAAACATCCTTTTCAGTGAGAACTCTTTTTGAGGGTGGGCAGGAGGTGTCTAGTCTGTTCTATTCTATTCAAAACATTTTCAGTAAAAGTTTTTTTTTGGGGGCGATTCTATTCTTTTCTTTTCTACTCTAATCTAGTCTATTTAATTCTACTCTATTCTATTCTGTTCTACTTTTCTGAAAGAGTTCTTTTTGGGGGGGTTGGGCAGGTGGTGTCTCTTCTATTCTATTCTATTCTACTCAGTTCTATTCTATTGCTCACGATTCCTTCTAAGTTACGTTTCTGAGAGTTTGTTTGACCTATTGTACGTTATATCTTCCTCTTCCAGGTTCCTTCATGATGGTGAATGCTTCAGGTCGTGCATCAGGACAGAAGGCCCACCTTCTTCTCCCCACACTGAAAGAGAACGACACCCACTGCATAGACTTTCACTACTCCTTGTCCAGCCGGGATGGGACGAGTCCCGGAACCCTCAATGTCTACATAAAAGTGGATGGTGGACCGCAGGGGAATCCCATCTGGAATGCATCAGCACCCGTTACTGAAGGCTGGGTGAAGGCTGAACTTGCCATCAGCACCTTTTGGCCAAACTCCTACCAGGTAAGCATGATGCTAACAATGCCAAAGTCATGGGTTTCTGCATATGGAAACCTATCTTTAAAGGAATCTTCTGGTTTGAATAAAAATGTATGGATGCTTATGCACTTACAATGAAAGTGGAGTCGATGATTTCCCTCTTCTCTTGGTCATGATTAGCAAGACAACTAGGTTTTGCTTTGTTTGGTTGGGCCCCACAGCAAGCACAGAAGAGCAGCTAAATGTACTGCACATTTCGTCCCCTTGGCCACTGAAATTGACTAAAGTTTATTTTCTGCCTTATATACGTGGTGAATGGCTCCAATTGAACTGTAGAGAGGGGCACTAGATTGCTCTCTACTCCAATTACCACTGCAATCACTGTCCCCTAATCTCACCCACAAATGGCCCTGGTGAATAAGCTTTTAGCTGTTAATTTTAGATCTGTCTTTTTGCTTATTACCTCTCACTCTCACCCCTTCCTTCTTTACTCTTTTGATTCTTTACACCCAGATCTCTCTCTCTCTCTCTCTCTCTCTCTCTCTCTCTCTACCTCTTATTCTCCTGTTCATTATGTTTATAGATTCAACCGTCAGTCTGTGGATTGAAATACCCTCATAAGATTAGCAGTGTAATTGAATTAACTAATGAGAAGAGCAAATATTTAGCCTGTGCTGGGAATACTGAACTTATCTTGGCAAACAGCAGACCAATATTTGCCAAAGGCAATATTTGCTGAGGGCATCTATTTGATCAGCAGGCAATATCAGAGCTTTTTGAATGTGTGTGTTTGTGCTTTTGGGGTGAATGTCTCAAAAACATTTGCAAGTAAATATAATCAATAAGTATACATAGCAATAATGTACATATATTCATTTATATATTTAGTATATTGGTTGTAATTGCACATTATAAATTATAAATATTATAATTTTGATTACATTTATATTGCGATTTCTTTTTTAAATTTAAGATTGTTTTATAATAAAAATAATATTTTATGATTTATAATAAAATATTAAGATAATATTTAATATTTCTCATTTTGTTTGAAATATGACCCGGAAATGTTCTCGGCAAAAACTCTAAGATTCACAATCTGTGTGCTTGTTGCCATTTTTTTTTAAAAGCACTCGCTTCTCTTGCTGAGTTGAACTAATAAATTGCCTGCTAAATATCGAAAACTAATATCTACTAGAAAATCTGCCCTTGGGAGCATAAACTATACTGAAAAATATCCCACAAAGAGTTTGATTAGAGCAGCGAATTTGCCAGATAAGTGGCCAATTTTGCCAAAACGAATCTCTGGGTTAATTGACTTGTTTCCTGCCGTGATACATTTTAAATAGTAGGGTGCCACTTTCACCACTGACACTGTTTAAAGGGTAAAGTTTTATGATATGCAAAAAAAAAATAAAGGCAAATGATAGATTTCTGTCTATTTTTGAACTTGTGATTTAAAAAAAGCAAGTCTTTTTGCCATGTCATGACAATTTTAAAGATCATTTGAGTCTGCCATAATGTGAATAAATTATGAATACGGCAATGTCCTTGAGGAGGAGCAAGGCTGATAAAATTACAGTGCAAAGGGTTTGTTTGTCATTATTTGCTCAAGCTAATGTCGTTCCAAACAGGTGTGACATTGTTGAGGTTGGATACTCGCACTGCTCTCTTGTAAGGTTGGGAATCGAGAACCCACACAAAGCTAAAGCTACTGAAAGTGATTCCCACAAATTTTCTGATCTGAAATGTGAAATTCTCTGGTTGTGTTTTATGCAAACACACACTTTCAGTCTCTACAGTCTCACCCTAAATAACATGGTGAGAATTGAATCTGGGCAAGTAGATTCAGTCCCTTGACTGATCGCAATGAGGCCTTTTTGGGAAGCCAGGGACTCGAGTGCGTCCTGTGTCCAGGTTTTGGCATTCTAGTGCCAGTACTTGGCAGCTCTGAGATAGAGGGCATTGTTCGGACCACACATGTCTTCACCACATGGCATGTACAGTATGCCATGCAAACCATGCCAGTCCCATATGTGTGTGCTCGAGACTTTCAGCGCAGATTCTGAAAGTGATTCCAATGATATCATTCCTCTGTACCATGATCGTTATAGTTAGTGGTCCTTGGTGTGAACCGGGGCCAGTTGCATAAACATAACAGCTAAAGTAAGACTAGTCTGGCCAACTAGCAATTAATCACTCTTACTTTTCAGATTCCAATCAGACCAATCTACTTTTTATGTAACTGACTTAAAGTTATGACCAGCCTTGAAGGAAAAAATTTTGTGACTAACTTGTAAGACTAGTCTAAGCAGTTTATGCTAGCAAAGATCTCTCCTGTTGACTTTCCAATCTGAATATTTTCAATCCTTTTCTTGCTTGAAATAAATAGACCGTCTCAGTTCTGTCTGAAACAAGCTGACTTGATTTAAACGCATGGTTTCCTCTCCCCTCTTCTCTCATTTAGGTTATTTTTGAGGCAGTGTCTGTACAAGGGCATCCTGGGTTCATCGCAGTGGATGAGATACACGTTTTGGCCCACCCTTGCCGTGAGTACACACACACACACACACACAGACACACACACACACACAAACACACTGTGCTGTAGGAGTTCAGTCTGTCAACTACTGTGAAAAGCACTTCATGTGGATCGAGGGTTGAACAGAGATGGAAAAGGCCAGCAAACAAGCAAGTCTGTGGATGAGAGAGAGAGAGAGAGAGAGAGAGAGGGAGACAGATTGCAGAGCTGAGTGCTCAGACTTCAGGCCCCATCATTCTTGTTGTGACAAGAGAACTTTAGCCTTTGACTTCCATTGTCCTAGATCTCTCTGTCACTAATGCAAGGCCATCAGTGCCAATGAGGAAACGAGGTTAATTTGTATTAAAGAAGTCAAAATGACCCTTGGTCTTTTTGTGCATGATTTATCGTTCCAGAAAAATTTTGACTTGGTAATATTTTTTTCAAAAGCATTTTTGAATATTCCTTTTCACTAAGAACTGACCGTTCACAAAGACCCGCCTCTTTTAGTTACTGTTGCTATGTCCGACTAGACATGTTTACGGCACACATCATGTTCTCACGCAGTGAAAATTACATCGCGGAGCAATGGACACTGACAACGCCTCGACAGACAAGACAGAGCAGGTTACTTTTGATATGAAACAGTCTCAAATTTAAAATTTTGCAATTTTTGAAAAAAGAAATATAAACAATGAATACCCTTTTGTGGCTCTTTAATGTGTCGTGACAGATCGCTCTAGTGCCTCTAGTGTTAGAGCGGCTCATGAACCGGTCGTCTCCACTTACTAATTAATTTATATCAAATAAACATGAATGAACATCTGAAGGAATGTTGTTTCAAGCACGGAAAGACGTGAGTACACACCATTCTTCACGTTCAAGACCATTGACGTTAATCTACTAACTCCCCTGAGTGCATTGTCGGACATAAAGCCGGATTTGGCTTTATGATTGGATAGATTGCCTGTCAATCAAACTCCCAGCAAAGGGTCAATTATATATGATTACAGAAGTAAAAATGGTTGCAAATGGCATATCACACTTTCATTCAAATGACCAATTGCATTCAGAAGCTCCATCCTTCAAAAGACGGGGACTTCAAAGCACACATGGACAGAGCTATTGTTAGAACCAAGTGTTGTTAAATGGGATGGACTAGACTATAAAAGATTGCTCTTGTTGCCTAGCAATTATGACGAGCTGTTGACGAGTTCCAGTAATGTTTGTTCTGCACTATTTTGAAAGTTATGTTCAACTGTCGGCAAACAAAACAGGGTTCACAACCTGTCTAAATATGTTCACCGTGGTCCAGTTATTTGCATAATAAAGAGTATAAACTATCTATAAAATTGCCTCTTAACAAAATTAGAATTTTTTTATGCTTTGTACATTTGTATCTTTAGATATTTGAGTAAGTTGAAACCCAATACTTAGATCTAGCATTTTAATCTCCAAAAAATCCAGTCATCACCAGCACACAATGAATCTTGGGATAGGCTAGGCTGTAAAGTGGCTCCATTATCCATCTATCCATCATGGCCCGGTAAACGAAGGACGCATTTGCAGGCTCCATTTGAAGGAGCCTTCGAATTGGGACAGCCTTCGTTTCATCGCTGTAATGTGCACAGCCATTAAATGCAGTGTATATTGCACAGTATGCAGTCAGCTAGTATTTTATTCTACACAACCAGAATTTTCAAGAACTTATTTGAAATGGCACAAATATAGATCTTATCTTGACTTTTTATGTGCCATATATGTGTAGGTAATTTTAAGATTTCATCATTAAATCATAATGCTTTCCATCTGTTATGGCAGAGCTACTAAAAAGAAATCCATATTCTGAATTACTTTAATTGAAAAGGAATGCTTTTGTTCAGAAACCTTACTATACATTCACAGATAATGAGTGGGTGGATACTGCAGTAGAGAGTTCAGCTAGTGCTGTTAAAAGACAAATGGCACCTGTAAACCTCTATGAACCTGTACATGCGAAGGAGAGAATGTCTATTGCAAATAGTATTGAATACAATGCAAGCTCCATTAAATTTCTTGTTTTCACATGGTGATTCTATGTTCAATCAGAAAAAAAACAGAAAGCATGTTTAAAACATATACAATAGCTCAAAAGAGCATTTGGACACTTAAAAAACAGAATGTCATTGCATTAGATAAGCTAAAAGACTTAATGTCAAAAAATACACTTTATAAGCTCAACATGTTGATAAAAAGATGTTTGTTTGGTTTGAAATCATACAATTATATGACATAAAACAGTATACTAATCAAATTAATTGAACAATTTGTGATTGTCAGATGTTAGTGGAACATGTTAGTTGCTTGTTGCTGTTTTAAGTGGCTTTAGGTTAGTTAACCATCATTATCTGTGGTTTATATCATTTGCATGGGTGTTTTTTGAAGGTATATATGTTTTGTTTAATAGGTAAGACGCCACATTTTCTGCGGCTGCAGAATGTTGAGGTGAATGTGGGACAGAACGCAACCTTCCAGTGTATTGCTGGAGGCAAATGGTCACAACATGACAAACTCTGGCTACAGGTGAGTTATGCTCTCAACCTCACACAAAAGAACATCAAAAGATCTCTAGAAGCATTCATAGACACACCAAACCTGGTTTGATTATACATGCTCAACATGTTTTTTTTTTGTTTTTTTTTAAATCTCTAAGCATCTCTATTATGTGTGTGCGTGTAACGTTCACACCATTTGCATTGGGAGGTTTGGAACCTTGGTCCCGAGACACATCGCTTGAGGAAACTTAATAACTTGTTGGAGATTTTTGTCAGCAAGATTTCTAAGCTAGTGTCAGTGTCCATGAAGTCTTGGATAAAATTACTTTTTCCCTTGGCTGGAGACTATAAGCCTCCATCAATCCTGTGCTACAGCTCTGAGACATGAAGACATAACACCAGTTCTCACTACAGTGTGTTTTGAGAGCTTGTGCCTCTGTCTTGATGTGACACTATGGACTATCTTGTAAAATGTCTTTCAAACATATTAATGTGTGCTTATTATCAGTTATAAGGTGTTGAATGGATGATTATTTTCCTGTCTTTCAGCAATGGAACGGTAAAGACACTTCTCTCATGGTAACCCGAGTGGTGAACCATCGACGATTCTCCGCCACCGTTAGTGTGACGGACACGTCGCAGCGGAGCACCAGCCGTTACCGCTGCGTGATTCGTTCCGATGGAGGATCTGGAGTGTCCAACTACGCTGAGCTGAGCGTCAAAGGTGCGTATGGACACATGAAAGCATGAATGTCACTGGTTCTAAAGTATTTGTTCTTTCCAAACAGTGATTGGGATAATAATCCAATTACTTATGCCTATGAAATGTTCTTTCATATAGTATTTGATAAGCTCTTCAATGGTCAAAACAACAATTTTCATCTGTGTGGCTGACACTTGGCCACTAAAACCATTCAATTCTGTTGGACAAGAGCCATCCTCCTCATGTTGATTAGCCAATCACAGCAAAGGGAAAAAAAGCATTGTAGTTTATGTATTTGTAAGTAATTATATATTTATATTATATAATAATAATTGTATATAATATTAAATTAAATGATTATTTAATCACATTTTTATATGTTATATTATTTGTATTTTATTGGTATGTTTTAAATATAAGCAAACAACTATTATTATTATTATTATTAATAATATTAATAATTGTAATATATATTTTAAATAAAATATCGCAAAAATATTTTACTATTATTATAACTGTGCTGTGTAATTTATCATTTTATTACTAGTTTAATTAATTTAAGTTTAGTTAGGTGTTAAGATGAATCAAATCTACTTTGTTTTAGTTTAGAATCGCTCTTTGCGCTTCTTGGCCATTTTAATTATTTGAAAAAAATCAAGAAAAATAATTAAATGCTATAACGATTCAAATATTTTTTACAATTATGTTCTGCATTCTTGACTGTTGCCTGAAAAACTTATATGCATGCAGAAAGTTTACTTAGATTTTATGCAAATTACGGTAACTCACATTTCAAAAACGTGGCCCATTGTTCAGGGATTTTGGCTTTCAAATGCTGGCATGCACATTGAGAGATGCTCACCAAAACACACACGCACACACAAACCCACAGCCCACAACAGAGCACTTAAAACTGGCTTCAACCATCAGCAGCAGGATTCCTCCTGAATTGTTACCCACAGAGTGTTCATTATTTCAGCTAGCATTGCTAACGACTAGTACAGAGGCCTTGATTCTCTCTGTTTCTTAAGATAATGGGGTAGAGCTTCAGCTTCACTGTACAGAGACATTGTGCCACTTAAGCAGAAATAACAAAAACTGTTGGTCCATTTCTGCAAGGCTTGTTAGCGTGTGGTTGTGGTCACTGGATCTGAGAGAATTGCTAGCATCTGTTTGGCTGTAGCTGTGCTGTGTGTGAATAGCAGGGCCAAAAACACCTTTAGTGGTGCTCTTTACCCCTGATAAGCTCTGCTTGGGATTCAACCATGTCTGCCCATATGGCACTTGGAAACAAAAAAGGAGAAATAGCTCAAATCCAACAGTTTCTCACTGCTGTTTTTAGAAAAAGACATGATTAAACCCTTTAATCCCTGCGGAGACATCAGTGCTAATTGTCCTTAGTCTTTATTAGAAGGTGCTATTATTCATTTAAGATCGCAATAGATTAGTTAAAGTGGCTTTAAGTACTAGAACATATTTTGGCCAATAAATTCAACATCTCTCCTTTATTTCTGTGTAAAGTGTATTTGTGGCATACAATTTGTTCATGATGAATTTTGACTAATGCGCAATATATTAACGTTTTTTCAAAGTTTCAATGTTAAATTAGCTATATGTGGGCGCTAACTGTGTTAAATCATCATTTCAGCACTGTTAAACATATTTACTAAATCTCGTTTATTAGAAATACTCTGCTTGAAATTCTTTGAGCCTAAACATAAGATTTTGTGTTTCTGTGAAGTCATGCATGGAAAGCCATCCACGTGTTGATATTGTATTAGTGTCTATTCAAATGTAAAAATATATGAATATCTATGAATACTAATGAGATGACAAAAAAATGTTTAAGGTAGACTGAGCAATAATTGGTGGATTTAAGATTTAATTGACTAATCATTTAAGGTGAAGTGTGTAATTGCTGTGGCACTATTCACTAGTGAAATTGCAGAAATAATATTTTAAAATAGGACTCCCAAACTCCATCTGCCGTTATTAAAGCAAACAGATTGTCCCGTCTCAAACTAGCACCATTGGTTGAACTTTGAGAAGTCATATATATATATGTGCCTCACAGTTGAAACCACCCAAGTTCCCAGGTGTACCCAGCATGACAGCGAATCTAAAGCTTCTCTTTGCAGATGATTTAGCATTGCTGTCACTGCTAGACTGAACACTGCAGGACAGTTTCAAGTCCTTTATCTTCTCTGTACGACCTGCTTGTCTCCCAGTATCATTTCTGGAAAAAAAGAAAATAATAGAAACTTTAGCTCAAGAACCAAGTAAAAACTTCAGTGAAACAACAATCATCATTCGTTCAGCTGCATATTAATACCTTAAATAGTTTGCATATACATTTTAGACCGTATGCGTGATGAATTCATTATTCATTTTTTTTTTTTTTAATTGAAATTAATACTTTTATTCAGCAAGGAAGCATTAATTTACAATAACAAGTGGCGGAATCAATATTTATAATGTTACAAAAGATTTTTTTCAAATACATGTTCATTTCTATTCATTAAAGAATCCTGAAAAAATAGTTTTCCTCAAAATAATTAAACAGCAACTGATTTTAACATTGATAATCAAGCAGCAAATCAGCTTATAGGATGCATGTATGTGACACTGAAGACTTAAGAGTAATGATGCTGAAAATTCAGTTATGACATATAATATAATATAATAATAAATTATCTTTAATATATATTGCATTTTTGCATTTTTTTTTAAATCAAATATATGCCACCTTGATGAGCATAAGAGACTTCTTTCAAAAACATAAAAATTTCTTACTTTTGAACAGTGTTTACTTTTGTGTTTGATTGGCTATAACTTTCATGATATGGATTTCAAATCTAAATGTACATAATCTTTTATCATGGTCATCTTATGAAGCTATATTTATAAAGTACAGTAGAGTTATCTATTGAGCGTTTGCAAATATGCAAATAACAACATATTATCTTGTGATACAATGTGAGGCATGCAGGTAAACTATTTTCAAGGCTGTTGTCAAATCTGTCATTTCAAGTGTCGATTCAAGCGGTGATTGCTTGAATTCCAAATTTTATTAAAGGTCACTAACATGTAAAGGAACGGTCAGATCACATTTTGTATTTCAGAGTAGCTACACCAAACTAGGGTTGTGCAAAACTACATATTTTTGAAACTGATGCATCCCCTTAGCATGGTAACATGGCTTTGATTTAGAGTATTATCATTATGGCTATTTTTTGTGACTCAAACAAACAGATTTTCTTGTACAGTAATGACCGATCTTTGTAGTATGAGTATGCGTCTGATTAACATACCAAATATAGAGGTTAACAGAGGTGTCACTTATAGTGGCTGAATGATTTCTCGAGCGGCATGTTTGTTGTTTACTTTGCCAGCGGTCAATGCCATCTGGCCTTACCGAGCATGTCCTGGGAGGGGTGTTTCACGGTGGGGCAATATCCCTCAGGCTGTGAGCGCCTCAGGTGTTTAGAGGTTCCAGTGTCTTCCTGGGAATTCAGAGGTGTGTGGATGCGTCTGGATATGTGTGTGATTATGGGAGTCAGCAGAGGGGTGATGTACAACATCACTTCCCTGGGGAAATGAATAGAGTGCAAGGCAATATGCTGCACAGCACAGGCATGCTAAATGAAATATGCATTAATTAATGCATGCTGTGCCAGGGATTGAGTCCAGGGGGAGGGGGTGGGGGCAGCGTGTATGGCATGAGTGGCATCGTTCCAGCCAGACACTGACAATTAATAAAGAGAACTGGCTGGGGGTGTATCTTTTCATGTTAGCTGAGCTCAAAAGGCCAAAAGTTTGACCCACTATAGCTGAAAAAATGCAGACTAAGTGGACTTGCAGAAAAATAACGTCCTTAATGCAAGATAAATTTACTGGAGAAGTAAAATCATGCCTGATTAAGTATTGGCCTATTTTTCATTCCTTGTTGTTGGTTTTTTCTTACACTACCTGTTCAAATGTTTGATGTTGTTAAGAAATTTTTTTAAAAGATGTCTCTTATGCTCACAAAGGCAGCGTTTATTTGATCAAAAAATATGGTAATAATGTTAAATGTTATTACAATGTATAGTAACTGTTTTTAAAATGTAATTTATTATGATTTGATGGCAAAGCTAAATTTTCAAACTCCAGTCTTCAGTGTCACATGATCCTCCAAAAATCATTCTAATATGCTGATTTTATGCTCAAGAACTATTTCATAAATATATAGTTTACCCACAAATGAAAATTTACTCACAACCAGGCCATCCAAGATGCAGGTGTCTTTTTTTTTTTTTTAGTACAACAATAAAAAAGGTTTTTAGCTGAAACCGTGGTCCTTGGTGATTTATATAATGCAAGCCAATGGCTATCGCCACTTTAAGAGTAAAAAAAAAAAACATTTACAGGCAAAGCAGAATGAATACCTGTGGCTCCTGACGATACATTGAGGTGTTATGAAGTGAAATGATCAGTCTGTGCAAAACACTGAACATTATTTACAGCATTATTTTTCAGTTTCTTGCACAGACAGATCTTTTTGCTTTATAACACCTCAATATATCATCAGGATTTATTTGGTTTCGCCTTTATATGTTTTTTTGACTCTTAAAGTGATGGTATCCATTGACTTGCATTATATAAATCACCAAGGACCCCGATTGCAGCTAAAAATCTAAGTTCTGCTGAAGAAAAGACACCTACATCTTGGATAGTTTGAGGGTGAGTAAATTAGCAGCAAATTAAAACCATAATACGTTTTCTCATGATTTTTCTGATGAATAGAAAGCTCACAAGTTCTTAACAGCTCATTTTTATCGTGTAATATCACGTCAATCAAGTTTCAAAAAGCAGGGAAACGCTTATAGGAATTTAAGGAATTGTGGATGAGTTGTATAACTGGTGAAGCAACTGACAGAAAAAGCGAGAGAGAAGGATTGTGTGTAAATACGAGGAAGTGTGCTCAGTTTTAGCCAGGTGCCTGAACTGTAAGTACCGGCCATTGCATTCTCAATCCTCCAGAAAGGTGTCAGCCACTGAATGTATGAGTGTGTTTGGAGGCTGAGGGAGCGCGGGGGAGTAACACACACTGAGAGAGATTAAAACGGTGAGTTTTATAAATGGGGTGCTCACAGAGGGGTGCAGGGGTCATTAATAACCACCGGCTGATGGCAAGGAGAGAGAGATAGAGAGAAAGACAGACAGAGAGGTGGTAGTAATTGTGATATGAGGGTATGTTGCTGCTGGTGACCATGGAGAAAGTCCCATTATTTGTCATTTTCTTCTCACCTCGCGGTTTTATTCTTGTTTGCTTTGGGATTTTCTTTGGAAATATGTTTCGCTTATGCATGCATGTGTCCCTTTTTGTGATTGCTTTCTCAGCCACAGTAACATTTTATTGCTCACATGTTGCTCTTTCATAGCTCAGGAGTTTTAAAGAGTTCACAATTATGTTTTATTACAGAACTAGGAACGCAGTAGTGATATTCTTCAAACAATCTTGTTAGTTTGTTCTAAACTCCTAACCCTTAGATTACATTCCTGCAACTAATTGAGCCTGAATCTTTTGACATACTGTACAGACTACATTTTTTAAACTTTATTTTGTAGATACATATTTGTGTTGGTAAATGTTATAAAGTTTGAAAATCTCCCATTGACTTACACTTACTATTGATAAATGTAAAGTTACACTCATGTCATTGTGATATTTATATTCGGAATTGCTGTTGGTCTTCTTTCTAACACTTATTTGCATTCTGAATTGTGATTGGTTTGACATTCTTGCATAATGATGAGGCCTCATTTATATACAGTATATCCAAAACCTGAAACCTAAACTCATCTTAACAAATTAAACAATGTTCTTTTACCGCCTTGCAAGGAAATGCAAATGTAGTTTAATTATTAGCTTTTTCTTTGATGTTTCTGCTCATAGTAATTATAGAAATGAGATGATTGTTGAGTACAGAGCTATAAAGTTAGTGTGGGTCAGATCTGAATGATGTGATGAGAAATGTTGATGGCCATGTACACACAATAAAGTTTCAGGAGCGACAACTGCGTTTAAATAGGAAGTAAATCCCCTAAATTTTCATTCGATGTGTGTACAGAACACGACTCACTCCCGAAATTGTCAAGATTGACAACATTTTGGCGACAAAGTAATATTACGCCGACCAAAGGCTCGTCATGTTCCGCAGTTTTCACTAAACCACTGTCTACTGAGGCGTCGTGTTTTGTTAATGATTGCCGGGTTGTTTTGCAGAGCGCGCTCTTGAAATGTTGCCATGTCCACTTATTGTAAGCGTTTTTTGGCTTCAAGTTTATGGAGATATTAAAGTTGACAGGTGTAAAGTTGATATGTTCACTTGATTTGAACATAAAGCATTTGGATTGATCTCAGTTTATTAAGAGCTTTTTCTTGTTTGCTGTCTTGTTTTTCCAGCATGATCTGGGAACACGAAATGTGTCAAAGCTCGTACCTCGTACCTGTGGTTTTCATGCACCGCACATATACAGAAGAGAGACACATCTATGATGCGGGTTTAAATACTTCATTAACAACTAGCTAGTAACTAGTAAACAACTGGTATTTTTGTGCTGTAAATGTGTCATTGATTGCATTTTTCAGGAGTTAATATGGTAAAATGTAGCTGTTACTTCTGTATATTACTAAACTTTGTGTGTTCAGAACTTGACTAAAGCACTTAAAGATGAACTGACAATAGTATTTAACTGCAGTGTGTATGTGGCCAGTGAGATCTGCTTTCCTTTGGGATCCTGGCAAATTTAAACACATTCTGAGACGTTATTGAGATCTCTTATGAAATTCCAGAAGACAAACATAGCAGATGATTACTTTTATTTTTTCAGAAGGAAGAAGTAGACCTCTTAATTTGCACTCTATTTAATCTCTTTTAGTATATGAGAAACAATTGAGATGTCGTTTGTGATTTATCTCTCCTGTGGGCAGGACTATCCTGTCATTATTCTTAGTTTCTGTCTCAGACATATTTCGACGTACAATAATTTTCATCTGCCCGCATTATCATCTTCATTTCCTTTTTTCTCTTCCGTTTCTGTTTTCTTTATCTCTACTCCAAGCCTCTGTGCTGTCAAACCTCTCCCGTTTTTCATATTTAATGTATGCTAATCTGTGTTAAGTAATATTCTTTCTGACAGTAGCTTTTCACTCTCTCATGTCCTCTCACAATCTCACCCTGATGCAATTTTAACCCAAAACCCACTGTGCCTTATTAGCCCATTTATACACATTTGCATCACAGAGTCAGAGGGTGAGAGAGGTGGGAGAAAGAAAAGTTTTAGTTCATTCTAGGAGAAAGTATGCACTGGTACTTTTTAACCATTTGCACGGGTTATTAGAAAAAATCTATGGGCTAAACTGGGGTTTTGGAGGGAACCGTTTTATCTGGTTCATCATAGATATAAAATGAATGCAATTGCTGTTTATAAAATCGGACTGAATTCAGTATACTAATGTAGATATAACCTCCTCTTCTTGACTCTTCACTATCTCTCATTGAATCCCGGGCCTGTGAGCTGTAACCTCACGTTGTGCGCTAGGCTAGTTAGTATGCAGGTCTTGGCGTCCCCATGGTTCATGAAACCCCTCTCTGCCTCTGACAAGACAGGAGCCCCCCCAGGGCCCTCCACACCACACTCTCCCCACAGACTCACATCAGCAGAATAATAGCAAGGTCTGTCCAGTATGGCCTTATTGATATGCTGCTGGTCAGCACTGGACCTTTCATGTGAGGGTGAATGAAAGAGAATAATATAGTGTTGATATAGCTAATGGATTCATAGATGGAGGGATGGCCTCGGGTAGAGGTGCTAATGACAGGTGACAGCTGTAATCTGGGACTGTACTCCAGGGCGTAATCTGGATCGATTCTCTGTAGTCTCTGTTTGGTATGATGTCCATGTAGTTGATGAAGGACATGTAGGGAATATTAACCTACTGTAAAATAGTGCAGTAGACTGCAGAATTTCTTATAATTCATTTATATTTATTGCCTGGATGATGTACTTTTTTCAGTGTTTTTGTTGTTGTTGTTGTTTTATTTGATCATTTGATCATTTAAATAATAATAATTTTCATGATCCTTCACATGTTTTAATCAGTATTGCAAAGTGTTAATAAAAAAGAACTCAATCTAATTAAAAACCGTATATGTGCAGTTTAAATATGCTTATTAAAATATTGCACCATTAGCTATTTTAGTTGTCAAAACTCAAAAAAATTGAGATAATCAGTTACATCAATTTTTTAAGTAAAGAAATTCAATATTTAAGTAATTTATACATACATTTTGTGAAATTAAGTTAATTCATACATTAAACTTAAAATTATCATGTAATCTTGACACACACACACACGTGTTTTCATGTTTTATGGGGACATTCCATAGGCGTAATGGTTTTTATACTGTACAAACTGTACATTCTGTCCCCCTACACTACCCCTACCCCTAAACCTACCCATCACAGAAAATGTTCTGCTATTTTAGATTTTCAAGTAAGATAATTCTGTATGATTTATGAGCTTGTTTCCTTGTGCCTTGTGGGGACCAACAAAAGGTCCCCACAATGTCAAGATTTAGTGGTTTTACTTGCGTTGTGGGGACATTTGGTCCCCACAATGTAAGGAATACCCGTCCACACACACACACACACACACACACACTTATAATATAAGCAGACACTATTGGAATCAATTGTGAGTCACATCTCTTGTGTTCTGCTTTGCGTACTGATTTTCAGAATGTAGATCATTCCAAATCAGTTATTTATGAAGTTCCATATTAGTTGCCTTAGAAGGCAGCTGTCTAAGTAGGTAGCTCACTAGGTTTTGGAACAGAGCTTGTGTGTGGTTTCAGGATATTGGATAGAAAGATGTAGATGTCTAGTCGGTGTGCATTTTTTGAGGGAGGTGTTTATGGTGTGTGATGGTGATGCACACATGGAGTTATCTACACACAGACAGAGAGAAGTATTAGTGAAGGATTTTGGAAGACTGTGTGTGTGTCCGTAGACTGCCTGCGAGTGGGTTTCACTACAGAGATGGATTAGAGCGCAGTAATACTACAGCCCAGATAAGCAGAAGCCGAGGAGTTAGCACTTCAAACACTCACAGCCACTTTATTTGTCTGTGTGAATATTTATTTATTTAGTTTGATGCTCTGCTCTCCAAGTACCTGGCACTTCAAAAGTATACGCCGCATATATGCATTGAAATACATAGCTCTTTCTCAGAATCTCCATGTCATAGAGATACAGTGTAGATCTGTTCCAAAACCTAGTGAGCTGCCTACCTAGACAACATTTGAAGGCATCGCGGGTGAGCTACTGATACAGAGGC
The DNA here is from genome assembly GCA_038088235.1 of Zacco platypus. Taxonomy (NCBI): domain Eukaryota; kingdom Metazoa; phylum Chordata; class Actinopteri; order Cypriniformes; family Xenocyprididae; genus Zacco; species Zacco platypus. The sequence continues at coordinate 29,636,903 of CM076074.1, read as the reverse complement.
TGCAGAGAGAGTATAAGAAATATGTCATATTTGTGATGTGTTCCTTGTTTGATTTCCCCCCCACTCCTTGGTTTCTATGGTTACTGATTTGATTTCATTATTAGTTCATTCATGTCAGGTGTGTGTCATTAATTAGTATCGTTTGCTCCTCTGTTCTCTGTGTATTTAAACCCTCAGTTTCTGTCTTGTCTTGGTCCAGTGTTGATGTGATGTTATTTTGATGGTGTTGTACTCCTAGTTATTCTTCTATTAGATTTCCTTTGTCCTGGACTTCTTCCCTGGACACGCACCGTTACACATAACACTCAATATGGCGACTGTATATATGTAAATTACTCCTTTCAGTCAAAAGAGCCCATGTTTTGCTCTAGAACACACTGAAAGCCATTTATGATTAATTTATTACACCATTGTTGTCAGATGTTATTGCTCAACTGAATTTAAAAATAAACAGTTTAGGAGATTTGACCTTTCTTCATGTTGTATTTATGCATATCTAAATAGAAAATAGCTAAGAAGGCTGCATAGCAAACTGACTTAAAAACACAATTATGTGACTTCTAAGAGAACCCGTTTTATCTCATTTCTAAGATGGCATTATGAGAGAATGCAGTTGCAGAAAGCAGTGTGGCAATCTAAGGGTACGTTTACTCGACAGCAATGTACTAAAACGGAAAAGTTTTTCTTTTGCGTGTTTCGCGTATAAGCGACAGCATTGTCAAAACAATCCTCATTCACACGGATCCGCGAAAATGACTAAAAACACTGTGTTCTGCTGCCAGGCCAGTAGATGGCTTTCACTTTGTAAAGAAACATAGTTTGCAGTACTTGGAGATAATAACGGTACCGTTTTCAAAAACTTGTACTTTAAAACCCATTTTCAAAAGTTTGCATTTTCAGACCAAAATGACGTTGCCGTGTAAATGAACAGGCAAAATGCATGAAACGTTTTCCATTTTTAGTTAAACAGTGCGTGTAAATGGCCCCTCAGTGAAGAAGTTAATTCAATATGGTGTTTAAGTCTATAAAATGCTGATTGTAAGCATTCTTATTAACATACTTCATCCTTGATTTGATTTCATTCACATAAGCAGTGCTGTTTGTGTAGTTATTATACCTTTGTAGAGCATTCCAAATTGCTCGCTTACACCTGAAACATACTCTTTGCAAATATGCAAATTCTTGGTCACACTTTATATTAGGCGTCCTTTACTACTATGTACTTATATCAAAAAATAAGTTCAATGTACTTATCCATATTGTCCATAGTGTCCATAGTGTCCATATTGTATTTGCTTTTGAGGTGGGATACAGGTAATGTTAGGGACAGGTTTAGTGGTATGGGTAGGTTTAAGGGTGGGTTAAGGTGTATGGGAAGGGTCAACAGAGTAATTATAGTAATTAATTACATATGTAAATATATGCAGTTATTATTAAAACATAAGTACAATGTAAAAACATGTACACAATTATTGCATTGTATCAAATGATTCATTTCAATGGAAGTACACAGTAGTTAAGGACACCTAATATAAAGTGTTACCCAATTCTTTAGTTAATTTTAGTGAAAATTATTGTAAATGGTCTTCTTCTGCGATCAGTTTTGTGTTTCAGTTCTGTGTTTGCATATGTTTCAGCCTTATGAGGTTCCATTTCAGTTTGGTTTCGGCCTTTGAAGGCAGCAGACAGACAGTGAGGCAGCTCACTAGATTTTGAAACTGATTTTGTGTGTGTGCGTGATTTACGTCTCACTGAGTCCAGAGATGTTTTTGGAGCTGAATTTTGAATTTTATGCACAGGTGTCCTCAGCATGCTTCCTTTGAACAGCGCTGGGTTTGTGAATTCAGTCTAGCGAAAGACGCCTCCTCCCTTATTTTCACTCTCTCCCTCTCTTGTCATCCTTTCCCCGTGCATTGCTTTTATTTGTCCAGACCTGAATGTACTTCCTCAGAAAGAGGGTTTGAAGAGCCTTCACTCCCCTCATGCTGTTCTTACTGCGCTCGTATGTTTACAGCGTTCCTTCGCTGTATTTTCTTGTTCCCTGCTCTTCCACAATGCTCAATATGGTGTTTTGATTAAAGCATTCTGCAAGGGCATTCAACAGAAACCTTTCTAACACCAATGCACAACAATAAAAAATAGAAGGGAATTAGTTTTCAGATGGAAGGAAGAAAAACGTGGAAATGTAGTTCCCCACCCTGACAAAGAGAATCAAACCTCCAAAGAGATACTGCATCAAGGGATAAGGGTCAGGTCAAAGGCACCGACAGCATCTCTCCTGGCATCTCTCATCCGGTTCCCCTGAGCCATTCTTCCGAGGTTTGATCCAGACAATAAAGAGAATGAGTCGAAACAACTGTCTAAGTCACTCAGAAGTGTTTCCCATGAGACTGCAGGTATGGAGGATGTAGGATCTTTGTGGGTGCTGCTTCGGTCTGATGTATAGGTGTGCAGAGAGCTATTGAGAGTTTTGCAGTTGTTCTGGTGGTGTTCTTAAATCGAACCTCAGGATGTTGCTCAATAGGTTTTGTGGTGTTGTTGTTGATGCAATTTCTGGTTGTACAACGTATTCGACATTGTTTTTCAATGATAAACACAACAATTCATCTTATGTGGAAGAGCCTGACCTGACATGTGTGATATAACTGAACAAAATAAAAAAGCCTTTTGACAATATTTCATTTATGTTATTTTTAAATATATTAATACCTTTATTCAGCGTGGAAGGATTAATTTGATCAAAAGTGGCAGTGAAAACTTAAAAACAATTTCAAATAATTGCTGTTCTTATGAACTCTCTATGAAATTTGTACTCTCACCACAACTGTTTTTATCATTGATAATAATCAGAAATGTTTCTTGAACAGCAAATCATGATTCTGAAGGATCATGTGACACTGAAGACTGCAGTAATGATGCTGAAAATTCAGCTTATTTTTTTTTGTACACCAATGCATTTTTCACAATAAGATGAGGAAAGTGTATGATTTCATTGCCACATTCGCTGAAAAAACTTGTAGGATTTACTTGATAAAATCCTCGCAATGATTTACACTACCACATTTTAATAACATTTTACTGCAACTGCTCTGTAAAATTATGATCAAGTAAAATATACTTACTATTGAACTAACATTCATAAAGAAATCAAACATTACTTAATTATAATTAATTAATTTAATTTCACGTATAGAATTAAGTACACATACGTGTGTATGCATCGGTCGAAATGTTGCTATTAAAGAAACACTCCGGTTGTTATTAAATCTAACTTTCTCATACTGTAGCTATATTCTCTATCTATTTTTTTGGTCTCTGTTGAATTGGTTGTTTCGACAGTGAAAAACCAGATTGCAATTATTGTTGTTTCACAGCTACAAATTCCCATTTGACGGTGGAGCTCATCTCTATCTCCCCCAGCTCCACTATCAGACAGACCCAGTGGGCTTTGATCAGATAGCGGGGTGGGATTTCTGGAGATTTCTCGCAAATCCAGCTGGTTTTAAAACCTCCCTGCGGACACCAGGTGATAAAGGATAAAATTACTGGGGTGCTTGGCCACATGGACACAAACACACCTGCACGGGGGCTTCGAGCCGACTCCAATAACCACATTGCAGCTAATATTCTTGAACGTATGGCAAAGTATCAGCGGAAATGGGAATGAACTTTACGCATCTAGGGAATTTGATAAGAAAAGATGTGAGAGAGTGTTTAGGATTGTGCTCTCTCACGCACATGAACTTCTACACTTGAAATAGTAAATAGTGTGTGCAGGAAACCTCTTATGTCTGTAGGAAATGGGTTTTTCCTGGAGTGAAAGGGACCCCTGGTGAATGGGTAATGCTCCTTTTGTTATCTGTTTCCATACTGTGTGGCACTGTGTGTGTCTAGTCTGTCTGAGCCCAGCATATTTCCTTATTTATTCTCATTTCATCTTCCGTGTATCATACTATTAAAGAGAATGTCCTGACATCAGAACTGGAGAATTTAAGAAATTGCTGAGATGAACTAAAGTCTTTGTGTCATTTGCTTTTTTCTGTCTGAGTATTTAGATACAAGTTTTCCCTCCCTTCTTCTTGCACTTTGAATTATTAGCTGCTGTTTGTCATGATACGAAAATCTTTTTTAAAACTGTTGCTTCATCCTAAGTAATAAGTGAACTGAATGGCACTACAAAGGACTCAATATACATCAGGTGTTTTAACATTCCCATATTGAACATCCGTTGATCTCTCTGGCGACATAGCCACAAACCACTGTGCTAATCAACAACCACATTATATAAACGGATCAGGGCTGGAAGCTCAAAATAGTTCGTCAATCATCCCGAGTACAATAACACTCAGCCAATCATCAACAAGCAATCATCAAGATTCAGCCAGTCATCAACAGCATCCAAGCCTCAGCTACAATCATAAACATGCAATCCAAAAACACTCCACTAATCGTCGAGTTTATCAACTGCAGGACCATAAATGCCCACGCCAGGACAATGTGCTGACATAAAGACTGCTGAAACGATGGAAGTGTATTGATGGTTTGAACAAAGGCGCTATTTCAAAATTGCAATTTATATGTGACAGCTACCTTGATGAACAACAAGCTGGAGTTCATTCATATGATAAATAAGACATTGTCCATGAGCAATATCTCATTTCACTCTAAACAGTTGATATGTTTTGCAGTCATTATTACAGGGGCTTAAAGCAAATTATAGCTTATGGTTAGGTTACATGTTTTTACAGGGGTTTTACATGTATATTAGTCTTCTAAGACAATAAATTGGGCAATTAATAAATTAATACATTAAATCAGTCTAAAAAACAATATCATATCATATCATTGGGTGGAAGGTTTCTGCAGAAAATGTAAAATACAAAGTTTTTCTTCTCGCTCACCCTCATTTCTTGGCTTTTTTTGTGGTAATCTTTGTTTACTTTTTATTATTCCACCTTCCTTCCTGTTATCGTTTTTATTTTCTCCCACCTTCATTTTCATTTCAAGCACTAAACGCTCTTAAGCTTCGGAGGTTGACGGGTCACGTCTAAACTCTCTTCTCCGAGCCAGAGCGTATCCTTTCCGGGCAGCTGAGGGAGTCGGTGGTTATCAGCTGTGGGTAAATGGGCTTTGGTAATCTGGCTCAGTTGATTACATGGCACAGTAGAGACAGCAGCCTCTCATTAGAGTGGGCCTGGGTGGCTCTTCCATGCTCGGATGAACCCTTCATGCACCGCTACTCACCTCTAACCCTGGATTAGTGTCTGTCTGCCCCCTCTCCTGCTGAGAGAGAGTGCCAAGAAGATGATTAGAAGATGGAAGGCAGGAACTGAGACATAAAACAAAAATAATGAAATAAAATTTATTACTTTTTATTTTTTTTTTCCTTTAGGGACATTTTTCTTATTTACTTGAAATAAAAAAGACTGTAGAAGGAATGAAGGAAAGAAAAAAGGGAGAAATGGAGGAAGGAAGAAAAAGGCAGACAAAGAAAAATGGAGAAGCGAAAGAAGAAAGAAAGGAAGAATGAAAGAAAGGGGGAGAAAAAAGGATAGAGAGAAGAAAAAAGGTTAAAATAAATTAATAAATTAAAAAATGAAGAAAATAAAGAAGGAAGATTAAATGGAGAAAGGAAATGATGAAATGAAGGAAAAGGAGAGAAGAAATGAAGAAAAAGAAAGACAAAGTATAGTAAAAAGGAGTATCCTAAAAAGAAAGTATCCTAAAAAGGAGGAAAGGAAGGAAGGAAAGTTGGAAATCAGAAATCAAAAGCAGAAGGAAGGAAGCAAGGAATGAGAAAGGAAAAAGGTAGACATGAAGAAAAGGGGAGAAGGGAAAGAAGAATAAAATAAAAGAAATTAGTAAAGAAAAATGATAGGAAAAGAGAAGAGAGAGAAAGAAAATAAGGAAGATTAAAGGGAGACAGGAAAAGATTAAATGAAAAGGAGAGAAGAAATGAAGAAAGGAGGGACGAGGGAAAAAAGGAATGAAGGAAGAAGGGATAAGGAAAGTATCCTAAAAAAAGAAGAAAACAAGAGTGGAAGGAAGGTAGGGAATAAAGTCAGAAAGAGAGCAGGAAGAACATGAGCAGATGGAAGAAAAAATGGAAGGGAAGGAAGAAATCAAGAGCACAAGGAAGGAAGGAAGGAAGGAAGGAAGGAGGCAAGAAACAAAGAAATACTGTTTACCTTTCTCAGGTTTGAAGGTAAATCTGAGGTGCTCAACGGCAGTCAGATAAAGAAGGAAGAGACAGGCAGAGACAGGAAGTTAAAGCAGTGCAAGCCATAAGCTGTCTCCAGTGGATTTAATGTGGGTTAGAAGCAATGGAGAGAGAGGAAGAGAGAGAGAGAGAGCTTAGCTAAGTGTTTAGGGAAAAGCTATAGCCCACCTTCTCAACTGGGATTCCAGGAAACGTTTCATTCCATTTATTCTAACAATTCTGCCGGCCAAGCAAGTCTGTCTGATATCCCTTAATGAGCTCCAAAGCTTCGGCCGCACGCTTCACTGTAATTCCAGCCTTCATTTTCCTCTCACCATTTTGCACTACAATAGCAAATGAAATGATGGCTGAATGCAGTGTAATAGTGAAGTGAGATTACTCGCTACAGCCCTTAATTGCTCTTTCAACAACTTTTTAAATTTGCTGAGAAATTATTGCCCAAGATGGCTCATGAATTTCAGTGCAGACACTTAATTTCTTTCTACTGCTTCTCCCACCTTTTTTAAAAATAAGGATTTGTTCACATATTAAAGCTGAGTTGTATTCATCATAATAGTTGTAAAGGTTTTTGCATTAGCTGTAAACATTTTGTGTGCTACTGATGAAGAATAATCAAAAATATGAGCATAAGACATGGATTATAGATCAAATGCACATCTTTTGCTCTCCATTTTGTTGTGCTAAAAAGCTTTTCGTTGTAAAGTACAAAAAAGAGAAATATGAAACCCAGCGAATATTTTTGATTCTGTCAATCAACACATTTCAATAATTACGACATCTTAATTTTTAAATAGGAACTTAATAAGCAGCATAATTATATAATGACAAAAGACTTGATTAAAGATTGGTGATGATAATCAACCTCACCTGATGTAAACTTTTTTTTTTCTTCTTCTTCAGCGCCCCCCACACCCATTGCTCCTCCTGAGCTTCTCGCAGTTGGTGCCACCTACTTGTGGATCAAACCCAACGCCAACTCCATCATCGGCGATGGCCCCATCATCCTGAAAGAGGTGGAGTACCGCACCACCACTGGAAACTGGGCCGAGACGCATGTCGTGGATGCGCCAACTTACAAGCTCTGGCATTTGGACCCAGATGTGGAGTATGAGATTAAAGTTCTTCTGACCCGACCTGGGGAGGGTGGCACTGGACCACCGGGACCGCCCCTCATCACTCGAACCAAATGTGCTGGTAAGTGTCTTTATACTGCGATACTGCGATAAAGTGTCCACTCGGTTTGTTTCATTGGATTTTACACCTGAAGCATCTAAGAGTGTTACAGTTTCTTACCGTAAAAGCTGGAGCTGTGTGTTATTGGTGGTTAAACGCTCTGCTATGGCTCAAAGCGGTTTAGCGGTCTCATACATGGTAACTTTCTCTGATAAAAGAAAGAGATTAAGATAATAATAAGTAGAGTTTAAATGTTATTTATTTATATGTTTGCTTTTATTTATAAGACAGTATTGTTGACATGAAAGTAGTGGTGGGAGAGGAGGAACTGGAAACCAGGACCTGAAAGAGATGCTTTTATACTGTAATTGTGAGACTTAACTGAGCCCTTCTAATTTTTTATTTATATATTTAATATACTTACTTAAAAGTTTATTGAATTCCCAGAAGCTTGTGTAATATTTGCGTATGATGCTGTTGAGTTTTGTTGAATTTTAACAAGCCTTTATTTACAAAATAATTTACATAACATCAAAACATATATATATATATATATATATATATATATATATATATATATATATATATATATATTAGTGCTGTCAAAGTTAGCACGTTAATGCATTTGATTAATTCTTTCAGTTTAACGCGTTAATAAAATATTTAACAAGATTAACCCAGCATCCGTCTTTTCCGTCATAATTTGGCTTGTGTTTCATTATATGGTCACGCTCTTATTTACACAAATGCTTTTAAACCATTCAAGCGCCACAAGACAAACGAGAATGTGCTGTCTGAGTGTTTTGTTGAGTATCCTCATAAGAGCATTTCTATAACTTAATGAACTTAAAAATGAGATGCGCGTCAGATCCACATCACAGGTCTTAAAGTGACAGTAGCCTAATAAACCAGGTGCTGTGATGTTTGTCATTAATGTTAATCAAACAACAAAAGTTGTTTTTTTTAAATAATTGAATAAATATTGAAATTGATAGCTTTTAGTTACTGTAATTAATATAAACAAATCTATTTCATAGAGACATCAGTAGCAGTATTAGTATCAGATATATGTAGTATCTGATACTGGCCTTCATTCATAAAAAGATGCCATTAAACTAATATTTAAAATATACTGTCTTTAGGTTGTTTCTACATTAATTTGGAGAATAACTGTGAAATTATTACAATATAAAAATATTAAAACTCCAATGTTTTAATCACGATTAATCTTGATTTATTACAAAAAAGTTTAATTAATTAGTTATTTTTTATAATGGAATGTTTTATCCAATATTCGTACAGTACACTACCATTCAAAAGTTTGAGGTCACTAAGATCTTTTTTTTTTTTTTTTTTTTTGCTTTTATTAAGCAAGGATGTGTCAGTAAAGATTTTTATTTGAAATAAATGCTGCTCTTTTGAACTTTCTTTTCATCAAATAATCCTGAAGAAAATGTATCATGGTTTCCACACAAATATTAAGCAGTAAATCAGCATATAGAATGATTTCTGAGGGGTCATGTGACACTGAAGCCTGGAGTAATGCCATGGTGAGTGAATAGACAGTCCTCTTTATCAGTCAGTAGTAGATACCTACAAAGAAAAGGAAGCAATGGGGCAAAATGAGAACATGTTATTGTCTAGTTTCCTGATGAGATATAGAGAGAGACTGGGATCATTTGATATGATTTATGAGGGGGTGAAGGTGTTAGTCGTAATGATAATTGAGATTGTTACATTTCCACTGCAGAATGATGGCAGGGAGCAGGAGAGAAGACAAAGGCTATAGGTGGGAATGATTTTCAGTCGTAATTATGAACGCAGTAGGGTGGCATGTGGAGCGGTGCTCAAATAGACAGAGACGCTCTTGATCTGATAAAGTGACAGATAATGAGATGACGGAGCAGATGAGAGAGCCCTAGGAAGTAGGGAAGTCTGTGATCCAGGTGAAGGAAGTCACTGTGTGTGTGAGTGTGAGATCCAGGTGAGGGTTATGTGATGAAGGAGCTGGATTGTCATTGATGACACAGTGGGGGAGATCCAGAGGGGCTCCTCTCGCTCCTATCACACTCCCTCGTTCTCTTTCCTCAGATGTTTTCTTTCTTTGACATGAGCATGCATACATGTATGTGCATGTTCTCTCACATAAGTTCAGCTTGACGTCCGGGGGCAGAGACACAGGGTTGTGCGCCATTCAGAATTGAATTGAGAATGCCTTTTTTAGATTTCTAGTCAAAAAAAGTAAACTTTGTCAAGACAAACTTGTTAAACTTGAATGTTGGCTTGACAGAGTTTTTTGAAAAAAGTTTAAAGGGGTCATATAATGCCACTTTTACAATATGTAAAACAAGTTAAGTTATATGCTATAACTTATAGCATCTTAAATTTGTCACTTTTTGAGGGTGAGCAAAAATGCTCAGTTTTTGTGTGTGTCCCTTTAAATGCAAATGAGCTGCTGCTCCCAAGAAGAGGGCGGAGTTTCAGGAGCTCAGCTCTGAATCCAATTACCTCATGCACACAGACTCACTGAAAATGTCAGAAACTCTTCAGCCTTTTATGTTCAAACCAAAGTCAGACAATGATGGAGGGACTCAAGAAGAAGTGACAACATGTAGAATGCAACAGGACGTTTCTGAATGGTTAGTTGATGAATTTATGTAGTTAACTATCTTGTCATTGGCATATAAATCTATAAATCGCTCATGTGGGAACTGTTGTAAGATGCCTACAGAGCCCGAGAATAGATGCTTCATGATGATAGAACAGGTATAATTTAGTTTAATTACGGTTATAACTCTTTGTTGTCATGCTTTTATGACATTGCATTTGTGTTACATACTGTATTGCAATAACATGGCCTCACCCCTTGGGGGCAGGGTTTATGTAAATGTTTATGTCACTAACCTGGGAAGAAGCTCAATGTAGTCCCTAGCAGCCGTCTGTTGTTCTTAAACAGAGAATTCGGTAAAAGAAAATATCTCTTTGCGTTGCACTTTGAGCATCGTAACTGCAGATGTTGTTTTTGCTCAAACAGCAACGTTACTAGTCTTGAAGTTATATATATAATAGACTTAAATTCAAAATTTTGCACAACTCTGTTCCCTTCAAATTTGGCATCTGGTTTTATAACATGTCAGGCTTCGAAAGTGCTAGATGTGAGGATTACCTTGAAAATGTCACAATTTGATTCGGATAATCCAAAAGTCAAAAATTAAAAAAATCCCAGTTCTGGTATAAAAATGTGTAGTGAATTTGGAGGTATGTTGATGACAGAATTTTCAACATCCCTTTTCTGTTCTTTTTTATTGTTCTAGAGTATTTGGCCATACATATGTGTGTTGTGTATGTGTGTGTGTGTGCTTGTTTCACATTTTTACTTGTCCAGGTGAGACTGTTCTGCATAATCAGTGCGTTCATGCCAGCTCACTGCAGGTAGCCGTCTATTAAATATATACACACACTCGCACACATTTCTGATCCAATGAAGTTGCTTCCAGCTGACAGCACTGATCTTCCTTGTCCTTCCAATTCAATTTTTCTCCTCCACTCTGCAGCACAGGAGCTCTATTGGTATGCTAATACAATCACACAGAAGTGTGTCCTCTTTAAAATACACCAGCAGACTGGAGGGTGTCATTGCATGCGTACAGAAACACACACACATCTTGAGGTTCTGTTTCAATATTTACTCAGAAATACAAGGATGCTATTACATGTAAACAGTATGGCTTCTATACGTAGTGCAGGGATTCGTACAACCCCCTAACCCTGTAACAATAATCAGAACAACTTAGCAACCACAAAGCAACAACCTGGCAACCATTCACAACACCTTAGCAACTGCATAACAATGCATTCTCTCTAAATTTCCTGTGTGTATGTTTAAAAGAATGTATAGAACAAATATAGACCCTGCAGCACATAATGTTTGTATTATACCTTCATACTTTGTAATGGAACAAAACCGCTGCTCTCAGTGATACGCTGCTCTTGAGATTCGAGCTGCAGCCCACCTAATGAGCAGGAAGCCAGGCATCTAATTCACACCATTCTCACAATGAGTTCTGCAACTTTTGGTATGTAAAAGTGTCCAATGGACCCTTCTCAAAGACCCGCCCCCTTTAGTTACTGTTGCTTTGTCCAACAAGCCGCTCTCACGCCACACATCATGTTCTCGCGGAGTGAAAAATACATCGCGGAGCAAAGAGGACACTGACAACGCGTCAACAGACAAGACAAAGCAGGTTACTTTTGATAAAAAACAGTTTAATATTTAAATATTGTAATTTTTTAAAGACGTTCGAACTATAAATAGCGTATAGTGTCTCTTTAAAGTGTCGTGACAGATCGCTGTAGCTCCTTCAAGCGGCTCGTGAACGGATCATCTCTTCATACTAGTTAATTTATAGCATCGAATAAACATTGTAACGGAGTTCTTAAGAACGGGAAGAAGGAGGCGGGAACCGGTGAACGTTCAACATAATTTTAATCAAATAAATGAACTAACAATAAAACGAAAGTAAAATGAAAACAAAATAAAACACAACATAAAGTCCAGGCCTGGTCCTCTCTCGTCCTTCACTGTCGTCGCTCCTCTTTTATGCTTCCGGAGCTCCTCCGTGAGAGATACGAGACCGGTGCAGTGCGCAGCTGACGCTCATTATCACTTGCGCCGTTCCCTCACGGCTCTCGCCCGCCCTGCTCGTCACAAACATGAATGAACATCAGAAGGAATGTGGTTTCAAGCGCGGAAAGACGTGAGTACACAATTTTCAAATTCAAGTTCACCAGCATTAATCTACTAACTCCCCTGTCTGCTTTGTCGGGCAAAATGGCGGATTTGGGGTTATGATTGGTCAGATTGCCTGTCAATCAAACTGCCGGCAAAGGGTCAATTGGCATTCAGTTATCACACACACACACACACACACACACACAAAAAAACGTCCATGGCTTTATCAAAGATCCACACTGTCTAAAATTGCTGATATAGCAGGAGAGTTTGAGGGAAAATAAGAGCGAGAGAGGTCAAGAACGCAATGATAAGGCTGATTGCAGCACCTATCAAAGCCTCGTGAGCCACGTTTGTGTGTGGAGATCAATGTGAAACCCACTGTCAGCTTTCATCGCATCAGGCAGGGAGGCATTTTAGGAGTGAGAGGACAGGACAGACAGAGGGATTGGCGAGAGGTGAAGCGTGTCGGAAAGAACATGTGTTTATGAAGTGACGGCACTGTCTACCTGTCACACACGCATGCGCGCACACACAGCGGTGCGTATCTGTCACAGCACTGATTAGAGCAGACAGGTGTGGAGGGGTTGGTCAGGTGAGGCTTGCTTGAGGAAGTGAGTGTACGTGTTTGTGTGTGCCACAGGAAAGTTACTGGGTCATGACAAAGGATGGGCACACACTCTTTTAGGGCTCTTGTTCTGGTATTGGACATGCTTGAGTTATTATTACCCATGAGTGGCGCTGTGTGTAATTATTTTGACTGTACTACATCATAAAAGTTCCATACTATGTTTTCAGAGATTTAGGAAACCTGATATAACAGAGTTATATCATTCTAACATTCGAACATTCTGTCATTCAAATGCTTCTTTGTCCAAAAAACAATGCGACAACACCCCGGGTTGCCGGTACGCCACGGAAATCAGTGTATTCTATCCATGGAAGCCAGCAAATGAACTGGGTCCGAGATCTCAGATTCCAAACATTGCAAACGTATACATTAGCTGATCAACTTGCAGCGTAATGAGTGTGATCAACTTAACGCTCAGTCCTGTTGCGTGTCCTCAATCTGACAACCCGCGTGAGCATCGAGTCTGAGGAGTAGAGGGCGGGGGAAACAACTCTCACCAATATTTTGAATTTGAACTGCAGTAACAAAATCAACCACTAGCTGTCAATATTACAAACTGCACCTTTAAAAGTGTGTTGACCCATAGAAATTTAATTAGTAATGTATTTTTTCCCCATAAAAGTTTGTAGAAAGTCACTGTTTGTTTTATATATATATATATATATATTATATAATAATAATAATAATAATAATAATATATATATATATATATATATATATATATATATATATATATATATATAATAATATATATATATTATATTTTTAAAATAAAATTTTATATATATATATATATATATATATATTATATAATAATATATATATATATTATATTTTTAAAATAAAATTTTAAGGAAGTCAATCGTTTTATCCAGCAATAATAACAATAAATGTTCTGCATTTTTCAATTCGTTAATGAATCCTGAAAAAAAGCAACACAACTGTTTTCAGCATTGATAATAAGACGTCATATAATGATCATATAACACTGGAGTAATGGCTGCTAAAAATGATCTTTGTCATCACAGGAATAAATTACTTTTAAAATATAGTCAAATGTAAAACAGTTATTTTAAATTGTAATAATATTTCACAATATTATTGAATAGATTGGTTATTTATTCCGGTATTTACTGGAAGTATTATGCCAAGTTATCCTGAAACTAATTTGTCCTCTCATGATCAAAGAAAGGCACTCAATATCCATCTGATATTGACTCAGTAATATTAATATTGTCCGTGTGAAGGAAGTTTTGGATAAGATGAAAATGCTGTTGACAGTTGGGATCTATTACAATAACTTTCCTGCAGTTCAGCCTCTCATCCATAGCACTGCTGCAATCCTTCAGGGAAATATCTGCAGTTTCACACACTTACTAGCAGGATAAAGATGGGAAGAATTTTTTTTTTCTTTTCTTTCATTTTGTCCTTTCATGCTGTCTTTTTTGTTTATTAATTTAGTCTTCCTTCCTTCCTTCCTTCCTTCCTTCCTTCCTTCCTTCCTTCCTTCCTTCCTTCCTTCCTTCCTTCCTTCCTTCCTTCATTCATTCATTCATTCATTCATTCATTCATTCATTCATTCATTCATTCCTTCCTTCCTTCCTTAATTCCACACCTGTTTTCTTTGTCTACATCTTCCCCTCTGTCGTTTTGTTTTTGTCCTGCTCCTTCACTCTCTGTGGCACAGGCATATTCAGGTGAAAATCTCTCGTCAATCCATTCTTTCTCTTCTCTTCCATCCAGTACAAATGATGGATAGACTTTAGTCCTCTGCTTGACTCTCCAGCAAAGTGGATTTATTTGAATATATTTCCACATCGCTCATGATAAATCTTCATCCTCTGCAGGGCCAGGAAGATGGAGGTGATAATGTGTGTGTTCTTAATTGCTAAATATCCATTGAAGTGACTGTGCTGCTCTTAATATTTAATACAGCAATTTTTCAAAAAAAAAAAAAGCTCTCAGTGGCAATATCTCATCTTTTCATCCCTTAGCTATAAATTCTACACTGAGATCTTAAAGCAAATTTACTCTACCTGTAGATGGTCCTTAATCATCCTTTTCTGCTTTTCATGGAAAAGCAGGACGTCCACACACACGCACACATTTCTTAGGTCAATTACCGTCCCCTCTCTTGCCTGAAACCTTGAGATAAAGCCTGTCAAAAAGAACCTCTTTGATTTGCTGTGGCCTTTGGGACTCTTTTTTTTTTTTTTTGGCTAAATTTACGACATTTTAAAACACCTCCGCTTTACGAGTTAATTACCAACATATTTCTGAGTTAGAGGGCCTAATGTGTCTTCTGGCTTATATCCTAACATTATGAACGAATATGCTCTGAGATACCTGCACTCTGCTTTCCATCAGTTAATGATATTGTATATAAGCAGAGATTTAGGCGGCTTGAAGTGTCCTTTACTGTCTGTAGCACTATTTGTATGGAATCAGTAGTTATCTATGATACCTTTTAAAATTCAATGTCATTTTATCAACCCAGGAAAAAATGCCTGTGGTGACATTTCTGCAAATAATATTACGCTTCTTCTTGCGCATTTCGCGAAACTTTCAAAGTGAAATGTCTTGTGAGTGGCACTAAAAGTGCATCTCCCAAACGTGACCATGGGAATGTTTATTGTAATGTATGTATCATGGCATATTGGAAATGAAACATATGCTAAGTGACACTAAAAGTTTAACGCTCTAACGCATTTGAAAAGAAAAAACCTAAACGATGTTGTTTTAATCAACCAAGCAAGTGTGCTGTGTCAGGCAAGACATACATATGGAGCTGGTTATGTGATGCAAACATCAAAAAGTATTAGTTTTCCAAACATCGACTATGGTGATAGTTTTGAGGTCAGAGTATTGTGTAAGGAATTGAGCCAAAATAAGTCTTGTCTGCCCCGTAATCATAATTTGTGTAAAAAAGGGATAAATGTTGTTGGTGTTTTATTGCCACTAGAGCCGCTTTTCCACCTTCGGGCCAAACTGTTCCCATTGTTTGACCATTCCATTCCGTGCTGAAAATTCCCGGGACAAGAACGGTTTGTAATCGTGCTGTGCTGAACCAAACGCAGGTGGAAATATAACTGGAACTGTTCCTTACCACTCTTAGAACTGCTGTCCGATGGTGGAAAAGTGGCTTAGTATTAATTTCAGCTGGAAATTTCAGTAAGTTGTATTTTTGGCACATTTTTCCAGCAAGTTTGTTAATTTTTTTTTTTCGTGTACTTTATTTAAAATGATTTAAAATGAATAAAACTTAATTTGTTCTGAAACAAGCCAACTTTGTGCCAAATATCCAGTTTCCCATTACCATGCTAAGTTACAAATAGTAACCGTAGTCAATAGTAGCTGTAGTCAAAGATGAATTTCAAAACAAATTTTTGGCCATTTCCTCTTTTTAAACTCAGAGTTGGCAATTCAAATGGGAATTAAATCAAACAGTAGTAGGTAAATCGGCATAGACGTTTTTCCCTGGATAATGGGTGTAAAAAGGGGACATTTTAATTTCAGACAGCAATAAAATCACATATTAGCTCCTGTAGATACTGAAATAACATCATGTCCTTATAGAAACCAATTACAGTCTCAATGGGACTTTTGAAATGTATCACCGGATGTCAGCAGATGACATGCCTGTGCACTATTGTCTTAACTGAATGAAAATAGCTGTTTTCTCTGTAAAGGAAAACATAGCCTTATCATTACAGGTTTTTGTAATGGATTTTCAACATTTTAATAAAAAGCAGTTGCATGTGAGTGGAACCTCTTGGCAGTGATGCAGTATTTCAATGATCATGAGCATAGACAGCTTAATGTAAGACATTTCTATATTAACTGCCTAAAGAGTGTATTGTTTGTTGTTAAGTCAATGGCATGAGTTTGGGGCGGAGCTACCTGTTTGTATTAATAACGATCACCTAGCAACCACCTTACCTTTACGAAGCATGGACATCTTTATTTCTTGATTCATGTAGTTTCTTTGTGATGGTGTATATTAGAGCTGCTTTTATTTAAGAAAAAATGTGCCATGAATTGTCTCTTGTTAATAAGACAAGCTAATGAAGGAGAGAAAAGTAGAGGAGATTTCTCTATCGGAACAGAGCAGGCACATAGATACGCTGTATTGTCTTTCCCAGCACGTCAGGCGGTCACGGTGCAGAGATGGTGAATAATGCACAGGGGGCAGAGAGAGAGAGAGGATGGAGATAGACAAGTATTGAGAGAAAGAGAGATAGTAACTTTGTTTTTTGTGATTCTAAAGTTGATTTGGTTTTGCGAGGCCTCGACAGTGGAGCTGAGTTAAAGGGATTGTTCACCCCAAAATTCTGTCATCATTTACTCACCCTCATATTGTTGCAAACCTGTACGAGTTTCTGGGGAATTCTTCCGTTGAACACAAACGAAGATATTTTGAAGAATGTTGGTAACCAGACGGTTGCTATGGAAGTTGGTCGGTGCTGTCAACTGTTCGCTTACCAACATTCTTTAAAATATCTTCTTTGGTGTTCAACTGAAGAAAGAAACTCATACAGGTTTGAACAGCTTGATAGTGAGTATAAGTGATGACAAAATGTTCATTTTTGGGTGAACTATCCCTTTAAGAATATTTTTCTAGACTTTCTTTCTAGCCTTAAAGGGATAGTTCACCCCTAAGCAAATGTCATTACAAATCTTCAAAACATATCTTATATTTTGTTCTTCAGAAGAAAGAATGACATGAGACACGAGTTTTTGAGTTATTAAGTGTAAATAAAATAATGTCTTTAACTGATGTTAGAATGTTTCTAACTTGTTTCATACAGAACTTTATTTTATTTTTATTTAATTTCTTTTATGTCATGGATCAGGAAAATAATATTTTGCGGTCATTTTCCATACAGTCAAAGGAAATGGCATCACATGCAATAAAAACACTGTATATATATATATATATATATATATATATATATATATATATATATATACACACACACACACACTGTGGCTCTTGCACTATAAAATTTAAGATGTTTTGGTAACACATTACAGTCTCATTTGTTAACATTAGTTGATGCATTAGTTAACATAAACAAACATTGTGCAATATGTAATTTTACATTATGTGTTAATATTAATTATTAAAGATACAGTTGTTCATTGTTCATGTTTGTTTGTTCACAGTGCATTAAATAATGCTAACAGATACAACTTTTGAATTCGCAAATTGTTGTAAATATTGTATCTAATGTTAACAAATGAAGCATTATTGTAAAGTGTGACCAGTATTTTGGTAGCGTAGTGTAATCTATATCTATAGTATCTATAGTGGTCTATTCATGAAAATCACTTTCAAATACAGTACGTTATATCAAGATGTGTCTGGCATCAGTGTAGTTAACGAAAACTATGAAGAAAAATGTTTGGTGATGACCTTTTTCCATGACAAGACGATGACGAGATGACGTTTCCTCATGGTTTTACTTAATCTCTTAACCGTTTGAGATTTTCTGCTTAAATTAAAGTGTGCACCGCAACTAAATCTGCCATCAAAGCTTCTGTAATAAATCCAAACATGAATCTCAACTATGGTTGCAACTAACATTGTGGTTGCTGAATAAATGCACGTTCGCAACTAAAACGAGACTAAAATGCCCAGACATTTAGTTGACTAAATCCTGACTAAACGAGAACAAGGTTGTCTAAATATGATGAAAACTAAAAAGTACATTTGACACAGAGCTAACTCAGAGCAGAACAGTTTTAGAGAACATAAATCCAAAATTTGTTCTGTTCCTCACAAAGCTACAGTATAGCCTCAGAAGACTCGGAGAATCATATGTGTTAGGAGCAACATAAGGCTTTCTGGTGAACTGTGCCTTTAAAAGCATGTCCGTATAATATTACAGACATCTTAGCATGCGTAAGGCCTTTCTACACCTGTTTCTGTCATGCAGTAAGCTTGTGTACTTTAGGTGCTCACAGAATTCTAACACGAGCTTTAAATCTCTCATGTGCCACGTTTGAGGCCCTATCACACCCCATTTGCCAAACACGGCGTCCGCCCGCCCCCCTGAGCAACATCAGAATACATTGTATGTCTGCTCGAGTTTTTGATGGTTGATCACACCCTCAGATTGCCCTCTGGGAGATGTTCTCTGAATTACAATACAGTTGCTGTTCTGTATTTTACATCAGCTGCTGTAGTTCCCCTCTCACTCTGTCATCACAATCTTTCGTCAAATGTGGCTTTCTGACTGAGTGTGACCGAAGGGAATGAGCTTCTAAAAGACTTGTACTTAAAGGAATGCTCCGGGTTCAAAACAACCTAAGCTCTGTTGACAGCATCTGTAACATGCCATAGCCGATTAGCACGGAGAATAATTATGACATGTCCCTCATTTTGTAAAAACAAGCAGAAATCGAATGTACTGTGTAGTGCTGCACTTACCTATGATGCTTTTAAGAGGGTTTAAATGTATTTTTGTTGAAGCACTTCTAATTCTTCCCAACAAATGTGTGTTGTTTAAGATGTAAAGTTGTCTAAATGATCGTTTATGTTGTGGGACTACTTTTCTAGGTGGAAGAATTAACAATTCATGTGATTTTTCTCCACGTAAACAGTGTTTTCACCTATCATTTGAAAGTTACCAGGTTTATTGGCTTTAGATGGTCATGATGGGAGTTGAAATATTGCAGATGACTTACAAAAGACGAGGTTAGTAAGTGATTTTTATCACACTAGCATCATATTAATATTTATTGCAATAATAATATTTAGAATTCTAAGAATGTAGGGCTTTTGCACAGCAAGAGTGCATTAATTTGTCGAAAGTGTAAAGACTTAAAAAGTGTAAAAAAGTGTTAGAAAGTGTTAGAAAAGTGTTAGAAAGTGTAAAGACAGTAAAGACTTTTTTTAAAAAAATAAATACTGTTCATTTAAAGTTTATTCATAAAAGAATCCTGAAAAGTATCACGGTGTCAACAAAAAAAGTAAGCAGCACGACTGTTTTCAACATTGATAAAAATAAGAAATGTTTCTTGAGCTGCAAATCAGCATATTAGAATGATTTCTGAAGGATCACGTGACACTGAAGACTGGAGTAATGATGCTGAAAATTCAGCTTTTTGTGGTAATCAATGACTTACATTGATCCTGGGGAATTCCTCATTAAAAAACTCATTATTTTAAATACCAGTAACTCATCCCCTGAGTGGCAGATATATTGTTTGATATGTGTTATATGGTTTTATTGCTTTATTCTTAAGTTTTAGGGATTTCTGGTAAGAGTTGGTGCTCAGTACTATAACGGGACATTATTCAAAGATTAATTTTTGAAGAAAATGTAATGAATGTTATTGTGAGTTTGTTTTGACTTGAACATAAGACTTGACTGTGTGAGAAACAGAGGGAGAAATACTGAGTAGAGAGGAGGAGGAAGAGAAGAGAAACATCTAGCATAAATATTAATTTTTCTTTTGTTCAACAAAAATGACCCAATCGGATCCTCAGCGGAATCCAATTCCCCTCAAATACTTTTGTTATTCATATTCTGCCTCTATATATTAACATGGAATACTTCAAAACAGAACCACAGCAATCTCTCTGGATCATGGGAGATGTGGATTTACCACATTTGTTGATTTCAAACAAATTGGATTTAACTGGCATCTGTGGACATAAATCAAACATTAACAATGAATAAATCAGTCTGTTTACTACAAGGGACAAATATAGAATTTTTTATTGTAAACACATTGGAAAGAGAGCTGGAAAGTACGTTAAAAATGATCCGCAATCCTTTTTTTCCCCTTCTAGCTGCACAGTTGTTTAAATGAAATCATTTTTTTCTCTCCAAAGCGATTGTC
The DNA here is from genome assembly GCA_038088235.1 of Zacco platypus. Taxonomy (NCBI): domain Eukaryota; kingdom Metazoa; phylum Chordata; class Actinopteri; order Cypriniformes; family Xenocyprididae; genus Zacco; species Zacco platypus. The sequence continues at coordinate 29,616,296 of CM076074.1, read as the reverse complement.
AAGCTTTTATTTGTTTGCATTGCATATTAAAATTAAATGCTAGAAATGAAATGACAATATATCAAACAAGGAGAATTATGAGTGCAGTTGCTACAAATAGCCACAGATACTCACATAAGACTGCTCTGGAGAGGAGATATATGAAGAATTTCAAATAATTTGGAAATGCAGCCTCTCTTTCAGTAATGGAGATGAGGGGAAAATGTACTTTTCCTTAATTAATTTGAACGTCTTATAGAGGGAGGACGAGGCGGTTTGCTAGTTGGGAGAGTAGCGCCCACTGGGCACCAACATACGGAGGCTGTGTTTGGCTTTGGGTGACGTTTAATGAACTTCTCATGATTATGAGTTCCGATACCAAAAATAGCCCCCAAAGGACCCCCGTATGTACAGGAGAAGCAGACTTTGTGATGCAGCTCTAGGTTGTATCCCACTGTGATTCAGACTTACAACACCGCGTTCACATCAGCCTCTCGGAAAGCCAGATGTTTTTCGAGACTGGAATCGTGTTTTCTTGTAGGCCTGGCCTTAGGCCATCTCTCCATTTTGACGGGCCTACAAACATAGAAGAATGAAAAAAAATGGAGAGAGAGAAGAGGGTGGCATTAATTACTCGTCCATGAATAATGCAGCTTTGCTTGTCAGATGAAGGCTTTCAGTAATCTTAGGGTTATTATCAGTTGCTTTAAAACGAGCTTGTTTGCAGCATTTCTCTTCCCAAATTAGTGCAGAAATTTAGGCCTCTAGAGTTCTACACTGTTCTCTAGATCTACACTGTTCAGAAGTGTGGGGTCAGTAAGATTTTTCAATGTTTTTCAAGGTCTCTCATGCTCACCAAGACTGCATTTATTTGATCAAAAATGCAGCGAAAACAGCACTTATTTTGAAATTAGTCCATAAATCCAGTCGATATGTCTTTTATCAGGGGTCAGCTATGTCCACTGAAAAGTTTTCAGTTATTGATCACACTCAAAAAAATATTTCTGTCTAAACATAAGTTTTATGTCATTTAATTACATAGCAATTTTCCATCCATTTGGATTACATAGTTTTAACATAAACAAACTAATAAACTTAATGTGATTCATATTTTTCACTCATATGTAAATGAAATGAGAGATTAAATGTCTTTTATCTTCAGTTGATTTCATCAAAGGCTGTGAAGTCAGTTGTAGTTCTTGTGTTTCTCTGTCCTTCAGTGATTCTGCTTGTTAACAGCAGGTGTTCATCATTAATGCTCAATCATCACTTAATGATCTCATTAACCCTGACACTGCTTCAATGGTACTTCAACTCAGTAGTGTGCACACACATGACCACTAAACAGTGTTAATTAACCTGGGCATTTTTCTGTGAACTATTACATAAATCTTACCTATTTTATTTACGTATGACTGACAAATATGAATCACATTAAGTTTATTAGTTTGTTTATGTTAAAACCATGTAATCCAAATGGATGGAAAATTGCTATGTAATTAAATTACATAAAACTTAGGTTTAGACTGAAATATTTTTTGGAATGTACATCTAAATTCCATGCCTTGCAAATTTAAAACTTTTATTTTCTGTGATTTATTCTACATTATTGTCATTATTTTTTTATTTGTCACCAAGATAATTAGCTGGCTAAGTTTGCAAAAATGATTTGTGATGGTCTTATAAACATTAGTAAGAAACAATAATGAATCAAGAATCAGTACAAATTAATCAGTTTTGCATAATATACCATCATTTTCCAGCAGATGTGTATTTTTGGAATGAATTTATTAAATTAAATTTTAGCTGTAAAAAATATTACTTAATAGACTAAATTCTTGAGATTTTTTTTTTAAATAACATTTTAAAATATTTTAAAATATTCGATTAGTTTATTTAATTATACTATCAAATAGAATCGAACAGGTTGTGCGATTATTGTCTTAAAAAAAAATTCTGTGCTGATGCTACACGTTCATGTAACCAGAGGGTGGCGCGCGCTGCCAATAACTCACCTAAAAGCTGTCAATCAACTCAACAGAAGAACACATTGTCTCACACACACTTTAGACTTGTGTGGCATATAACAGAGACGCTAAAATGAATGTTCAGGTCAGTTCCATCATTCAGGCTGGTCACAATATGTTATAAAGTGTTAAAATCATTATGGCTTGAGGTAGGCTTGCTCTGATAGTCGGTGTTGCCGGTTTTACCGGTGTTCAGCCGCAACACCGGTATCATCACTTGCCAGCCGCGGCACCGCCCCCCACCATCGTTTTTTTTTTTTATGGTAATAAAAATCATTTAGTTCAGTTAGAGAACAGACACTACAATTAAAAACGAAACATGTCTGCTCAATTCAGAGTTCACCTCACTCCGCCCGTTTCGCCTCACTCTTGACTGACAAGACGATGGCGGAAGATTAGGTTTCAAAACGAAATGCAAAAGCGCCCGTTTGAGCGATTTTGTCATTGTACTGTTTTGTTGATGTGTTTTTAATTAAGAATAATAATGAACCCACCATTCAAGCAATCGCCGCTTGAAAGTGAAATTTGAAAAATTTGAAATTTGAAAGTGAAAGTAGGCGCATGTCTGTGTGCAGAGCGAGTGTTTTCAGTTCATTGCTGAGAAAGCTCAACGTCTATAAAATTGAATTGAAAACGCCTATACATGTGTGCCTACAGCGATCATCGAACATTATCTTTGCTTGAAATACCCATCCCTAATTTGTAGCAAATATGTTTTGCTATTTTGCTTTTAACACTTCATTCAAATCCCTAATTACACCTTTGAAACATATAATCGTGATGCTCATCTTAGCTAACACCACTTAAAAATGTTGTGCATTTAAAAATGAAATGACACTGTCAGATGACATTTTTATTCATCAGATCAACCATGAAATCACAAAAATGGGTTGTCAGTTAACAGTGAACAATCGGATTCATTCACACTGATAAAGTAACATGTTTTTCTCTATATCTGTCTTCCATTCCACTCTGCATGACTATATTTGGACCCGTCAACCAGATGCACTGTGGGTTTTGCTGCGCCACATTATAAAATGAGATGTTAGCGAGCAGGTACATAAGCTGTCAATGGCAATGTCAGATTCTCAGCATGCAAAAAATAAGGAATCATTATTAACCGGCGCAGGCAGACTTGGGTGGTACGATCACCGCAGCACATTAAAAGCGTAACAATGATTTAATCGTCAACTCTTCTGTGAATTGTTTCCAGGCAACCTATCTTAAACGTAATGATCTCAGTTTGATGAAAGAACTGGAAGGAGAGTTAAAAGAGAGACACGGACGAGCTCGGTGCAGCATGGAGGGCTGCAAGTGGAGAGTTTTGCTGCACTGTCAGATTTTTTTTGTCTGGAAAAGTGAAATGTATTCACAGAGGACGATGTTTCGTAAAGACGGATCAGCTGGTGTTCTCTTTCATTTTAATGGTGCATTTTGTTCATGTGCTTGCTGTTGCCTGAATCGACCTTTTGTTTAAAGATCAACAGATCTGTGGAGGGATTAGAGAGTTAGATCTCTAAATGACTGAGAGAGATGCTGGATGGGGGGCTTATCTTCAGGGGAATGGCGGGTTGACTGGCGAGCAGGAAAACAATGTGAAGAAAGAGAGTTGGAAGGGAAAAGCGAGCACAGCCCTCTTCTTTAGTTCCCTTTGGAGCTGTCACCCCGTCTTGACGTGCATGGCTGCAGATAGCATGCTGACCAGAGGAGGCTGACAGGTGGAGGCGCCCCCCTCATTCAGCCTTCCAGAAACACCTCCGAAATCCACGACGTCGGGCACAACCATTAAAGTGTGTCCAAAAATGACACAGAGATGGAGAAGGGGAAACAAAGAAATGTGAAAGTCTCCTTCAGAGCAAACAGGTTTAAATTAAATAGAATTTATTGTTGGCTTGTAAAACATTTCAAGACTGTATAATGTGATTATTAATGGACTGTAAACAGTTTTAACCCACCTCAGCATGAAAACTTTTTTTTTTTTTTGGCCTTAATGTTTTGAATAAAATCAAAGTGATGTAAGTTGCAACTTACAGTCACTCCAAAAGTATTTGGACCCTTACAAATGTCTAAATGACATTGCATTAGATAAAAAAATGGAAATAACAAACCAAGTGGCATTTTTTAAATGCCAAAAATTAGCACAAGCATGCTTATGGATATACGGTTCGAAGTATTAAATGATAAAAAAAAAAATGCTGTTTGTTAAAACACATTTTTGGGTTGATTTCTTGATTAAATTCAATTCTGATTCACAAGATTTAGATTTTACTACTAGATTATTATTTTTTTCACATTTCGCGTTCAGTATAGAGTGGTATTTAATGTAATGGCATTCAGACATTTGACTTCCAAGTGTCCAAATACGTTATGGGTCTGCTATGGGTCTGTTCATTGCACTTTATTCAACAGTTTTATATTTACAGTACTTAAAGGGTTAGTTCACCCAAAAACGAAAATTCTGTCATTAATTCCTCACCCTCATGTCGTTCTACACCCGTAAGATCTTCGTTCATCTTCAGAACACAAATTAAGATTTTTTTGATGAAATCCGAAGGTTCAGTGATTCCTCTATAGCCAGCAAGACAATGAACACTTTCAGATGCCCAGAAAGATACTAAAACATATTTAAAACAGTTCATGTGAGTACAGTGGTTCAACCTAAATCACTGATTCGAAACAAAAGATTCGTAAAGCTTCGAAGCAGTGTTTTGAAATCGGCCGTCACTAGATATTTTTGAAAAGTCGTTATTTAGTTAAATAGTTAGATAGTTATATTTGGTAAATGCATGTGATAATCATTCAGTAGCATGCTATATATTCAAATATTATGGTATTATCATCAGGTACCATCAGGTGCAATTACATTTTAAAAAGTTCTCTCTTGTTTATCTTCGTTCTTTCCTTCTATATCTGTAAGAATGAAATGATCTACCTCTTCAATTCTCCAAATAACAAATTGCTTTGTCAACCAAACTGTTCACTGAAAGACAGGAAGACAAATCCACAATGAACGCCGAATACAAGAGAGAATACTGTAGAAAATGCTCAATCTGCCACAACTGAAAGATGTTGAGAACAGCGGTTGGTCTGGAAGGCTAGAAGCATGCCTTTGCATTGACTAAAAAAACCCCAAAACAAACAAAAAAAAAAAAACAAACAAAAAAAACTTGTTGTTCTTTTTGGTTCAACAACTACAACAAGCCAATGTGAAGTAAGGTGATGTACTCTGTTGTTCTCAGGTTACCTCACTGCCATGAGATGATTAGAGGAGGTCGGATGGATTTTCTCACTTTACAGCACAATATTTCAGATGACCCAACTTGATATCACTGTCATCTGATCTGAGGACAGTGTTGTGGCCTGTAATTCAGATGTTTAATTGCACAAACACATTGGTTCCGCCACCACAATTTGTTTTATTTTTATAAAAATATTTAATATGTCTCAGAAGAATGTAATATTTAAAAAAATACTACAAATAAAAGAACAAATAATTTTAAAAAGTTAATAAAAAACTGTAAATAAGAATGCTAAAAATTGCGTTTAGATAAAAAAATTTAATTTTAAAAAGCAATAAAAGTTGAAAATGACCCAACTCATAATGAAACCTAAGGTACAGTGCAAAATTTTTAAGTCAGTCTTATAATATTGATACATTGTTTTAATAAAAATAAACAACAGAAATAGAACAAAAATCTGTAGAGAGGAAAAACACACACACACACGCACACACATACACAGATGGGTTATAAAACAAAAGCCATAAGACACCCTCACACAATCCATTCCCAAAAGATGATTCCAAGTCTGTATTGTTATTGTTCAGCCTTCAACTGTTTGCTGGACAGGGAAAAAAGCAATCACCCTTCCCTCTTCCCTAGTCAATCATAAGCTCCAGGATTCCAATCATTTAAACCTTCCCAGATCAAAACAGTGTGAACTCCCTCTCTCTCCACTTCTGCCATAATGACTTCATGCAACGAGGATCTTGATATATCAAACGGCGGGCGGCGAGGAGGAGAGCAGATCGGTGGGAGTTGGGATAAGAGTGGAGGGGAAAAGTGCTTATATTCATGAACTCCGCGGGAGGTTTCAGGACATTATAGAAAGAATGGGAGTGCTTGTAAGCAATCTGTTGTAGAAGGGGGGCGATGGAGGGCAAATGTGAAGAGACTTGGAGAGCTTTTGAATCAGAAAGGATTGGAGCAGGCACCAAAAAAGACGCACGAGAGCTCGCTTGTGGTGGTCGCTGGGGTGGATTTCTGGGGTGTGAACAGAACATTTAGAACTCCAATTCTACAGACCAAGAAACCAAACAATCATATTCTGAACCAGAAAAAGAAATTCTGCATGATTGTGCACGAAAATTTGATTGTCATATAAAACAAAATTGAGCTTTATATTGCTCATTCGTATTTTGTTCAGGGTTGAAGTGCTTTGTGGCCTTGGCCTCATGAAAATATGATTGCACATGTGCGTAATCTTCTCAATATATGCTTGGCAAATGGAAAGAATAATTAACACAGATGCTTTGTGGTTCAATCCAGAGTTTGCCAGACTTTTCCATTCCAGGACAAATATAAGCCATCTCGAGACTCAACAAAATATTTGAGAAGGGGGGTGGGTTCAGAAGTGCTTAATCATAATCAAAAGTTTGATATGACAGAATTGAGTATTTAATAAAAATAATACTTTTATGCAATACTAATAGTTCTGTTTTAATTTTTTCATTTTCAGATGTTAAATGTACACGAGTATATGAAATATGTGCTCGCTCGCTGCGAGTGTTGTTAAGCTCATGGCGGTGTTCAGCACAGAAAACGCTCTTATACTCGTTGCGTGTGTGTTCACGTGAAATGCTTTTTACAGAATATTTTCCTTATGTGTTAGTAAGTAGCCAAATGTACTCTTACGACCATGTCTCTGAAAGACAGCAGCGCCGCGCTTCAACTGGAAACAAGCAACGCATATATTTATATAATTAAATTGCAGCCTTTGCCATTCGAAAATTGCATTAAGCAATACTGCGATTACGATTTGTGTGCGTCATTCACTGAAACGTAAATTTACCTGCAGTCAAGCGACTCTCCGCGACCCACAATTTGAAAATCCCTGATTCAATCAACTGCATTAAATTTGTATATCAGCTTATAACACAACTTGTACTTTTTTCTAGGCAAGCACCGTATGCAAATTTACATGCATCATTGACCTATGTTCTGTGCATTAAATGTGTAGTACACTGTATCCCAGAATGCACTGCGCTCAACTTGACCTTCCATTTCTAGAGTGTCAAATGAACACTAAACTCATTTGACTGGACAGGAGATGGGTGAAGATAGTCAACTAGTTGATTGGTTAGGTCAAGTAGTTTATCTACATTTTCTCCTCAAAAATTCACAATTAAACCCTCTCCAATAAAAACCGTATCAGAGAAGTTGCATCTTTAAAGCCATTGGCTGTTGCATTTTTTTATTTTTTATTTATTAATTAATTTATGTGACAATTTATTGTGGCTCTCTAGCATTTAAAAAGTAGATTAGCAGTATACAGTATACAATATATGCTCCCTATGCAGTTAACAATACACTAATATTCCATTCTGACTTCATAAACAGTCAACAATGAACCGAAGACTTGACTACAATCAGAGGACATCTTCAGAACACAGCTGCATTTCAGTCAGCTCACTGTTAGCCTGAAAAACTTAGGCATTTGTGCGTAAATGTGCAGATTTTGTCATTTCAGCAAAACATCTCATTAGTTGTTATTATTTCTGAAGACATGTACTTAGGGAGAAAGACTTCAGCTGCAATGGTGCTAGTATGAAGTTACATGATATAAATTTTAATTGGCTGTTCAATCAAAGGCTGAAAAAGGTTACAATATTGCTATTCCCCTCCTATCGAGAAAGAAAGACCTTTCTGTCTCAGATGACCTCGACTGGAAAAGGCCAAGGACCACATTGCTATGCGTGAATTATGAAGTCACTCTGAGCAGCCTGAGTCTCAAAGGACCCAAACGCCTCAGTAGACAGTAGATCTGTGATATTAACTCAAAACTCTGAAAGAGTCATAAAAATCAACTGTAAAAGTGATTGTATCATTATTGTAGTATCTTTGTTTCAATCCACTCTGGTATCAAAATTTGTTGGGAAAAAACTCTGGGTTTTCAGAATTGCAGCTCAATTTGCCTTGTGATTAAAGGGTTTGTTCTCCCAAAAATGAGAATTTTATCATTTATTATTCACCCACATATCGTTCTACACCCGTTCATCTTCAGAACACAAATTAAGATATTTTTGATGAAATATGATGGTTCAGTGAGTCTCTATTGCCAACAAGACAATGAACACTTTCAGATGCCCAGAAAGATACTAAAACATTTTTAAAACAGTTCATGTGAGTACAGTGGTTCAACCTTAATATTATAAAGCAACAAGAATATTTAACTAAATAACGACTAACAGTCTTCAGTGTCAGAAATCATTCTAATATGCTGATTTGCTTATTATTATCAATGTTGAAAACAGTTGATCCGCTTAATATTGTTTAGTGGAAACCGTGATTCTTTGATTAACAAAGATTTTGTTGTTCTTTGATTCATCAACTTTTTTCAGAGTAACTAAACACATTAGTCAAATTAATATCAACACTTTAACTAAATGCTGAAGATTAAACGAACATTTCTCAATTTTCTGAATGCTATTGATTCATATAATTACTGTTAATATTGAGCATCAAACTGGTTTCTTAGCATTTTCTTTACATAAAGCAAAGATTCATTTCACAAATGTGTTTTCCTGCCCTCTTTTGATTGACAAGATATTAGTCAGCCATGACTATCCAGGCTCCATGACTATCGGCTATACTGGACGTGTTCCATAAAAATTTATCGGATACACCGATAAATCAGTCAATAATCGGTATCGGCCAACAAAAGCATATTTTCACACTATAGGCTGATGCCGATTATTGTCCGATATATATTTAATTTTTATGGAACATCTCCAGTGCTACCACAGTGCTGCACATTTTAAGGTTGGTAGAAAGGGAAAGAAAATAGGGTTAATTTGTTTAGATGAATGTCAAGAACTGTGGAATAGACAGTAAAGTGGCTGCTGGAGGTTATTGTGTACTGCAGGATAAACCACATCAACAGCAAACCCACAAAGGGACGACCAGACAGACGGCAGTGTCGGCCTCACAGAGAGTATATTCCTTTTGATCTGCCGAGTCTATCTCTCCATTTCCCCTGTTCCTCTTCCACTTTTTTCCCTCAAGATCATCAGTGTGAAATCGCTACGTCTTCAAACCAAATGTATTTTGTTGCCTTTGAAACTCTTGCTGATGTTGCCAGCTGCTGCCGCTCGAAGAAATAGCTCACCCAAAAATGATGAAACCACTTACTCACCCTCTTGTCGTTCCAAACCTGTATGAATTTATTTCATCCGTGGAACACAAAAGATTGAGTAAAATGATGGCAAAATTATAATTTTTGGGTGAACTATCCCTTTAAATTCCCCTGCTTTCCTCTATCCGCATATTGAATCGTGTGAAATTGCAACACAGCATTTTAAGGAAGCATCCTTTCCAGTATCCTCATGAAAATCGAGTTTTCCTCTTATATAACGCCCTTTAAAATGTTCAACTTTGCCACGCAGTGACACTGAATCCTCCAGCATGCCCTTGGCTAAAATGCAGTAGCACAGTATAGCAGAACTTTGCTCTGCTTGGTGCTTTAGTGCTCAATGCTGTAGTGAAGGTGAAAACTGCTTATGCTGAACCAGTATGTATGAGGAACTTCTGTATGATGTCAATTGTCCTCAATGTTTGTGACTTCTGCAGCCGTAGCTGTAAATGTAACCCGACATAAACGTCCCAGCGTGCTTCACAAACTCTCGCTTCATGCTGCGCAAAGTACAACAGTTTCGTATGCATCACCTAATTGAAGAGAGAAGTTTTAAAGTTACTTCCTGAGTTAAATGCTAAGTATTGTTTACTGCATCAACAAAAAAAACAGACAGTAATTAAAAAACACTCTGGAGAGAAACGACCCAACATCTGTTCCCAGTGTTAATCTAATTGATTTGAGTCGTGTCACTGCATGGGGTGACTCGAGTCTTCGGGAGACTTTGGATATCAAATACTATAAATGCATTAACGGCACACAATGCGTATACTTCCTGTCCACATCCAATATTCTTTAATTGTGTTATGTGCTGTGAACACCTTTTTTTTTTTGCTTTGTTTTTGCAATGATTATAACTTTGTTCCAAAACCTTGTGAGATGCCTACCATGATAGCATTTTAAGGCGCCATGTGTGGGATCATTATTAGTCATCTGTCATGCTTTATTGATATAATCTTGAGTTGCACCTTTATGACTGATATCTTTTCTTTGTTTACATCAATACAGCAGTCTATGGCAGTACAGTGGACTGGGTTTTGGATCAAAGTTTATATACGGTATTTTTGTGCCTACATCTACAATAGCTTTTAACCTTTGATGGGTTTTTTCTTCAATTGGATGGAGATGTTTTTGAAAGTTGGTCATGTTTTCATGTAACCGATGGTGCGAGGGAAGGTTAGCGAGTTTTGAAGGCAAAGTGCAACCTTGAACAAATATCTAACATTTTCACTCAAGAAAAGACTCTTTAGGACAGTGAGAATGCATCTGGTTTTTATTGTTTTCTGCCTGACTCCCAATGCCTCATATGGCCTGGGCCCCAAAAAACACAAAAATCTTGTTCTCATTATGCTATATTGTATTGTATTGTTTGGTATTATTATAATTGAGTTTTTTTTATTATTTAACAAATTTTAAAACCATGTAATCAAGTATAAATGGGTATTATGTAATTTTTAAATAATTCATTGTTCATTTTTTTATTTTTTAAATAATTTTATTATATAATTACCACTGTGTATGAAATGTGCTATATAAAAAAAATTACCTTGCCTTGCATATAAATAATTTTATTAATTTTATTTTAAATTTTAATAAGCTTTCCATTTTTATTATTTAGTTTTATTTTATCTGTATTTTTTACTGTTGTTTTTCCATTTGTTTTATACAGCAAATAACCGTTAAAATGCTTTTATTTAGAAAAATTAAAAAAGGTCATGATGTCGTTTTCAATGCTCAATGCTGATATCTAGAAAGCAGAGTGGCTGTTGGCCGATATATGATACAATTTCATTATGCGAAAGAGACGTTTTGTTTTATTTCATTTTTTACTGCTGTTGTTTTTGTGCTGTTGTTCATTCCCTGCCTCTGTTTTTCCCTCATCTGAATATCTCAGTTTAAAAAACCCACGCAGCTGGGTATGGTGGACACCTATTGATATGTTTATTGCTTGCAGTTTCCTCTCGTTCCAGAGAGAGCGAGAGGGATGGTGGAGGTGTGATAAATGTTGCGGGCCGTTTGGGTCTGAAGAGATCGCGCCAAAGCAGCGCAGCAGCGGTACTGAAGATTGATTTCTCTTATGCAACTCTCCCCAACGTCTGCGATTAATGACCCTCTACGCTCGCCATCCATCAGCATCTCCCCATGCTAAACTACACCAGCCCTCATCCAGGCTCCAAAAGCCCACCTATGGCACCCCGGCGTATCCCGCAGCCGAGCATTAGCGTGTTGCGAGTCACATACTCACCTCTTTCTGTCAGATTAATGATGATACCGTTACCCCTCACCTGTCCACCAGGCAAATCCCCTTCCCCTCCAACACCTCCCCTCGACGGGGGGCTACATGTTGGGCATGGACCCTCGCTGGCCGGGAGCATAAATATTGCTCGATTGGACATATGTCTCTACTTTTATAAGCATGAGGCTTAGCCACGTGAGATTTACAGTCTCAAATCTGCTTAGTTGACACCTTTTGGTAAGAACCAAGTCTGATTAACCATAGATTAGTTAAAATCTGGCTTTCAGGAATAAAAGATTTGGGATTTGGGGTAATTTGTTGTTTTCTTGTAATTTGCTCAGCTAAGATTAAGCAAAAGAGTTTAGCAACAGTGCAAATCTCCTGCAGAGGGCTTAAAATGAGGCTGTGGCTTCCTGTTTACTATTAGCAACAGACAACAAAGCAGTTACGGATCTTTCTTTTTTTCTTGACTTTCCTACCAATCTGTCTGGTTTGCTTGATCTTGAACACAATGCAGTTGAACACAATGCAGTTCAAACTCTGTAAGTCTAAGACTCCCATGTGTAGGAACCACTGATGACTGAACCATTGAAGCTGAAAAACGCTGATGTCTGTGCTAGACGTGACACAGTTCTCACAATGCTCAAATGGCTCTGCACACAAGAACTCTTAACTTTGAGAATGAAAGCACCCTAAGAGAGCCGCCACAATGTAAACTATCTTAAGACATTAAAACTCCCTTTCACAATCGGCTCCCTTAAGATTCATCCAAGGCCAAAGTCAAAAACCAGTCGCATGCCTCTTTTATGCTTTTCTTCTAATCTAAAGGAATTAGTGTGAGAAATTTTGTCCAACAACCCCACTGGATCCACTGGCGAGTCTCTGATACTGTTTGTTTCAGTTCTCAATATTGTTCGAGGGTCTAATATACAACAGAGGATAGTTGTAATGCTCAGTTTTAGTCATTTTTTGTTCAACGTTCTTGCAGATTTGATTATTATAAAAGTGGTGCTCTGCTGAAAATGTTTTTCACAGTTCTTTGACAACATCTAAAGAGCAGGTTGTCCAAATAATACAGAGTACGTGTTAGAGACCGTCTATTTTCTCAGATAACCATACTTACCATATAAATAATGGTCATGAAACGTTGATTGCATTTGAAATTATTGTATTTTATGAGCAGGATTGTATTGAAATATTTGACTGCAAACTGCAACGACTGACCAGTATTTCAGAAAACCATGCAATGATAATACTTAATGAGTTCAAATGAGTTGTTTTTAGACATACTTTTTTCTAAAACACATACACCGTTCAAAAGTTTGGGGTCAGAAAGATTTATTTTTTAACAAAATTAGTACTTTTATTCAGCAAGTATGCATTAAATTGTTCAAAAGCAACATTGCACTTCCACAAAAATGCTGTTCTTCTGAACTTCTATCACGGTTTCCACAAAAAATATCTGTTTTTAACGTTGATAATAATAAGATATGTTTCTTAAGTGCCAAATGAACCTTTTTTGAATGATTTCTGAAGGATCATGTGACACTGAAGACTGGAGTCATGATTGAGCTTTGACATCACAGAAATAAATCACATTTTAAAATATATATTCAAATAAAAATCGATTTTAAATTGTAATAAAATTTCACTATATTTGTGTTTTTACTGTATTTCTGATCAAATAAATGCAGCCTTGATGAGCAGAAGAGACTTCTTTTAAGAAAACATTATAAAAGATTACCAACCCCAAACTTTGAAATGTCAGGTGTACATATATTACATGCAAAATGTACATTATCCATTCAACATGGGTGAATATGGAACAAGCAAAAGAGGAAAAATATCTCTTCAAATAATTGTTCTGGTATATTGACCCAAGGTCAAGATGACCTTGTGAATTAAAATTTCCCATCAAATTAATCTCCGATCTTCCCTTGTCTTCCTGTTTCTCCCCACAGATCCAGTCAACGGCCCCCAGAACGTGAACGTGGTGGACATCCGTGCCCGTCAGCTGACCCTGCAGTGGGAGACCTTTGGATATGCGGTGACACGCTGCCACAGTTTTAACCTGACCGTACAGTACCAGTATGTGTTCAACCAGCAGGAGTTTGCCGCTGAGGAGCTGATCCCGACCTCCTCTCATTACACTCTGAGGGGACTCAGGCCTTTCGTGACGGTCAGACTTCGACTGGTGCTGGCCAACCCTGAGGGCAGCAAGGAGAGCGAGGAGATCGTCAAACAGACAGAAGAAGATGGTGAGTCAGATTAAGCAGCATGGGATAGATGTTGTAAGGTGTCAAATCTTTTATTTTTACTTCATGTGGGATTTAGGCTTTAATAAAGGGGGTTAAACTCGACGCAGTTTGAACCATAATGAGATTACTTCACTAATTGCTGTGTCTCACATTACTGATGATTACCTCATTTCTGAAACCATCAACCTGTAGCAGATGTACAACACAAAATGCCAAACTTTGTTGTAAATTGGAAAGATCATTTCAGTTCAGAATCTGATTTTACTCTTTTTTTTGTAAAAGTATTTTATAGTCTGCACACAATTGGTTCAATGTAATGTTGCCAACTTGTCAATAATGTCAACTTGAGTTCACGGATAAGTGAACAAAATTCTGAATCTTTATTTTTTTTTCTCGTCTACAATTGAATCCATTTTGTCTCATTACAAATTAGACAAATAACAAATGCACTAATCACGCTTACATGGTTCACATGGTTCATTTAATGTGAAGGAAGTTATAAAAGAAGATCTGACTGAACATTACCACTGCGATGTACTTAAAAACAAATAAAGAAATAAATAAAAGGCCATGTAATATTTAAGTGGAAATTATTTCATATTGTGAAAAGAAAGAGACCATGGAGTGCTATGAGAAACATGAAAGAAACAGTTAGCGGGAAATTGATTGCGAGGCACAACAATTACACAGTTTAGTGGTCATTAAATGAAAAATATTTGATTATTAGAGATTCAAGTATTTCAGAGAGCCATGTTGACATAAGATCTTCCTCTCTCTAATGACTCATGTATTTATTTTAATGTTAGCAGTTACTCACAACCAAAGTTGCATTACCATTCTGGCTCCAGATGATTTTTAATAACAAAACACTGTTTTAGCCTTATTAAAAAAAGTCCCGAAAGAGAGGCGTAATTGTGTGCATTGTGAATATGTTGATTATCTTCTTCTCATTGAATTGATATCTTTTTACTTGAAGGTTGTTTGAGGAACCTTTTAAATTGAGCTTTGTTTGGTTCAGTTCGGTTCAGAAATCATGAACACTGCTCCCGGAATTGAATCTCACTTGAGATTTGAATTAAACATATTAACTACTAACCTTCGCTGAAAGAATGACACATGTGCAGAAAGGCTGGAGGTTAATGTTTCTGTACAGAGAAATAAGGCTAGAACATCCTTTCTTGTAGCCAATATTTCGCATCAGGGACTCTGCTGTTATAACTTTCTATAACAACTTGACGGTTGTAGCTTTTGGCAAGTTAGTTTCACAACATGCCGTGGCCATTTCCATATCCTAAAATGTGAAATTAGGAATCGTCAATGATCCCAGCCTATTATTTCAATTATCCCATGTATTAGTGACTCTTACCTCTGATTCTTAAGGACTGAAGGGCCTTTGGTTTTGTTTGTCAAGTCTTTTTATTGGAACGCTCACATGTTTTTTCAGGCTGAATGCAGCTTTTCAGAGCGCAGCGTTGGAAATTTGGTGATCTTTTGGGAAGAACTATTGAATAGAGGTCACTTAAAGCATCTTACTTTTGTGCTGTGGTAAAATCACTTTACAATAAGGTTCATTAGTTAAACGTTAACTAACATAAACTAACCATGAGCAACACATTTGTTACTGTATTTACTAATCTTTGTTAATGTTAGTTAAAGAAAATACAGTCATTCATCGTTTGTTCATGTTAGTTCACAGTGTATTAACTAATGTTAACAAGATTTTAATAATGTATTAGTAAAGGCTGAAATTAACATCAACAAAGATTAATAAATGCTGTTTAAGTACAGTTCATTATTAGTTCATGTTATTTAATGAAACGTATTGTAAAGTGTTACCAAATAAAGTATAGATTTCCAAAAGTGGTTTTACATGGTTTCATTCATAGCCTAACGGGGAGTCTTACTTCTTTTCGCTGTTTTTCAGTATTTTTTAGATGTCATAAGAGCATTGATGAGAACAAAGAACAAATATGATAAGAATATAGAAAAGTCCTGTTTTTTAGTGACAACAAAAGATGTCTAAAATTAAAAAGCAGCTTTTTGCCTTTAATTAAACTATAATCTCACAGATGTAATTTTGTAATTAGTGTAGCAGATTTGCAATTGCTTCTGGGGTTGTTTAATTGCTTATAAAACTATATGCGTGAATATACAGTACACACACACAGTTTTATGCAGATTTATTGGCAACAATTATTCCTAAGATAATTATTTTTTTAATTTAGCTTAGTTTTTGACTGTGGTCAAGTGTGTATAAATGCGAGTTTTAGTTGCTCGTAGGTAAGGTCTGATACCGTCTGTGAGATTTTTTGTCTTCTGCTCACCAAGGCTGCATTTATTTGATCAAAAATACAGAAATGATAATATTGTGAAATATTATTAAAATCTAAAGTCTTCAGTGTCGCATGATCCTTCAGAAATCGTTCAATCACAACAGTGATACTTTTTTCAGGATTCTTTGATAAATTGAAATGTCAAAAGAACAACATTTATTTAAAATAGAGATGTTTTGTAACATTATACATGTATTTGTCACTTTTTGACCAATGACCACCAATTAATCACCAATAATTAAATAACTAGAAGCAGGAGAAGTAGGACATTTAACCCCCAAGTTTGTATATTTATCATTTTTCCTTTCTCCAGACAGTAGTGTTGATTTTGAAACGGGACTAAACTGTTTGGCATCATATTTTAAAACAACGCTATAGATAAATGTATTCAATTTATAATGATTATATTTTCTAGTACTATTAAAAGTTTGCTGCAGTTGTTGATAAGTTCAGGAAAGTTATTTCTGCTAATAAAGCAAACCGTTACTTATTATACTTTTGTGAGCATTGGCTGTAGAAATGATTTTCATGTTTTAATAATGCATCCTCTCTGATCTCAGTAGTCGTAGTGCTCACAGTGAACGTGTTTGTATTAAAAGATTGTCAGCATTGTGTATTTGGAAATCACTTCAGCTCTATATAGAAGTCAGATCCACTCAGGGAAGTAAATGGAAACAGAATTGTTAGACCGTAGCACTGCCCCGCTCTTCCTAAAGAAAAGCAACAAATATGAAACAAAGATGATGAAAGCCATCCTCCTTTAATCCATCTGTTCCATTGATGTGTTGCAGTTAAAAGGAAATCCCATCGTGGAGCATGTTAAAGCTTCACAGTCTGTGAAAAGACACAGTGTTTCTCAGACGGAGGGAAGGTTTGCAAGCGGCGCTTAATTTGAAAATTTCCCAGAGGGAAGCTCTCAGCCTCCATTTACAATTAATTTCTCCCAGCTTGTTTTTAACGCTGTGCTATAAAACCGTGTGAAAATAAAGCCTGTTGTCGGGCCTTAGATTATTAGATTATAGCGTATAATTCAAGCTCATCTCAATTTCTTTCAGATTTTCATTTTCATGTTCTGATGAGTCTGTTTTGATACGGACTCTTTTGGTTATTCAGCATCTGCTCTTGTCTGCCGCACTGATGTGTTTCCTTTTTTATGTTTTTTTGCATATGAAAACCTATAATTGCTGTCCTTTGTGTTAGCAAATTGACGGACAGCTGCAACATATCAATAGAGAAGCAGTTTTGTCTCTCTGTGTAACCTTATATGGTGATAATTGCAGGAGGGTGAAATTAACATGAGGACTGCAGACAATTTTTACCTTATAAGGTCAACAACAACGGCGGCGAACCCTGTCCGTCGGAAAAACCTGCTTGCCCGTAAACAAGCGTAAACAGGAAAAGAGTTGTTCTCGTGATTTATTCAGAGATGAAAATAATCAGTGTGATTCATAGACAAACGGAACTTGTGACAATTACGAAACCTATTAAAAGGTATTTGTATCATGAGAGGGGCAAGCATAAAAGATTGTTTCCTGCACCTCAAACTTAATGAAACATCACTCATAATCTCTCCACAAGAAGCTAATCAGCTGGATTAATATGTAAAGTGGCGTTCCTCGCACAGGCATGGTTATACAGTGGAAAAGATAGTGGACGGAGGACTGGATCTAATTATATTTCATTGTAACAGTGATTTAATATGCTTGTTGGCTAGTGCCCAATCAAGCTATTTGAAGAATTGTTGGAAATATAATTTAACTGGCCTCACTTTGCAGTACAATATCTGACATCAGCACCTCAGTGAGAGAATGTTTCTCACCTTTTCTTTGATTAGCTCAATTCTTTTCCCATCGAAGAATAAATGCCAGCGACTATTCAGCTTTTAACAGTGAATGAGGGCAAATATCTCAACCTCGCTACCTTTTGAAGAGTCGCAATAGAATTAAGAGTTATAAGAGATGAGATTATTTCAATGAGGAATATAAAGTTTCTGTTTCTCAGTGAGATTTACCAAATTAAAGTGCAACGCCAACGACAAATGATCTCTAGTCACTCTAAAATTAGATTAAATTCATGTAATTTTTATAGTACACCATAATGTTTGTTTTGTTGCAGTTGTTCTCGGTTGATTAGTTGAGGAAAGTTATTTCTACTAATAAAGCAAAGTACTTTAGTTGAGCTGAATCAATCAATATTTAACTAGAACTCATATGCACATTAAGTTGTTGCTCAGTAACGGAGAAACTTTTGAAAAAAAAAATGTCATTTTTGAATATAAATCATAATTTTGTGGAATGATTTTCATGATTTATTAATAATAATAATAATAAACATTTATTTGTGTAGCACTGTAAATACATAAAATACAACTGAACGTGCTTCAGTGTATAGATAGATTCATTGATTAGTATTTTAGTATTATATAATATTAATCTAATCTAATAATATGAATGCTTTTATTGCTATTTATGTTACGTAATTATGACTGTATAACAATATATAAAGTTGTATATATGTATATATTTTATATTTAAAAATAATATATTTTTACATTTAAAAATATATTTTTAAATTAAATATAATTTTTATATTTAAATATAATAATTATGTAATTAATTTACATAAATTATAAATGTAACTATAAATGTATTAAATAATTAAATATGTTTAAAACTTCTACTGTATCATGGTATCAATAACAATAAAATCACAATATCAATATAAAAATATTCAAAAACATCTATAAAAGGTGCAGAATGTAAAATAAACCATATAGTTTGACCTCAATATCAATATGAAATAAATAAAACACTGATAAAAGAATCAGATGCATCCTCTCAGTTGAAATGCTCACAGTAAAGGTGTTTGTATTTTAAGATGTTATGTTAGCTCAATTCCCATTGAACAAAAAATGCCAAAGACTGTTCAGCTTTTAATAATGATTGAAGGCAAACATCTCAACCTTGCTCCATTTTGACGACGAACTTCGTTACATGCAAAAGAATGAAACAGAATGGAATGAGACGGAAGGAACCTTATCTTATATATTTAGTGGAAATAAAAGTACAGATAGATTAGCTTTTCGTCATGGAAAAAGCAGTGTTTGCCAAGCATTAACAGTGTGAAAGGTTTAGGTTTCTGTTGTTTACGTGTCACTGAAATGCTGCATGAACAATAGATGTTTTAGGTCTTTTCTTCGATGACCGCCAGCTAATCTGTTTGTGCCGAGGTGCCTCTCCCGTTCGCCCCGTTCGCTCATCTCTTTAATCTGCCCTCCCAATTAGCCACGACTAAGTGCAAAGCAAACAACAGCGCTAGGGCTGCTAAGTTGGACTAAACGGCCTTTTAGCTAAGTCATTAGCTCTTTTTGCACACACTGTCAGGAACTGTCTGACTCATTAGTGTGTCATCGCTAACAGTCAAATCAAAAACACAAACCAAGACTGAGAAATGAAAGACAGCAAGCCTCAAGTTAACAGAATGTATGGGCTATTGACAAACTGGCACAAATTGGCATATTTGCTTGTTGATTTATAAAATCGTCAAGTCATAGCATCTTTGAAAATGCTATGCTAGCATACGAGAGAAGGATGAAGCTTTGTATGGATGATGACATCTTGAAAACAGGTTTTTAGGGTGTTAATGATGTTCTAGCGAGAGTATATTTGGAAAACATGCAATGTGTGCCAGAGGGGACGTGCGCACGAAAATATGCAAATAGACACACGCAAATGCGCGCAGTGGTACTCGTAGCACTTGTTAACACCTCTCTTTACCGAAGGGTAGCAAAGCTGTTACAATTCACACTTCGAATTTTGCAGCTGAGGTGTGTTTGACATAGTTTTACTTCTTTAGTCAGCCAATCTCTACTCGCCTCACTTTACCTTCTACCCAGCAACACAAGCCATTTCTGTCACCCTACGTCACCTCTGTTCTCACAACGATTTTTTGCATCAAGGTGTTGATGTAATGGTAGTGCAGTTGAATTATAGATACAGTACTGTTGACTAAACATGTTTAAATGTAACCTAGTTGCTAAATGTGTTCGAATGTGTGTTTGTGTGTCTACACTAGTTCCTGGCCCCATCCCTGTGGAGTCCGTTCAGACAGGCCCATACGAGGAGAAGATTTTCATGCAATGGAAGGCCCCGAATGAAACTAATGGAGCCATTACTCTCTATGAGGTGAGAAAATGTTGAATATATACAGCTCTGGAAAAAATTAAGAGACCACTGCATATTTTTTGTTATTTTGACCAGTTGTTGCTTTTGGCAAATAAATGCTCTAAATTACAATATTTTTATTTGGAATTTGGGAAAAATATCAGTAGTTTATAGAATAAAACAAAAATGTTAATTTTACCCAAACACATACCTATAAATAGTAAACCCAGAAAAACTGATAATTTTGCAGTGGTCTCTTAATTTTTTCCAGAGCTGTATGTATGTATTTATTTTTTAAATAATTAAATATGTATATGAAAAAATATAAAAAAATATATAAAATGCTTAAGTTTGTGTACATTATTATTTCCCATACTGACACACAATCTGACTTTTTCCTGTACTCAAATAATTTTTTATAGGTAAGGTATAGAGTTCTAAAATAAATGAGGTTTAGTACCTGGCTCAAGGGCACAATGGTGATTTTTTTAACAGAAAGTATCTTTATTTGCGTGTTTTTGCGTGTTAAATTAGGCAGCAGTATACTTTTTGGTAAAATACTGCAAAAAAGTGCTTTTCTGTTGCAGGAATTTTTGTTCCAGTCCTATGTGTGTGTATATATATATATATATATATATATATATATATATATATATAAATATATATACATAGGACTGGAACAAATATATATATATGTATGTTTATATAATTATTTATTAGTCAATGCATAGAATATCCACATTACATGCAGAGAAATAAAGTCACAGCATGACAAAAACAAATTAGGGCCAGACTTTGCTTTAATGTGTGTGTTTGAGTGGGCTGGAGGCACAAAAGAGCCTCACAATCTCTTTGATTTGATGAGGAAGACAAACCACATGTGAGAGATTGCGCATATTCAGGTACATCATTAAAATGGGGTTACTGCGTGTGCCATCTTGGTGATAAGAAGATTGACAGAATTTACTAAATGTATCGAGCGGACACAATGCAGTCCCATTTGGCCGGATAATTGCTATAATAGCCCTCATTGATTTAATTAGAAGCGTCCAATAGAATTATCCGGGAGATCTGAGCAGCCGTATGCCTCCTCTCCTCGCTTTTAGTGATTCAGACAAATTAGACTTAGGACAAAGAGCTCAGAGGCAGGAAAGGGAAGGTGCGGAGATGAATGCAGCGGAAGGATCACAAAAAGACCCTGTTTGTGGCAAGCAAGCTTCTTGATTCACAGCTTTAGAAAAGTCTGGACTCACGAAGAAGGAAATGAAGAGCTGTAACAAATAGCAATTAAAACAGTAAAAATTTATATATTTTTTTTTATTATTATTTAGTTTTTGACAGTGTGGTAAAGTTATTTCCAATATACTGAATATGATAACATTAATATTTTAAACATTTTTCACGTGTATTGTGTATATGTAGTATTGTGTATATATATATATATATATATATATATATATATAACATGTGAATAAGTATTTATTTAATGTGTGTTATGTAATTATAAATATATAAAAATAGTGTATAGATAGATTGATTGATTGATTAGTATTTTAGTATTATATAATATTAATCTAATCTAATAATACAAATGCTTTTATTGCTATTTATGTTACGTAATTATGACTGTATAACAATATATAAAGTTGTATATATATATATATATATATATATATATATATGGTTGTATATATGTATATATTTTAATATTTAAAAATAATATATTTTTATATTTAAAAATATATTTTATATTAAATATAATTTTTATATTTAAATATAATAATTATGTAATTAATTTACATAAATTATAAATGTAACTATAAATGTATTAAATAATTAAATATGTTTAAAACTTCTACTGTATCATGGTATCACCATGGTATTCATGAAAGTACCTTGCCGGTACCATATATAAAAACCGTGATACATTAATTTTAGTTAATGTGAGCATGAACCAACAATCTTCTTACCAGCCACTAGGCCACACATAAATGCATACTGTATGGTTGATTGATCTATGCTTGTAAGAACAGATCAACTGCCTGCTAACTATGATACACAAACATCGCAGTGAATTTCAGATCAGTTTCTGTGTACCTGAGATGTGTCCTGCATCAAAATCCATACTTTTGATCAAACCCCCGCCCCCCTCTCTCTCTCTCTCTGTATTTCCACTGCCTTCATTTCTCTGCACAACAGCGTCCTGTTATCAAACCATCAAAGCCTTTCAGAAATTAATTGCTTTGCTGACAAAATAAGAGTGTGCATATGAAAGACGCAAGGAAAGTAAGACAGAGAAGATCCTCAACAGCTCCTTATTAATCAACACTGAAATGTGTAAAAGGAAGGTGTCTTTTGTCTTCCTGCTTCTTTATATTTCTTTATCTCCATGCAAATGAGGAAGAGTAAATAGCGGAACATTTCTACACACTCCGGGTGTTCTTGATCTTTGTTTTGTTTAATTTGCGTGACATGTTGTGAGTTTTCGATGACGTGATGTCTTCCCCCCCCTCCGCCGTGTCTCGTATGCCACCTCTGATGGCTTCCTGTCTGGAGTTACATGGAAACAAACCACCCACTTTGTTTACAGAAAGAACATGTCTGATGGTTTGTTCTGTGGAGGAGTGATGGACAGGGATATTGACACTCTCTGTGGGTACTGTTATTTATGTTTAAACACATAAAAATGACGAAATTTGGTCTTGAGAGTACCATATGTATTATCCCATGTTTTTTGCACCACTGTAGTTTCACATCATTACACTGCTCTAAAAAAATGACTATTATATTACCCTTTACATGAAGCATCATGTAAATACCATGGATTATGAATATTCATTAACAAAAATCTACCGAAATGTACCATGGTATTATACCATGACTTTTTGCACTACTTAAAAAAGAGTACCACAGTACTATCATGGAATTTTAGAAATCTACAATGTTAGATGATATTCTAATCTAAAAAAATAAATCTACGATAAATCTACCATGGTAGATGATACCATGATATTCTAATGGTACATTCATTTCAGTAATGTTGTATATTTTTAAGTACCATAGTATTACCATCAGTTCCCATCAGTGTCTTTGTAAAATTCAGCTTTGATCACAGGAATGCATTTTATTTTAAAATATATTCAAGTAGAAATCAGTTATGTTAATTGTAATAATATTTCACAATGTTGTTATTTTTACTGTATTTTTGATCAAATAAAAGCATGCTTGCTGAGCATGAAACTCAAAAAACATTTAAAAATCACACTCATCGCAAACTTTTGAATGTTAGTGTAAGTACTATAGTATATAAAAGTCTTAATTCAGTACCATGATATTATTTGGCATTGATCTACTATGATGCCACTATAGAAGTTTTCTGTAAGTAAAAAAAAATCATCTTTTTTTCTCTTAATAAGTCAAAGTAAGGAGCTGTCATTCTGTGTGCTGATGTAGCGGGGAAGGTTTTCACCTCTCACGAAGATAAACAGCCTGTTCTGCCCTGACGGGATGGAGGAAAACCTGTGCACATCCCACCCCCCTCCCGTCATGGTGTTGTTTTCATTTCCATCAATAAATGGTTGAGTCGCAAGCACTCGAGTTTAGAGAAGCAGTACCCCCTCGCTCTCTAGAGCAGCTAAACCCGGTTAATGGGCTCACGGTCCTGCACGTGTGGTCTAGAGACAGCTGGAGGGAGGTCTAAATCTGGGTTAATGTCGAGAGTGCGCTTTTTATTTACCGTTTGTCGTGTATCATGAGACGGTGAGATTCAAGTACCCTTGTTTTGTCCAAAACAGCAGACATTAGTGTATCATTGCTAGTAGTCGGCAGGTACAAGGTTGATGCATTGAGCTATAGTCACCGGGTTTTTCAGGACAATGGCATCTTTGAAAGATATTCAGAGTATTAGTAGCAAGAAAACACAATATTCATGAACATATTGTGCATTTTGCTTTTTTTTACCGAGTCATATATGTAAAGTAATGTGTACTTTTAGGGGGACAGAAATTTGTATCACACAATCTGTAGATATTCTCTGCTAATTTCTCTACAATTGTTGTATGTTTGTTTGTGGAGAAAGCTGCAACATTATTTAAATGATTCGTTATCATTATTTTAAGATTTATTCACCATTAAACATCATGTAAAACCAGTGAGGAAATTGCGAAGATTCATGGGGGAACTTGGGGACAAAATTAGTATTTTATGATTTTTTTTTTTTTTTGCTGAAAATCCCACTTGATTTATGTATGAAATTTGCATAGCATGTAAAATCTCTTAGGTGGATAAAAGATGGAAATCCTCTACATTTTGAACTGGAACTCCATCCCCCCCATGGAATTCACTCCCCGGACTCAGTCCCCCCCAAAAACACATTGTGTTGTAGTTGATCATCAGTGGGCATTTGGCAGTAATATGGTGTTAAAAGGGATAGTTCACCCAAAAATAAAAATTCCGTCATCATTTACTCACCCTCAAGCTGTTCCAAGCCTGTGTGAGTTTCTTTCTTCTATTGAAAACACAAGAAGATATTTTAAAGAATCTTGATAACCAGACAATCAACTGTTTGATTACCAACATTCTTCCGAATTCTTTTGAGTTCAACAGAGGAAAGAAACTCACACAGGTTTGGAACAGCTTGAGGGTGAGTAAATGATGACAGAATTTCCATTTTGTCTGTATTTTCTTATATAATTTTGTTTTGTTTTTCTACATTTTATTTTATGTCTACAGAATTGACTGGAATATAACATATTATTCTCTACACCAAATGTTGTGTAGCCTAATTTCTTTCTGGCATCACAAACCCTCATAAGTCACCCTCAAACTTAAAAACACTAAATATTCTGTGTTCTCAGCATGTCTGTTTACCAACTGTAAATCTCAGGAGACGGCTGGCTTCAACGAGGCTCCTGCCGAGGACTTACTAACCAATCCAGCATGGGTTCAAAGTTTTGCATTTACATATCTCCTTGTATAACTCTTGATAAGAGATGCTTTGGATTTTAAGTTCTTAGAAGATAGATAGATAGTTCTTAGAAACTTTTCTGAAGGATTGAATGTCTATACAGGATGAATTTTAGATGTTTAATTGCTTTGAGCTACATTGATGTACTTCTCTGTGACGGATATATGTAAATGCAATTGCACGTTTGTTTGTGGGTGCCCTTTTTGTTACTGTAGTGTTATTTTTTACATGACAAAAGGAATACTGTATGACAGTGTCACAAGAGACTTTATCAAGGCTTCAACTCAGAAGACTTGAGACTACAGCATGTTGCTAGTGCCACGGTATACTGTAATAAGCATAAAACACAAATAATGGGTATAAAACTTAAATTACACAGAATTATTTTAGTGATTATTTATTTATTTCACAGTGCATTTGGCCAAAACAAGGTAACTTAAGAGGCAGCATACTTAAGTTGCCTTTGGAACCTTTTTGTTGCTAGTGCACATACAGTGTGATGCTTTAAAATTCTGCTTTAAAAGGCAGCTCACTATATTTTGGAACAGCATTTCTCTATCTCTCTTTTTTTTCTTCTTATTACTGAAGCAAAGTAGCCACAAATCCAATATCTCCCACAAACAGGGCTGTTTTCTTCGCATTCCCATCTCCCCTGCCAAACTGAACTGGGAAATGAACCCTTTTCAAATCAGCTGTGGTCAATTAAACTCAAGCGGCTCTTTTAACAGAGAGCCACAGTGCGTTCAGTAGTGCATTAGGCCACTTTTAGCAGCCTGTCGCGTGGCATCAAATGCCCCCTGGCCAACACTTCCTGTCTCCCCTGACAACAGAGTCTGAAAAGTGAGAGGGAGGACAGACGAGAACGAGAGATAGATCCCCCCATCCTCGCCTCTTCATTTCATACTTTCAGTCCTCTACAGGACA